>VZTG01009981.1:315926-574033 GCA_013397845.1 Melanocharis versteri | reverse complement strand
CGGCTGCAGCCGCCCGGTCCTCTCTCCCTCCCTCCCTCCCTCCCTCCCTCACACCCAGGGGTGCGCAGGGGTGCCTCCAGCCTGGTGCCCTCGGCACCTCCGCCGTCACCTTGCTCGCGTCCGAGCTGGCGAGTTCGCCGGTTTCAATCCGAACGTTGCCTTCTTTTCGTTATGATCAGCCTCAGACAGCCGGGAACCGCTGGGGAAAGTTTAGCGTAAACTGCAGTTTATTTCCAGAGCGGGAGCTCATGTGCGGTAGGCCTCCTTCGCTTTTGTGATACGGCTGCTCTCTCTCTTTTTAAAGCAGGCGTAAACTCCGTGGAGTTTATTTAAAGTTGCCGGATTTGCTTGATTGCCGGCATGAAATTACTGCGTAGCGTATCTTTTTCGGTCACAGCCTTCTCACTTGGGTTACCTTAAAAGAGATTTGTCCCTCGAGAGTGTAAAGGTGATTGCGCTGAAGGAACAGCATAGATCAGCTGTTCTGTTATTCATATCTCTCAGATACTTTGACTCCTGCTCCATGTATTGCTTCCAATTCACAGCAAGCAGCTGATGTTGGAATCAAGCCAACAAAAATAAATTTCTGAAGGAGGTCGGTTAAGAAAAGCCCCAAAAGTTCTCTTTGAACTAAGATACCTCTTTTCTCTACTTTTGGATCTTTGTGCGGGAGCTGTGATACCTAGCTAATTGGTGGATCTGAGCCATTTGGAAATGGTCTTGCTTCCCAAGGAAGTCCGAAATCCTCTTAGCGGTGCCTCACGTGTCCCACCTGCCGGGGTCTCGGGGCTCGGGGCTGGCTGACGGGGCAGGGCAGGACAGGACAGGACGGGAGCTGCGTGTGCCGTGCCCGCAGAGTTGCTCGTACTTGCCCTGCCGCGCACAAGAAGCGAGGACCGGGCTCTTGGTGAGGCCAGGTGAGAGCTGCTCTTCCCCCTTTCGCCCTGGCCTTCTCCAGCGTCAGAAGTGTCGGTGCTCAGCAGAGGGTAACAGCTCTTGTGGCTCAGGAGTCCCGCCAAATGTGCTTTCCAATCCAGAACTTCATTCTCTTAGATACGGTTTTGCTCCAGGATTTGGCAGACTCTCTTTCCTTTCCTTTGCAAATAACGAAGATGAGGGGTTATATGTAATACATTGAATTACGATGGCTATTTTTGAAAGCTTAGACGTGGCTGTGTCAGTCCAAACATGGTGCAAATTCTTTTATCCTCGCGGATTTAAGTTCAAATGTAGAACTGTGGATCCCTGTGGAAGGGGTAGTTGGCAGCAGGGCCAATTTGTCATCATGGGAAGGGGGTAGGAAGCTATATTTCTCAGCTTATTTTTTGCGTTCTCTTGTAAAGTCAATTAAATTATTGTTTTTTTCTCTGCACTCTGTCTTTTGAACAAACCAAACACATTGAGGAAGTGGGCAAAATATTTAACAAGCAGTAATGTGGAACTTCAAAATGTCAAAAGTTGGTATGAGAGAGAATGTGTAATATCCAAGCTTGACTTTTATTTAATGGCTGGACTTCAAATTGGATTTTTTCCTTTTTTTTTCCCCCCAGGTTGACACAGTTCATTAGTCATTTTGTAATCAATATCTTTAAACATGCTACTTGTAACCAAACTTTTTGAAATAAAATTGTGGAAGATAAATGACCTAAGGGGAAACACCACTTAAATGCGATGGTTTGAAACAGGAAAAAGAAAGACTTGCCCAATGAGATGTATTTCTGCATTAAAATTCAGATAGAGAATTCAGAATTTATAGAGTTACTCAGTAAATTTTCCCTGCTGATTTTTAGATTAATTTAACTTAGTGAAAAATCCGAACTTCCACTTAAAAAATTCATGTATGATGATAATTAGCAGCTCTTCTAGAAAAAAAAAATATAAAAAACTTTGACATTGAAGAATATGAGGCTGCCAGTTCTGGCAGCTTTTTAGATTATGTATGCTTCGTGATGGAGCTATGCAAAAGAAATGCTTTTCTGGTTTGAAATAACCTTACATTTAAGTCTTTACTTGCTCTTGGGCACGCTTTTCTTAAAGTGACTGACTGCTCTGGAGACTCCCAAACGGGGATGTGTTAGGGCATGGAGCTGGTCCACAGGACCATGTTGTTTTCATAGTGTTTGCAGGGACAAGTTGGTTGTTGGGCAGAGAAATCCCAGGGCTGACAGTGGGCTAAAGAGTGAAGAGCTCATCGCCAGCTGAGCACATCCCCTCAGGTTTTACAAGGTGGAAAACTGTGCAGAGAACAGTGTTGGCTGTTCCCTGCTTGTTAGTGGTTGTCCATCCCTCTTTCCCGAGATGGGAATTTGAAGTGCAGGTCGGTGCTCTGACCTTGTCCTCCCCTCTGCTCCATTTGGGGAAATGCAGATCTGCATCTTGCTGGCTGCAGTGGGGGTCTGGATCCAGAACTTCCAGAGGATTGACTCAACTCATCTTTTTAAGCTTACGTTCATATTTAGGAAGTACTTTTTGCAGCTGTAGGATTGGGTTACAAACCCTGATTGCATACATAAAAGAAGGTCTTAGTGGACGTTTTCAGAAGTTAAACCTCTGTGTTATTAACCTCAGTTAAATTCTAGTGCTAAATCAATGTATTAGCATTGTACTTTTCATGCTGTGCTGTTAGTGTTATGGACTAAACTTACTGGGTTTGGTTTCTGGTTTGATTTTAATCCCCCAACTGTTTTTTCATGGTTCTTGTCTGTGCCAGTGCCCTTATTTTATATTGTCTTTTTTAGAAAAGCATGATAAAAATGCTGTTTATTGAATTTGGGTCCACCAACTAGTTCTGCTTTTTCTGTTTCTTCTTTTAGAAATTGGCATGTTTATCTTAAAAGGCCCTTTCCAGCTCAATTTCATGACTTTGAAAGGTTGCAGTTTGTGTATTTTCTTTCTTTATATTTTTTCTTTTTTTTGGTGTACTTTTCTGACCAATTGAGTAGATGGTGAAGTTTCTAGACGGACTGCTGAACTCAGGAAAGTAAAGGAACAGCTTGTTTTTCTGGTTGTGAAGGCACAGAAGACTAATTACAGAGGTATAAAAGGTCATCAGGCTCAAGTCAGCTTTAAATTTGTGCAAAATGTCAGTAAATTTGGCCTGCAGAAACGTAGGCAAATCAGACAATTAGGTCAGTCTTCGTGGGTTGTGGGCACTGTCTTGTTTGTTGTCAGTTGCAGCATGATGAGCTTTCTGACCTTGTCTGTAATGAAGTAGACTTGATTAAATATTATGAGAAAGGAAAATATGATATGCCTATTGGGGGATCTGAGAAGCAGGGATGATCCTTGGCAACTCCATTTTTTTTCCTTTATTCTGGAAATATAAATGGAGGAAATTGTTCCCAATGTTTGGTTGTCAAAAAGGACTTAAAGAAAAAGAAGAATGGTGTCTCTGTTAGCTGGTACTCAAATAAAATGAAGCTTTGTTGGTGAAGTTCAGGAAGGTGCTAAAGTTCTGTTTTCTGTTGGTCTCGTGTGGGAACTGATTTTTGTAATGTGCCCTTCAGTGTTATGCAGTAAAGTCTGCGCAGCAAAATCTGGTTTTGTGTCACTGTATAATATGGAGAAAAGAACTTTCTCAGGCCATGAAATCTGGGTACCGAGGCTTACAGGAGAAGATTTTTGTACAATACATGTTTGTTACTAGGCATGAGGAAAACCAGGGGGTTGGGTGATATTTTGGTGTAAGGCAGGGATGGTGTTTGCAGACAATGTTTTCTTTCCCAGGTTGTAAATTGGGTGTAGTGCGAAAAGCCCACTGGAAGGTGGGAGGCTGTGTCTCTGAGACGCTGCTTCCCTTACTGATGATGCACTGCTCTGGTACTTACCATTAAAATCAGGTTTTTGGCTACCTTGGCATCATCACTGGAGGTTGCTGACGCATGGCACAAGATTTATCAAATGAGCAGCAATGTTAACAATTACTTCAGTCCCCATTTCCTTCCAATTATGCTGTCCTGGCGGGGGGAAAGTAACGGTTTGGACTTTGCAGGGTGACTGAATTTGCCATAATGGAAGTATGTTAAGAAGCTATTACACTCCCATTTGACATGTGATCCTGCTTTCTTGTAAGGCTCTCTATATTGCTATTTCAAGCTCTCTCCCTCGTTAGGAGTAAGACAGGAGTGAAAAGGCTAAGTTGTGCAAGTAGTGCAACCAAAGGGGACCTTCCCCATCTCCCCTAGGTGTAGGTCTCCCCAGAGCATCTATTTCTGTAACACCAGGTATTTAGGTGTATAATACACAAAGTATTACAGAAATTCAGCAGCAGGAGATGTGTCACATGGCCAGTTTTGTCTAAGGAAAAGCTGTGACTTCCTGAACAGAGATACCAGTATCAAGCCACCCTTGATTGAAACCACTGTGCTTGAGTGCAGGCACTGTGCTCTGTATGCAGA
This sequence comes from Melanocharis versteri, assembly GCA_013397845.1. Taxonomy (NCBI): domain Eukaryota; kingdom Metazoa; phylum Chordata; class Aves; order Passeriformes; family Melanocharitidae; genus Melanocharis; species Melanocharis versteri. Next base: position 569,636 of record VZTG01009981.1, on the reverse strand, counting down.
GGGAATACAGGATCGCTGCCTCAGGGACAAGCTACTCGGGCACCTGGGTTGTCTTGCACAAAACATTGCTAGGGAAGAACACACATTTTTGTAGGTCAAAAAATGACTTACTGGTAAACTGGAATCCCTAGCAAGTAACAGGAGGGAGTTGGTATTGTTGGATGTTTCCATTTCTGATCTGGGGCTGCTGTTCCTGCTGGCCACCACTGGCCTTTCTCCGTCTTTCACGCCTGATTATTGCAGGCCCAGTAGTTTGATTGCTGGCCACTAATAATACTGATGACTGCGCCTTCTTAATCAAGGGCCCTTGTTTTCAGTCACCTGCACCACAAGCTTGGGTCAAGAAGACATTTTTCAGTATGTTCCAACAGCACAAAGGGTCTATTTGCTCAGTAACCTGAGCGCGTTTAATTGGCTCTTTCTGCACTACATCAGACATTTTTCTGTTGGTTACACTCTTTCAAATAATTTATTTCTGTGCCTGGATTAAGAACCTGAGCTGCAGATGTTATGTGTTCGCTCTTCCAATCTCGAAGTGTTATTTTTGGATGTGTCCCAGCCTCTGTCTCTCCACTGAACAATACCAAAGGTGTTCCACGGGGACCTTTGCTAGCCCAGCAATGGAGCACCGGCAGGCTGCTCGTTATTCTTTTATGTCTCTCCTTATCAGTTTTACTGAGAAACTCCCTATCACTTTGGTTGCACATGTTAGAATAATTAGGCTTCCTGTTCAGGAGGTTTGTGTGGCATTGATTTTGGCCTGAAAGTTCAGGGGAGGGGATGGATACCATTAAATTATATGAAATGGCAAGTATGTCTTCCACAGTTGCCTTATTCCATTAAAAGTTGCGTTTAAAACATATTCTTGCACAAAGAGAGGCAGAAATCCCAAGCAGACTTAAGTGCTATTTAAAAAGGAGGTGTTGTCCACTGCATTAATAAATAAGTGAAAATAAATCTTAAATTTCTAAGAGGAAAAGAGGAGGGGATGATACCACTGTTCAGCTAGAAGACGGCTTCACATAATTCAGAGACTCTGGGATCACAGCAGGTATCACACAGACTTGGAGCATTTCCCTGGCCACCCTGGTCTTCCCGTGATTATGGGAAGGGAGGATGGGATGTTGTTTGGGGATTAAGTATTTTTTTTTCTGTCCATCTCTCTCATATTTCCAGTTATTCTGGAGTTTGCTGCTGCTTGTGGCTTACCATCAAAGTGAACTTAAATTGATTTGGTTTTATTTTGTTAATTCTCTGCAGTCTTACAATTGCAATAACAGTGATTACGACTGGGAAGTCTCTGGCCAGCTACTGCTGTGGTGTATAATAGCAGTGTCTTTTTCAGATTGAGGAAGAGTAGGATTTGTTTAGTTTGTCCCGCCTGAGGTTATTTTCTCAAACATCCAGGCTAAAAAGGAAGGTAAAGCTCTTGTAAAAGTAAGAATCTACAGAAATTGTGTTGTTTTTTTCTTTTTTTTTTTTCTCAGGAGTTTCCTATTTTCTAGGAAATTGTTAGTATTCAGGCTCTTAAAATTACGGAAAATATTAAAGGGAGAAATGGGAAGGGGGTATTCAGTTGCTGTACCTTTTAGAGAATGAAGAGTGTATATAATTTTATGAACCAAATAGTCTCAGTGCATTTTAGAAGTTAAACTTACATTGTGTGAATCTGTAAGATTAGCCTCCTTGGCTAATATTCAGTCTTTTTCAATTTGAAGACCTCAGCTCCTATCTTATCATGGTGGGAATTCCTCCTGAAAATCTCTGTTTTATGCTGTGTTTGTAAGACCTGAAGCCATTGTGTTTGCCTTTAACACATTAAACATTCAAGAGTGCTTTTTAAACGGAGGCATCAGTTTGTGCATGTGGGAAGATCAGCTGTATGGCTGTGCCATTGTAACCTGTGTTGTTCATTAGCCATTTTGGCTGAATTGATTGGTGTAATGTGGAAAATAACATTATTTAATGTTTTGGTGCAGAGTGCCATTTTTCCCTCCCGTGTCCTTTGAAATGGTGAGCATAATTTTCAGTACTGTGAAAGAGAAAATACTAGAAACCATTAAAATAAACATAAAATAAGCAAAAAGGAAAGTATACTTACAATGTGTGGGCAATAAATACTAGACTTGAAGCTAGCAGAAAATACCCTCAAAATGTCTCAATAGCAAATGAATAAATAAAGACAAAGTGGATGGTGTGATAGTATTGCAGTGGAAAGAAGGGCAAGTGACTCTACCATTTGAATGTAAAAAAGGTTTTAAAAGGTATTCTAATTAAGTGCTGCTCACAGCTCTGCTTTTAATAGTAATATTTGAATATTGAGATAAGTCACAAATGGCACAATTCCAAGGGTATGGGATCCATTTGCCTAAAACATGTGAGTCAGAAGTGAACCTCTAAGAGAAGAAGAATTTCTAAACAGACCTGTAAGAGAGGAGAAGCTGTTGGTGGTAACTTTATGGGGCAGGCCTGTCCATCCCAATATTTTTTTTCATATTGTTTACAATTAAGGCTTGAACAGTAGCGCTGTGCCTTTGTTTTCTGAGCGTTCTCTGTCTGTACCTGGATAAACTGGTAGGCAACCTCAGCCATGCTAGGCAAGCAATGAAGCTTAATTAAAAACTGAGTGCTGGATAGAGGAGAGACTCCAATCACTGCAGCTGTTGCTGGAGTCACCTGTGTTGCCGGTCAGCTGTCCCTGCGGCAGGTGTGTGGCTGGGTGGCCACACAGGTACTGCTCGCAGCAAGTGCAGCCTCCTGCCATCTAATTAGCAGGGAGTAGGCAGGACAGTGGCAGGAGAGGGCTCGGGCAGTCTGGCAGGACAGGGCTGTGTGGTGGAGCCAGCCATGCTGGCTTTTCGCCGTGCGGGGGCTGAGGGAAGAGCATCGCTTGGGTGGAAACCAGTTTTTACTGGCTCTGTTGGTCATTACACGTGAGCACTTTTACACAGTGGCTCTCCTGGGGAGGAAATAAATGTGGCAGTAACGAAGCCTGTTCAGAAAGTGAAATCTTTATCAGAAACCTTGCCCATATTGACACCAAGCGTGATTTCCCTATTATCTGGGAATGCTTCCTGGAGCCATGAAGTAGTGCGACTTTATCTAATGAAGTACCGAAGTGATGATGCAAGAGCTGGATATCTGCATGATTTTTAACTCCAGCTGTCCGGCTTTTTAAATGCAAATCAAGGACTATTTCAGATTGTGAACCAAGAAATTACCCACTGGGCAATGCCCTGGACTCATGCATTTTTCCCTTAATTTTGTGTGCAGTGTCTGCACACTAAGGCACCAGAGGAATCACTGGAGCAGTTTCTAGTGTAATAACGCTTCAAGGATCATTTGAAGCAATGGACAGGCAAATGACACTTGATGGTAGCTCTCTGCTTGAGAAAACCCAACACAGGGAAGCCATTCCTGTCTTCCTGCATGAGGAGAAAGTACATGATGGAGGCGAGCTAGGGACTAATAGCAGCATGCTGCAAGCGTATGACTGAAAAGTTAGATCACCCTTTTGATGGAGTAGAGTGTGTGTATGTTTTTCTACATCTGATGCGAAGAGGGAGCTCAGAAGAATTTTCTTTTTCTGGAACCAGGATATGTGGACTTTTCATTTTCTCTGCTTTAAAAAAACCCTAACAAACCCAACAGTCTATATATTCAAGAAAATTCAGACATGTATCTGAAAGGATTAAAACTGAAGGCAATATTGTTTTTAATTGGGTATTTGCTAGGATTGCTTTGAGTCCCTTAAATCTGTTGATGGAATTGCTTTGGGCAGTGCATAAAACTAGTAAATTTTCTTTCAAAGTTCTTTTCCTTAAAAGTGAGAATAATGTTTGAACATACATGTGTTATGTTATTATTTGAAATATTTAAAGCAGAAAATAGGCCCATATAACGAGAACAGCTAAAACACAGAGAAAGAATAACCTATTAAAAGCTGGAGGAGTCAGCTGTAGTGATGGTGAGCTGTTTGAGCATGTACCACAATAGATGGATGTAAGTAACAGAACTACGTTTTTCCCTTCTGGTGGCATGTAAAGAAAATAACAGAGAGAGCTAGGTATCCCTCTTCATCCTTGTATTTGAATTTTCTGCAAGATCAGTGTGATATGAGGATATTTATAGCTGCAGGGTGAGATAGTGTCTGTCCTTCAAGAAAGCTCAAAAAATTTAATTCTGGTGTAAACATAATTCAATAGAAAAAATCCTGAGGAAGGGTCTGTATTGTACTTTTCTGCCTGCTTTTGTCAAAACAAAATGCCTCCTCTAACCTGAACAAAGTTCTTTCCACTTAAAAGCACCCCAGGATTGGAACTGTGGTTTGGATGTATGCCATGAAGGGAAAGTGGTAGCTATACATCTAAAAAATCTCTACAGAAAAATGTAAAGTGTGTCTAGAAGTTTTAAAGCCTTGTATCTGTGGCAGTTTTGGGCTAACCTCAGAGAAGAAAGAATTTCAGAAAAAAAGGTGATCTGGGAATGGTTCCACCTTGGCAAGGAAAATGTGATTTGGAGACCTTGAGGAGAAAATTAATCAGAATAATAGCTCTAGCTCTTACAAGGAGATTGAGTCTATTAATGAAATTTGTATCTGAAAATTAATTATAAAACCAACCTAATGATATATATATATATATATATATCTCAGAACCTAAGAGGATGTTTTAAGATCTGCAGGTAACTCAAAGAATTTTCTGCAGAGGAGTTTCCAGAAGTGGAATAAGAATATCTGCTTTTGTTTTCTCATGGAATATTTGTATCACAGTAAGCAAACCCACTTCACTCGTGTGCATATGTTTCTTGTTGCAATCAAGTGACAGTTTGGCTCAACTCAGAAAAGGCTGAAATGCCCGAGAGCTGGATTGTACTGAATCAGCTGGGTAAAAGTTTCCTGAAGTCTTTTGGCAGTGTCTGACTTTTGTGAAATAAAATGTGCTGCGGCAATTTCTGGTTTGTATGTGTGTTAACCAGTGAGTGAGTTTATTCTAAGCTTCAACTTGCTTGTTTATGGCAAACCCTTGAATAGCCTGTTTTTTTCACTAAACTTCCAGGTTAAATATAATTGGAATTTTGTCAGGAGAACAAGCTAGTCCAGTTGCTTTTGAATGTGTTTAAAGACAGTTTCATAACTCCTTCTTTGGTATTCCTCCAATAAGGCCTGATCCTTTTTTTATCTACGAAGTTTAAAGCTTGAGGGAACAATAAAGACTCAAATCAATTGGAAGTAATTGCAACTAGATCATCAGCATAGTTTTGTTTAATTTACAGTGTTTGTTTAGTGCTCTCCTGTTGAGGAAGTTTAATCAAATTGCTCGTTCTCTAGAGGACTGCAGGGAGCAATAGCAACGGACCAGGTGCTTGTTTTGAGGGCTCTATCTTATATATATATATATATATATATATATATATATGTATGTATACACACACACATACACACATATATGTATTTGTGTTTGAGAAACAAAGATTTTTAATACCTGGTGCAGTGGCTGGAGTGGTTCCTCTGTAGCTGAGCATGGGGACACAGGGGTCCCACTTGGCTGTGTGCTTTCCCAGTGGTGCCAGTCTTGTTTTCCATAGATACTTTAAAAACACCAAGAGAGAGGAGCTCTACTTTTAAATTAAAGTTGCACAACAACATAGGTGAAAAGAGTACTTGAAATACAGTGAATAAGATTGTCTTAGTAGCGTGTCTCTGCTATTTTGGAGTAGACTTTGGAATAGCCTTTGGAAGCTCTTGGCTCCGTGTTTACTGTTTGTACTTCTTGTTTAATGGTGCTGTGTGCTCATCTGCGCTCCTTGAGGGCTGTGGTGCGCCTGGTGCAATATTTCACTGTGCAGGGCTGGAATCCTTAACCCTCATGTCTGAGAGTGTCTGTTCTATGGGACAGCTTCAGACTGTTTTCTTCAGGGAGTAACATGTGATGAGGACAGTTGAAAAGCAAAAGTCTTGACCTTTGAACGTGTGGAATGTCCTGGGGGATTATCCTTACCCAGTATGCAATTAGTTCGTGTTAGAAGGAAAAACAGTAACCCATTTCTTTGTGCCAGTTTCTTTTGTCCACCCTTTATTTCCCCTTCTTCCCCCTCCACAAAATTCCCGTATGCATAGACTTAGTGTTTCAGCAGTATTTGTGGGATTTTTTCTGATCCTTTAATAAGGCTGAATTTCTTCCAGGGTAAAAAAAAAAAAGCCATGATGTAAACTGAGGTTCTGTGATTCTGTTTTTGTATGGCATGTGTGCTGCTGTTGGCATACCTGGGAAGAACAATTCCTCCTGTCTTAGTTTTATCAACAGTTTATTAAAAAAAAACCCAACCAAAACCAACCATACTGGTGCCATTGCAAGGCTGATTAGGGAAATGTATTTGATCACTAGAAATTACTGAATCTGTGGCTTTTCTGCTATAAATAGAGGGAGAAGAGTCTGCCATCTGAATAATTCCTTTAGTGAAGGTGGGATGTTACTGATGCTACTTTTTTCAGGTTTTCAGCTAGTAAGGATTATTTGGTGTTCTCCAAACCTGGCTATATTGATTATTTGTTCAGTATTTACTTGTTTTCCTTCTTGAATTCTATTCATGTTTTTATTTCTCAACTCCTTTTTTTTAAATGCAGTTACTATATCTGACAGCATTCCATCATATTTATCCTTAATATCCATAGTATTAATCTTTTCCATTGAGAAGGTAAATGTAATGGAAAGACACACTGTGTATGTTTTTTTAAGTTTCAGTAAGCTCATAGCCAAAACTTCTCCTGGCATAGAGTCCTGGAACTTGTTAGCTGTTTGTTTGTATCTTCAACAAAAGTGTAAGTATGTAAGTTTTGAGTAATACTCTTTTTCCATTAGTCCTACAGCTTTCTTAACAGTAAGGAAGGAATGCACATCCTTGGAGGCTCATCTGGCGTTTTGATGGCCCAATAAAACTTCAGGTTTTTTGGCATGAAGCCTTTAAATGTAACAGATCTTGTATGTGATTGGTATGATTTAGACTGCAAATGGCAAGCCCAGATTTGGACAGTTATCTTAATGGATGTTTTAAAGGCTTTTTTGCTCCCCTGTGGCTGAATACAGTCAGTTAAAAATGTTCTTTGTGATCATCACAGGATTCAAATTTAATGTTTTTTAAAAATTCTGTTTTTGTTGTGTAAGTTCTACATACACTTTCTTCTATACGTATGATTAAAAAATGCACTGATTTTGAGACAGTTATCAGTTATTAAAAGAATATGACTATTAATTATCTGATTTATTTAGATATTTATTTTATTCAGTAGTTTTTTCCATAAAGAGAAATAATCTCTTTTTTTCCCATGGATTTACAACTCAGTGTATTTTTCTGTCATTTAACATATGAGACACTTTGGTCAGTAAACACTTACCTTTTACTCTGTAATGGACAGTCCTTTACATTCTGAATGTAATTACCCTTGATATTACCTGCTAGATTTTTTTCAGTGATTTGTAGGATGAGCTTCCTGTTGTTTCCATTGCCTGCAGAGCTGTACTTTCAGTGATTGACTGAAGGACAAGTTTTAGGTAACTAGAGGCTGGAGCCAGTGTTCGTAAGAATCTTGGCAATGGGATTTTCTGTATCCATAATCTGGTTCAAGGGTGCTCCCTATAAGGACTCAAGTTTTTGTTCAGGCATCTTTCAGATGTCTGAAATACCACTACTTCCATTAAAAGGAAAAGAAAAATCTGCTTTGTAGTCTGTGATCTTACTGTTGGGGATCTTTCCTGCTGGTAAACTGGTCTGTTTAAAACTGCTCTGGTTCTTCCTAAGTCTTTAAACTTCCCATTCAACTTGCAGACCTCATCCCTTACATGCTCCCACACTTCATTATTCTGCAGATAGTTTGCTCCTTTGTGGCTCCTCTGTTCCCTGGGAAGCTTTTTCTCTGCCCTGGGTTGTCCATTTCTAGAGCAGGGAGTTGTTAGCTGTGGGACAGAGCACTTCAGGAGGACTCAAAGTGTAGGGGTTTGTCTTCCTGGCAGCTGGCTTTCCAGAAAGATCATGAGAAACCTACTTACTGGACCACTGGCAATAGATCTGTCAGTCTCTCTTCTGAATTTTAATAATTTTTATCTAACTGCTGTCTTCCATGATCCAGGAAATATTAAATGCATTTGTTTTCTTGAAGTGTAATTACTCATTATTTTTATGCCGAGCTGAAGCAGTTTGTGATTAATAACCTCAAGGTTCCCTTTTGTTACCATATGCTTAGTCATTTTATCTGTGTTAGGAAGGCATGATGACCTATTTTGGTTAGTGTGGCTGGCTTTTGAGCTGCAGGATGATAGCAGAAGCGTATCTTGGAATTTCTTGGGTATGCTAGAGACAAAATAGGGGAGTAAAATACCAAAAATGTTAGTTGAGCATGGGTTCTGTTCTGTAAGATGTTAGAGGCCTGTTAGACTATGAAAGCTTTAAAGTGTCACCCTTGTTTTTGAAAACTGTCTTTAATAAGGAATTCATTTACGTACTTCAGATCATTCTAAGACCCTTGAAGCAAGCCTGACTTTACTACAGGAATTCAGTAAGGTGTCACTGTGCCTCATATCCTTTAACAGAGGTTCTCTGCTTCCTGGCAGTACTGAGTTACTGAGACAGCCACTAGGTTTTTTTTCAATAGATGAATGCAACGTTGAAGGCTCCTTACTGAATGAATCCATTAAGAGAGCTGCCTAAAGGGTATCTTATTTTTGCAGAACATGCAAAAAGTCAGAGTCACTTTGCAAGCTGAGGGCTATGGTAACATACTGTTTATTTCCCTTAAAGCAATATTGCATTTGGCTGCTCTGCTGGTTCTTCATGCTTAGAATTTACTAATTGGGGGGAAAAGACCTTAAAAGGATTGAATACTCATACGCATACTTGTTTTTCCCCATTACATTGTCTTCCATTTAAAAAAAAATCCCTTTTTTTTTCTTAACTTACAAGACCTAATGGCTTCATAGGTAGTTGTTTTTTATCCATTTCCCCATCTTATGCACTCCAGAGAGATGAGAACTATAAGCCTCCTAAATTGTACACATAGTATTCCCTAACTGACTACTAGCTAGTCCTAGTAATTGCAAGACTCACACTTCATTGTAAGAAGGATGAAAATGTCAAGTTCATGACTGTGTGCCTGCTTTGTTTAGTGGCAACCTTAGTGCTTTTTCTGGAAGTTTTGTTGAAAATTGACTCGGTGAACAAAGAAGTGTCATTCACTTGGAGGCTGAACTTTGTGAGGCAGTGAAACAGGAAAAACTGTATTGGCTTGGTAAACGGGGATGAAACCCAGGATCCATAAGAGCAAGCCCAAGAGATAATTGTGGGTGATGAAACTGCAGGGTTTGGCCTTGAACACAGCTGATAACTGAAGGGCAGGAGCAGTTTATCTGCCCTCCGTGGGATGCTCCTGCTGACCTTGCTACATTCCATATGCTGAGAATAGTGTGGTTTTCCTAAGCATGCCAGAGGTGATCCAGGGAAATCTTTCTGTGGGAAGGGGAGAATTAGGGCTTGTGAGACACCAGCACATAGTGTTCATGCGGCATTTTCCTTCACGTTGTTATTTCTTGCCTATATCCATCATCCCTTACTGCAAAGATGAAGTGCATTGGTAGTTTTTAAGTACCGTTGTACAGTTACTGAGCAAAAGGAGTTCTAGTTCTGTAACCTCTTAGCAGTAAGTAGAGCTGATCAAAATTTTTGCAAGGCTAGAAAACAGTCAGGTTTGTATTTAGTGTCTATTTTAGTATAGTGAGGTCTTCAGGTCCTTTCTGGTGTGAACCTTTTGTTCTACATAGGAGCTGCTGTGTGCAGGGATTCCCTCGCAGGAATTGCTCACACTTCCCCTGAGGAGTCACCCTGAACTGGTCAGTTCAGACTTGCAGTTGGTACCACAACCATTGTTTCCTCTTTGGTACCATTCCGTAACTACTTGAAAAGTTGACATAAGTTGCCTCTGTACAGCCTTCCCTTGATTTCCCAGAACATCCCAGGCAGAAATATTCCAGGTGGCATTTCTTGGAGGGGTGTGAGGAAGAACTTCCATGCCTCTCATTAGGTAAATGGGCTCTTTTCCAACACCTGCTACTTCTCTGCTTTATTCCTGGATAATCATCTCCATGTTCCAGCATACTTACAGGCTATTTTTGCAGAGTTGGCAGAAAATTAGGATTATGTGCATCGAAGCTTGAAGCACACAAAGAATTTCAGGTATCTAACTGGAGGCATCACTTAAATTAGGTGTCTCACAAGCTTAGCGTCTTTTAGATAATTAAGGAACTTCTTGTATTTCAGTAAATTTGAATATTTGTTAACTGAAAAATTAATTATGGTCCTGAAATCTTAATTTCTCTATGTAAGGGAACCAAAGTTTATATACTTTTTTTAAGGCACTTTAAGCATGTTTTTATCAACAGGTGAGAATCATTCTGTTTTAAGCAGCAGTCTTGTTTGTGGTAAAGTTTTGTGGTTTTTTTTTTTTCCCTGTAATGCATTTTTAGAGTTGACTTTTAAGGCAACTTAGTGATTTAAGTTTAGTTGCTTCCAAGTGCTTTAGTAAAATTGGCATTTTGGTATAAAGAAACAAGTTCCCTGCTAATTTCTCAGATGGAAGGTTTAAGAACAGTTCCTGTAAACACGATGGTATAACACTAAAAAAGCGTGTAAATGTTGTTTAACCTAGTGGTTGTGGAAAAAGAGATATTGAAGTAAAGGCAAACACATTATTAAATTGCAAATTAATTTTTGAGATTTATCAACTGATGGAAATGGACTTCTACAGGAAAATGGCAACAGCAGTTTTAATGTAAGGTTTTGTTCCTACCCTAATGTGTTTGGTTTTCATTAATGACTTCAGTCCTCTGTCTTTCTTTCATTTGAACCAAAAAAATGATCTAAAAATACTTAAAAATATAATCTTGTGCTGTCTTTTTTTTTTTTTACTTGACCAAGTTTCATGTCCTGCTGGTAGAGTATGTATTAAATTCATGGAGAGGAGTCGAAAGCAACACTACCAAGGCACAGACTACAGCATAAAGTTATCTTTCTTAAATGGTGAAGGACACGTGCATAAAAAGTTTGGCTTTTTTGGGGTCTTTTTGGTTTGTTTTGGTGGAGTGTTTTTGTTTGTTTGGGTTTTGGGGTTTTTTTTGTTATTACGTGTGCTTTGCTGCAGAAAAATAACCAGTTCTTTCCAATCAAGGCTCATGATGCTACAGCTACTAGTCCTGGTCTGGAAAGTTCAACATCTTACGAGATATATGATACACTTTCAATGTGCTTGTCTCTGAGAGATTTTCACCTCACTTTCCCCTGCAGGCTGCTTTGTGCGTGGCTGGTTGTGTATCCAGAAGAGACTTGTCCCCTACACATGGGAACTTGAATTTCCTGCCATTTCACATATTGGGGGGAGAATGAAATAAACTACAAGCAGATTCTCCTCCCAACCACAATTCCTGGAAACTGTATGCTGTTGTGGGCATGTTTATTTTCTACTTTTCTTCCTTGCTGTGATAATCTCAGCCTTTTGAGGAAGAGAGCAGACAGTTTATTTAAAAACCTGTTATAGCAAAATGTCATTTACATAAGCAACAGTAGATGCCTTCATGCTTCTGAACTCTCTTTCCCTTTGCAGAGACTAGGAAGATATTTTATGACTCTGATCAAAGGATACCCTGTAATGTTAGAGATACTCCTTCAGAAAGGCAAGACTGAAAACTCAGACATTCTCATATATGCTTAAAGGAGGGCTGTTCTTGAGCTTTCCTTTTCTGAGTGATCAGAGCTCAGTCCAGTGTTCAGATGCCACTTCTATTTGTAGTCAAAGGCTGTTTTGTCTTCAGATCTCAGTGAAGTTGGAGGATAAAGAAATGTTTTTGGTGATGTGATGGGCCTTTGCAGTATTTTTCCATGCCCTTCTTCTCCCTTCACTCAGCTGCTTCCCTTGTGGTTGCATCCAGGCCTTATCTTTACCTTATTGAGGCCTTTTTAGTTTTTGTTTGGATATTACTTGATACTTGTTTCCATTTCTTCATAGGGTTTGTTTGAAAAATACAAGCATCATAAGCTGCTGAAATTGGAAACATGAGAGAAATTTCAGGTGGCGAAAAAAAACGAAGATGGATGAATATATCTTAACAATAGCTTCAAAGGATTTGTAATACAGAGGAAATTGCTGAGGCTGATTTCTAGCTATATGTGTTGTACAGAAAGAGAAGAGTTAATGCTGAAAGCATAAGAACATGGAACAAGGTAATAGTGGCCTGAGGGAAAAGCTGGCATCTTCCTTTTGTAAGACAGTTTTTAAATACATTCTATTTGGACTAAACAGTTGACCATACTAATGAGGTCTGGTTTTCCTGAAGGTGTTATGCTTGCCATAAAAGTCCCAGATGGTGGTGCATGACTGAATCAACATGATTCTGGGTGTGTGTAGGAAAGTACAGGTCACACATTTTAATGGCTTATTTCTGTCCTGTTCGACTGGTTGCCTAAAAGTGGCTCCAGAATAAAATTTACCTGCTACTAAATGATCTGTAGTAATATATTCTGATCTGTATCTAGAACTGGTAACTTACAGAGTAGTACCAGTGAAACATTCATTTGTGGAGACATGCCTCGTTTTGTTTATTTGAAAACAAAGCTTTTATTTAAGAAATAGTCTCAGAATTAGTGGTAGTTTAGAGTTATTCAAAGAGAAATGAGGTACAAAGAGCTAGACTAGAGCTGTAACCCAAACACTTTAGTGGTTTTGCATAATCCCTAGATAAGGCAGAGCTGTTGTGGGAACACAGTGTCACCAGAAGGGGTAGGGAAGCAGTTGTGTGATGTTGATGCTCTGGATGGAGCTGCACTTTGGAAAGTGGCACTGTTTTGAAATCACAGTGGAGAAGTAGGGGTGAGTCACTGAATCAGTCATTTTAGTGCCAGTATTGAAATTTTTGGGATAATCACTGAGTGGAGACAAGTAAGCCCAAGAACATGATAAAATAAGCACTAACAGATTTGCTGTCATCTGACAAGTGGTGCTGATATCTCAATGAAGAGCTGACCTCTTTGCACAGCAACATAAGGCATGTTGCTGGCTGAGCTTTGTTGTTTACCAGGCAGCTCAGATGTATCCCGTATCATGGCTGAGTTATTGTTGGTGTTATCTTTGGTGCAGGAGGGAAAATGTGGGCAGCTGTTCCATTGCAAGCCTGTCATGGGAGCCAGTAGGAATCGACTGTGGTTTTATGTGGTTCACATCACCAGGCTGTACAGCTGAGAGTCTGGGCAGTGGGTGGAGGGGATATCCAGTCCCCCTGGCTTCAAAAGGTTTATGCAGAACAGGAAAGCCACCACGCAATGTAGAACTAATGGGGCAGCTGAAATGGCAGCCCAATACAGTGTTGGAACAGATTGGTTGATTTGTTGGGGTTTAATTTTTTTTTTAAGTTCTGTGTGCCTGCATGCAGAACATAAAAGTGTAAGAGGCAGTGTGTGGAAGCAGAGCAAGAATGCACAAAGCAAGAGAGAGCTTGTTGATTAGCCTGCTATCTGGGAAGAGATTTCAAGTTGGGAATTTCTGCATGACTGATTCCTCCTTCCCAAGGGAAGGATTTTCTCTGGGTTTCAGCTCAATCAGTTTCTCCCAAGAGAAATAACACACATACGGTCTAAATATTTTCTGGTTACTTGAGCTAAAAATGGGTGATGGTACCAAAAAATGCAAATTAAATTCTCGCTGGAAGCTAACTTTCTGCAAGGGAACCGAAGTTTATATACTTTTTTTTAAGGCACTTTAAGCATGTTTTTATCAACAGGTGAGAAATGCAACAGGGTAGCTGCTCTGCATGAACTATAGTTGTATTTATAATGTGGTGGTAAGGCTGTGCAAGTGGGCAAATATCTCATCTTATGAGTGGGTGCATAAATCTGTTAGTGCCTCATAAATCTCATCAAGGGGTCATTTTCTTCACGTCTCCCAGATTCATAGTTTGCCTGACAGCCATTTTAGGGAGGAGAGCTACAGGCATGGCAGGGGACATGAAGGTAGAACAAGCTTTAATGCTGTTTTGTAGTGCCTTCAGTTTCTGAATCCCTGCAGAAGTAGAGTGGCCGCTTTCTTCTTCCTTCTTTATCTTCCTCATCCCCTTCTGCTACTGACTTTTGGGAACTGTGCAACTTCTCAAATGACTTTCAAATTTACCAGCACAGCACCGCAATTGAGCTCAGCCACCTGAAATGGGGGACAGAAACTCTTCTTGTATAACTCAGCTCTAATGAGGTTTTTAGTACCAGGCCACAAAACAGAAGTAGGTAAATCTGATTGTTCGATGTAGGCAAAATTACAGGCTTTTTTCACCTAACCCAGTCCAGAAACTTGTAGCATAGCTGTGTTCATGTAAGAGGAACATGTGAAACAAGTGCAGCTCTCCAATAGGAAGCAAATCTTTGTCTGACTTGGGGCTTCAGCAAGTGCTGCTTATGCATGTTCCTGCTCGAAAGATGGGGTTTTCCAGCAATGCAATGATTTAGCCCTGATATTTCCAGGCAGAGGTCTGGCTTAGCCCAGCATCCCACTTCTAATAATAGTTGGTAGTAATACTTACTAAAAGTGTAAGTGTTTACTAACACTTGGGAAAAGTGTTAGTAAAACAGTGATTCCTCCCAGCTTTTGCAGGCTGTAGTTCAAGGACTTTGAGCAAGAAAGTAATGTCTGCTCCTTTGTTTAACAATGCTCGACAGGCTTTCTTTTGTGAATGCATCTAACTTTGTATTAATCTATTTCAAATTTTTGCCTTCATAACATCCTGTGACAATGCCATTAATTGTGGTATGGAAAAAAGTACCTCCTTTTCCTCTTGTTTTTAAACAAGCTGTCTGATAAACTTCATGTTATACTGCCTAATTCATTTATTCCGAGACATGATTTCCTATTTGCTTTCTCTGTCATACCATTCATGGTTTTATGTCTGTCATTTTATCCATCCTTCCTCGTAATCTAAATGCACTTGTTTGATTAGTTCTCCTTAGGTTAAAGTTGCTTCAGACCTCCCATTGTGGTCACTCCTTGAATCTTTTCTTGCTCTGCAGGATGCTTCTCTGAAAATTGCTTGGTGCAGCAGCCGTAGGTGCAGAGTTACTGTGGTGTTCCCTGTCAGGTACCCCTGAGCTGCTCACTCCTGCTGCTCCCTTTGCTCTCCCAACCAGCACTGAACTTTGTCATCTGTGAGTGCGTACTTCCTGATTTTAATTAAATCCAGGACTCCAAGGTTTCCATTCACTATATTGGCTGTGACTTTGTGGTGTGTGTGAATAAATACCTGACAAATCTATTTGCAGCTCAACACAGTTAGTTGACTTTATAATCTTGCTGCTTGCTCCATTTTTCACATAAATAATGAATATATTGAGTAGCAGAAATGCAAAACCAGAGCTCTTGTGAAAACTGGCTGTGTATTCCTGTGCTGTTTCTTTTAATCTAACCAATTGGGAGTTCAAAGGAGGACCTTCCATTTTATCCCATGACAGTTCAATTTCTTTAAAAGCCTGTGGTGAGAGACATTGTCAAAGGTTTGTTGGAGATCCAAGCATGTTATACATATCATGCATACCACACTTACCTATATATGTCATGGCAAGTTTGTAAAAGAAGTCATGCCATGATGACATTCCTCTGTCATGTTTATTTGCATACCTGCTAATCTGTGCTACAATTTCTATCAACTTTCTCAGTGTAGAAATGAGCCTGTAGCGACCAGCCTGTTGTTCCCTGGAGTCCTTTTACTGAAATTGGCAGCACATCCTCAGCTTTTTATATCTTGTTTTTGAAGTTTGTCTTAGAGGGAAGCTGGGCAGCATGGTTAATAGTTCTGTGGTGGTATGTTGAAGTGCCTTTAAAATTTCTGGGTAAGCAGCATCTAAATCTGGTAACCCGCTGTTGATCCTAAAGTCTGATCTAATGATGCTGTGGTTTTGGCAGTCTTGTGCCTGTACCATCTTCTTGTTCCCATACACACCTTGCATTTTCCTGAGTTTTGGGAGAACGGTGGCCAGTTTGTCTCCATTGTCCCTTGGCCCTGCTCAGTGAGCAGACTTTCCCTCTGTGCTCTCAGTGCTTCACATGTGAGGAACAGGAGCTGGAAGGGAGGAGGTTGCTGGAAGGCAGCAGTATACAGCCATGGGGGAGCACCTCTTTCTGCCTCAGACCTGGTTTATGTTGGCTTAAGCAGGTCCAGAACCCATGGCAATAATAATATATAGATAGATATAATCTGGCATTTATTGCATGAATTATTTGCGTGGACAGTGTAGTTGAATGTAATTGTTTACAGTTCTTATCACTCAGAACAAATATCTGTTTCAATTTAAAAAATTATGCAAATAGGCTTTTTCAAATTTTTGGATTGATAATGGATTTTGGTATACCAATGTGAACTGTTCTGTTTTGGACTGTATTCATAACAGGATTTAAATATAACTCTTCAAATGTTTGAATTTAGGATCAGAATTAAGGGGAAGATGTTTATTGTTCAGAAGAGTTAATGCGTGTTTTGATTTTGAAGCACAATCCAATGTTTCATATTAATTCCTGCCATTTGATCTTCAGTACTTGTAACAAAAATCTTCAGTCATGTGCAAGCTCTATTTTTGATGAGGATCAGACTTACCCTGCCATGCCTCTCATGGCTTTCTGGCTGTTTTACTGCTTTTTACTGCCTGTAAAGAAAGAGGAAATTCATTGTTCTAGTCTTAGAATACTTGAGATGAGACAGCAGTGCTCTTCCCTTTCTCTTATACCGACTTCTTTTCCCCCTTTCTTCTGTCCTTATGTACATGGTTGTTTTTTGTTGTTCTCCAGTTTGTGTATGTGTCCCCGTGGTTTTCCTTAATTGCTTTTTGCTCTGGCTGCAGGATCCTGGCTTCTGTGTGTGTGAGGTTTGTGCAGCCGTTTTTATCTAGATTCTGCCTTTTTCAGTGGCTCCTGAATCAACTTCCCTCCCTTGAATCAATTGAGGTAATGTGGCGTGGTGTTGCTTAGCAATGCTGGAAGCTGATACCGCCTGGGTGATGTGTGTGCTGGAACAGCAGTGAGCAGAAGAGACTACCTGTCCTCTGTGGTCTGTGCAGAGAAGAAATCTTGCATTTTCTAACGTTTTCAGCATTTAGCATTACCTTTATGTGTTTGGGTGGGGTTTTTTTCCTTTAATGTTGCCGAGTAACAGTTGTAAAGACTTAGAGATGTTCCTCTCCCCCTTCTTCCTGATACATACAGAAAACATGGTAGTATGTGGAATCAAAATATAATTTGGATGTCAGTCTTTAATTAACTGTCTTGAGATAGGTATGTTTTCTGTCTTCCTCCCCCACATACCAAGCAAAGCTGTTGTGAAGGCAGAGCTGAGCTTTGTAGGATGTTTCAGTCCTCCAAAGCAGCATAGATTGGCAGCCAATCTGGTGTGCATGGCAGTGGATTAAAAACCAGGATGAATTTAATACCACCAACCACATAAGAATATTGAATGAGCTATTTTGGCAGCAGATATAAAGGTGTTAATGGAAGTTATTAGCTCTGAAATATTTCTTTAAAATTGTTGAAATCTCTAAATTTTCAGCGATGGGTAGATTTTTTTACTCTCATTTAAATGGCAAAGGAGCGAAGTACTGTTTCTTCCAGCTTTCTTGTTTTGTTGTTTTTTACAAAGCCATGGGAGTATACATTTAAAATATATAAACTATCTGCTTGTTTTCTTTTTATTCCTTCTTTTTAATAAGAAGCACTAGAAAAATGATATATATATATGAATCAAATATATTTGAGGCACATTTTTAGCAGGTAGTTGTTCTCATTCTCACACAACACTGAATAGCATGGGAGATAACCCCATGTTTAAGTTGTAGGGTACTGTGAAGGCGTTGTTTTCCTCTTTTAAACCAATCAGAACACAAACCAAAGTTTTTACTTGCAATCCTGGGTGGAAGACAGAGGGAGTGTTCTCCATCAGCCTGGCAGGCGTGTGGACACTGATTTCTTTCCTTTCTTTGATAGCAGTTATATTGAGTATATCTGAATAGCAGGGATAAAAACTTGGTCAGACTCGATTTCTTTGTTTGTTTCATGCAATAATGTTTGTGCTTCAGTAAGCACAAGCCCACCATTCTTATGCAAAAACTCTACCTTGGATTTGGAAGGCCTGCAGACTCGTTACAAAGCTCTTACAAATTTTGTGTACAGTTAGCCATAGAAACTGGGTGATCAATTGCAGCCCTCAGGTGCTGGGTACCTGCTGTCTCAGTGCTGCTGCCAGATCACCTGTTCCTTTGAGCCTTACCCCAGCACTGGACTGCCAGTGGGGTGGAAGAAGGGTAGTGGTGGGATGGGGACATGGACCTCCACAGCTGGATCATGGGGGCCCAGCCTGAAGAATGAATCTGGGCACTGAGGGTGCGCTTGATGATGTCAAAATACACCCAGAAGTTGAGGATGGTGGAGGTGGAGAGATGCAGTCTGGAGGCTGATCCCACCTCAGTGCTGCTTATTGGGGCTATAAAGGATTGCATATGAGACGTGAGATTGTTCAATGGGTTGGTCTCTCTGGTCAGCTGCTCCTGCCTCTCTTAACCAGTAGTTTTCATAACCAACAAATGCATTTCCAGTAGCCTGATAGTTTATTCATTTCTGGTTTAGACCATTTAATACATAGTATGTACTCATTTATCCTTGTCTGTAAGGAAACAAAACATCGAGCTGGAGAGGGGATTTTATAGCAGGTTCATTGCCATGGTTTCAGACAGCCTTACACAGCCTAAAAATAGATTCAGGAAAGAATATTCTCTTCCCTTCCCTGCCTCCCCCAGCTCTAACTAATTGGAATTTCCTTTTTGGTTTGTATATTTTTATTGTTGTGGATTTACTGACTGACAGGTCAGGCAAATTTGTTTGATGTTTTGTTTTAAAGAGGAAAGTTCATCATAGTATCTAATACACTGGGGAGTGCCTTCCCTGGTAGTGTGCCAAGCTATTACCTCCTGCTCCTGTCTCCTACACTTCAGTAGTGCCACTCTGGTAGACTGCAGCTCAGTACAAGCTGGTGCAATAGTCCGAGATGTGTGAGGGACCATCCTGGGGATACCTTGGATAATTATAACCTTGACATTGCCTTGTGCTGGGCGGGGGAAATGTAGAGAGTAGATGATGATGTGCCTTTAGCAGCCTGCGCTGCTGCCTGAGCAGCATCCTCTTCCAGAGTCTGGGTGGCAGCTTTACTGTGTCTCCTGCAACCCCACAGCTAGGATGTTGCAGACAGGTTAAGGATCATGGATGTAACTAGCAGACAAGTTTTAAAATACTGCTTTGTGTACAGCAGTGCCTGGGCTGCAGCTGGAGGGAGCTGGGGAAGGCAGACTCGGTGACCTCTGCTTCCACTTCTTGGTGTCCTTGCTGAGACAGCATCAGAGCTACACAGCCTTGGCTGGCGTGCTTAGAGCTTGCTTGGGCATGGCTTCACTACCTCCGGATTGCAGTGTTGTTTGTCTTTGAACTTCAGAAAAATGGAGGTGGAACACAGCTTGGCAATTAATATGGTCTCGTCTGATGTGTGCTGGCTAAACTATGTTTAGCTCCAGGTTGGGCAGTTGAATTTCTCCCCCCCTGCCTTCAACAGAGGTGTTGACTGCTTCTGTTAGCAGGAGTCCTAGATGCTTTTAGATCTCTCTCCCCAGACAGGAAGGGCATGGGTTGGAATCACACTGATGCCTTGGATTTCCTGCATTGCTTCCTGTTGAATTTCTGGGCCAGNGGGGGGTACTGTACTCAGTGTTCCACTCCTGAGGCTCGCAGCATACCTATTTATTTTGGAAAGCAAGTAAATAGCCCCACAGCAGCCTTATCAACTCATTTCTTTTAGAGTCAAGTTTTGGAGCAAAGGGAAAGTGTTCTGGGTTGAATTGCAAAGGGGAAAAACCCCATGTGGTCTCTTAGTAGGTTGTTTGGTGAACAAGGTGTTGGTTCTGCTGATCTATTTCTCATCACCATTTTTCTTTGACTGTCCAAGAGAAACTGCAGTAAGTTTGTTTGTTTGTACGTGTTGCTGCTGGTACCGGGCCTTTTCTTTCTTCCTGCTGCTGCTTTTGTGGTCAGTGTGCCCTGACCTTCCTCGGTAGGGACTGAAAGGAGAAAGGCTGATGTGATGTCAGGGTGCAAATATGTTAGTGAATAGGCTGCAGTGTATTGCTAATTCCTTCTCTTCTTGGTTTATTTACTGGTTGTAAATACTTTCAGACTTTCCTGTGTTTCTGAATCAATTAGAGTTATGTCGTCTTTTTTCATATGCCATGTTGGACAAAATTTGTATATTTAGGAAGAAGGTGGTACCGGATAGGTAGGACTGCTTAAGGTACAGCTGCTATTCAGAAGAGATTAAACCTTTTGAAGTCTTTTCTGTTGCTTGTATGCTGTGCTGCTTTGCATTTGGTAGCTGCAACATGGGCCTCTGCTTCCCTGCTCCTCCCTGTGATACTCTGCAGTATTTATATGCCTGCTTTGGCAGCTGGAGAGCAGAAAAAGAGCAGCCCCCAAGTACAGATGAGAGAAATGTGCCTTCTCAGCCTTCCAAAGAGGCAGGAACCTGCCCTGACTTGTTCATCGCCAGTACAGGGCAGGGGTCTGGGGCACAGGTGAGTCAGGCTGGCTGTTACTTTATTCTGAAGAACGTCTCTTCCTCTTGGAGTGGAGGTGAGTATGCCACCCTTTTGAGGGATGCACACTGGGATTTTCACAAAATACAGGAGGGTTCCTGGTTCTAGGGGGTAGCAGTGCATTTTTTCAGATTTGGTGATTTTTTTTCGTTTTCCCAATCCAAACTTGAGCTGAAGGAGTTCCTCCAAGGATGAGAGCATGACTACCATCTGTGTTCAGTGATGTGCTCCCTGGGGAGAAGTCCAGACTGCTTCATGCAGGCCAGCTCAGATTGCAGAGCACAGCCATGTTAGTGACCTTATGAGAATATAATCCTGTCTGATGCTAGAGGGGAAAATCTTCCATACCTGGCAGATGTTTACATATTCTTTAAGTGGACCGCCTTTCTGCTGTAGTGATTAAAACCCATGAAAATATTCTGTGCATGAATTTACATAAAATAAAACAAACTGCATAATATTACGTCAGTGCACAGTAGATGAGCATCTCCTTCCCCTCCCATCTATCCAACGCTTATGTCATTTTACATCCATTTTTGTTTCCTCCAACACTTCCAGCTGCTTTCCTGCTCTGCTCACTGGGCACTGGTGTGCTCCACATGGGAAAGCTGCTCTGTGTGCGTGCTCCTGAGTTGTGCTGAGCTTTGCATGAGTGCTCACCTCCTCTATAGAAAGATGAAGAGACTGGGGTGTGTGTCTGTGTGTGGGTGTGGGAGTGGTGGATGGCTGGAATCAGAGACAGAGGGTGTATATATTTGGAGGAGCTCTTGGGTTGCTGGTGCATCTATGGGAGTGGAGAAGTTGGGGGCGAGGTAAAAGCGATGCCAAAAGCAAATCCTATACTGTTTATTTTGTCTGTATAATGAGTTGTAATTTGACGGCAGATGCTTCACTTGGAGACCTTGTAGGAATTGAAATATTTGTATTAAGGAGTTATGAAAATTAAGGGTACTGTTTTCTGGACTCTCAAGGTAATGACAGTCATGTGATTTGCTTTCTTTAAAGTTCACATGAGAAGCCAACACATCTTAATACTTGGAGTATCATTATAGATCAGGTGCTGTTTAAAGAGCTTGATTAATGCTGCAAAGCAGAAGTTCATGATGTAAAGATGCAATTCTCCCTTTTTGTGACTTATGACACAAGCGTTATTATTTACTTGCGTTTTCCCCACGTAACAATCTTTATGTTATTTGTTGGGCGTGGTGGTAGTTCCCCTACCGCAGGGCGCTGTTGGCTATTACACTGTCTGTGAGAAAGCTCTCATTCCTTGCCTTTTGCAGATGTTGAAAGGGAAGGGTGGCTCAAGACAGTGATGGCCTCCTGCTTTTAAGGAACTGGACTCAGTTCTCAGCAGAATTCCCTGCATTGTTAGAAGTGATTTAAACACCCAGAAAGTGGTTAAGCTCTTGATAAGCTTGAGACCCAAGAGCTAATTTTCAGAAAGCCTCATGCTCCTGGATGTAACCTGCAGTCGTGTCTAAAGCAGGCTGTGGTCTGTGAAATACTTGAAGCATGATTTGACTGTAAGAGTATCACTTTGGGCATACAGAATCAGTGGGTTTTCATTCTGTTTGACTTAGATCAATAAATGGATTCAGACTCTGAGCTCCTAGTGGAGCCAATATCTACATATCTTGGGCACTTGGGTTTTCTGTCTGTAATTTCCCATATAGGAAGTAAGGATGTTGTGATGCCTCATCTTCAGACAGTCATGAAGTTAGAGTAAGTACTTTTCGAGAGAGTAAATCAGCCTCCTCTGCAGAAAGCACAGAAAAATAATTGTTAATTCTGTCTTAACAGTAGAGTTCAAGTAGTTAGTAAGCCTTAAGGGTAGATCAGGGTGAAAAAAAGAAATCCTGAGTACCTTCCTGTAACTGGCTGTGCTCTCTTGTGCAGTGAAACAGGCAGAGTGGTCTTTGGCAGGTCCAGGGAGCAAAATTGGTAAAGGTTATGGTGTGCAAGAACAGGAAAGGGTAACTTGTAGTTTGACGACATATTTAAACACAAACAATTCCTGATTGTCGTCTCTTCCTTGTGCAGTTTTCCCTTATTTAAAGAAGAAAATTATAGTCTGTTCTGTTTGAAAATGAAAGCTGCCATAGCAGCTGTAGGGTTTACACCCTTCGGTGGGGATTTCTGGCACTGGGGTAAGAGATGAGAGCAGCAGTGGCAGCAGACAGCCGTGCTCCTCTGCACTGCTCTCACCCTGAGAGGGGGAGACATCTGAGCTGTTGTGTACATGCAGGATAGGGCTGTTGACTTTGGTCCCACCTCTGGAAGGAAATCATAGAATCATAGAATATCCTGAGTTGGAAGGGACCCACAAAGGTCACTGAGTCCAACTCGTGGCCCTGCACAGGACAGCCCCGAGAATCACACCATGTGCCTCCCGAGGATGTTGTCCAAATGCTTCTTGACCTCTGACAGGCTTGGAATCAATCCGGAGGAATCTGTCAGGAATAAAACCTGATGTCATTGTCCATGCACAAGGAAATAAGCTATTTTCTATCAGATGTGACATACTTTTCCCCCGCGCTCTCATTTGTCTTGCCTTTCCTGACAATCCTTTTGCACTTTTTGGGACACCTCTTCAGTTTCGGCTTCTTATTCTCTTATCTTTCACCTGCAGTTTCACCTCCCTTGCAGAGTCATTGTCAAACACCAGACATCTTGCCTGTCTGAGTGCCCCTTCCCCATACTTGTCCAATTTTGTTTTTGCATTTGGTCAACTTTTTCCTTTTTCCTGCCTTGTTTTGTGCACTGCCTAGAGATCTCTGGCTCCCTTCCCTGCCTGTTGTGCTTGCTCTCCCTCCTGTTTTGGGCCCTTGTCCCAGTCTGCTCCTTCGTCTCCGTCAGGTCTGGCATTTGGCCGTGCTGCACTCCAGATGCACTCCTTTCGCTTCCTTGCTGCCCGGGTGCCGGCAGCCCGGCCACAGCCAGCGCAGGAAAGATGGGCTCCCTCCGCTCCAGGGCCTGGACCCGCGCCAGAGCCTGGGCCTGCTCCAGCTGGGCAGCCATGGGAATGAAAGGAGGCTTGGGCTCCTGTGTTCCCAGGCTGGCACGTGCTCGCCCGCTCTGCGGGCAGTCATTGGGAAAGTGTGCGACGTTCCAGCGTGCTCCTGGGAGATCCTGGTTATTGACTCTCTAAAGGTCTTTGCCTGCCGTGAATGCGCTGTGAGCTACCATCGGATATGGGTATAAAAACTGATTTCCGTGTTCAGCATAATCTAAGATTACTTGAGACTCAGGAGCCAGGAGAGGAATATGAGGAGTATAGGATGTTCTCCAAGGGAAGGAAGAGCAATCTAATACCCAGCGTGCCTGCTTTGCCCAGCACAGCAGTGTCCTCTGCCGTGCTGCTTTACTGGGAGCCTTGCATTGAATGAGAAGACCTGTTAAAATCTTCCAGGCAGCATTCACGTTGGATTATTTGAAATGTATTATTTATTATGTCCCTCTTTCTGCTTGATCTTTCACTGTCAGCTTCTGCCTCTTGATATCTGAATTTTAAAAAAGGATCTCAGTCCTACACCTCTCAGTCTTGCTTGGATTGTAAAGGCTGTTTTGGAGTGTTGCTTCCAAAGACAGTTCAAGGAGGTCAGTGCAGACTGGTGGGTCACTTTGGCAGTATTTCTGCTTTCTCTCCTTGCCGATGCTGCAAGGAAGAGAACAGAACGAGAGAATTGGTGTTTTCCACTGTCCCTTTTAGTAGTAAAAAGTACAGATTCCACAGATAATGCTTTTTCATGCCTCCAAGCAGGTGAGTAATTAGTTTTGAGATGTAACAAGAAACCACAGGGATGTAATCTGTACTGAAACAGGTTTGTTGATAAAGAGACGATGGTGTGGTTGAACAGGAAAGCCCTTCTCTAGGTGCAGCTTCCAAAGCTTGCTGTAATAGCGCTGTGCTTTGGACTGACATGTCAGTTTTCATTGTGAAGCAAGTTACAGTGGGAAAAGATGTTTGTTCTGCAGACACAGCAGCACCTCATACAGCTACATCTGTCTTATCTGAAAACCCACCCTTGTCTGACTTCATGCAGCATATATAATACTTACATTTTAGCCAAACATAAAATGAGGATGTACCTGTGGCAGCAGTATATCCGTGTATCTCTCACAGTATCTCTGATAGCTGTTCACAGAATAAACACAGTATTATCGATTATCTAAAGACACAAAAGGACTGTATCGTGAAAGATCAGGAGAACTGCCATAGGGCAGATGGTGTCTGGACTATAATGCTCAGCACAGGTAGAGTCTTTCACTGATTGAAGTATTTGCACAAAGCGTAATGGGTTAGGAACCTAAGGAAGTTTGAAAGTTTTGCAGTCATTTTTAAAAGAATTTTTGAAGGAAGAATAATGGCATAATTTTAAAACACTCTAGGGTATTCGAATCTGGATATTATACAATCACGCATCATGATCCATTTTATCTCCAGCAGGATGCAAATGAATATATTGTTTTCTAAACAACAGTGCATAAAGCAGTTTTTTTCTTCATGGTACAAGTATTTCTTGCTGGTACTGTGTCATTATTAAGTGTGGTATTTCCTTGGTCAAGAATAATAAAGGCTTATATAAAAAGACTTAATTTAAAAAAACCAAACAAAACAATCATTGTATATTCAATTATAACAAGCAGTTTAACAAACTTATAAAATGTCTCTTTTGGGAACAGACGTTTAAATATTTAAAACATTAGGAATTCTTTTCTGGTTTTATAGTGGGTTATATACTGAGTGTAGAACTTTGGCCATAAATATATTTTTCCTGGTGCAGAAGCTATGTAATAATTTTGTGGGAGTCTGATCACAAGCTTTGGGCATAAAGGCCATTATGGCCTCAGTTTAACATGTTTGGATAGGCATCATCTGTGGCTGCCGGATGCTGAGCACTGATGTCATTGCCTCTGTGGTTTGGAGCCACTGGGCCATAGGGCTGCCCACGCCTTGAGTGAGCTCCGGGTGCGCACTGCAGCTCCTGGGCTTCTGCTCCCTGCTGCTGCAGCACACCAGCACGAGTCTGGGGGTACCTGATGGCTCTCAGCATGAGAGAGAGCGGGGCCAGGCACACTGACCATGGCGTTCGGGTCCTCTGGTAGGGCTCTGCGTGCTCAGGGCAGGGAGAAGCTCCTCTGAAGGGCCACTGCATGCCCGAATTAGTCTCTGCTGCTCAGCAGTTCTCTGGAGGATCTGGCTTGCGTTTAGGCAGTGTGAATACCTCTACTGTATGCTCATACTTGGTTCAGAGAAATAGCATTTCCCCTGTTTTATTTCTCAAAACCAGGACTGTATCAGATTTTCCCCCAACTGCTGAACAGTAGTATTAATGTAGTGTGTTATTTATTCTTTTGACATGTTTTTATTTCATGGAAAACGTCTACGTTGTGCTTGAAGCTGGGTATGAGTTGCTGGATCCCTTTCAGAATTCTGTTAAATCTGGAAGTAAATCAGATTACTTTGTTCTACTGTAAGCACATTCGTCTTGGCTTTCACATGAGGTGTTGTATGGGTAAATGAGCCCAGAGCACTCCAGCTGGTGCAACAGCTTTATTTATGCAGAGTGATGGCATGAAAGGGTTTTGGAAAATGCTTTTAATGGCTTCGGGATTGATTTGTACCACTATTGAACCACCAAACTGCTTTAAGTTCTTACCCACTTGGCTTGTGTTTTCTAGTGACGAACTGTGGGCTCAGGTGATGACCCAGTTAATCAGGAAACTGTGCTGGTTGGAAACATAAGAAGTAGAGGTTTTCTTAGACTCTCTTTATATGTTCCTAGCATTTACCGTGTAGCAATAAAGCTTCCACAGTCTTTCTGTTCATAATGTGAAATAGTTTTTTGCCCACATGGTGATGCTTTTATATCTCAACTTTAAAATGCTTTACATCTTCATAAAATGATAACATGTACTTTCTCACTTCTACAACACATTTTAACATCAGTGGAGGATTAGCTGGTGACTTCAGTATGTATTTCATGTACTCTTTACTCCTAATATTTTTTCCCCCATGGATTTTTTTTAAAATCAGATTTTGTTACTTGTGCGAGTGTGCTGCATTTTACTTTTTCGTAGGTTTTAGTGACAGAATTGGCAGGTTATGCAAAATAGAAGGAGTGTCAATAAAATCGAGTATGTAAGTATATGATACGTAGCTTGCAGCTTCTTCCTAAGCATAATTTCTTCTGCAGGCAGTTTTGTCAAGGGGTTGAAAACCATCTCAGAAAGCAGGTTGGGAATTTCACAGTGAGGAAGAAATATCCTCCCCCTGGCCCAAGATAAAGCAGAAATGTTGTAGAAAACGTGTGGTCTTGTCCAGTTGGGAAAGTAGAGTGTCAGGGAAGTATTTTCAATGGAAAACAGTCTTGAACTTCATGTATAAGTATGCTGTAAACACATACATGGTAGTTAAATGGTGATGCAGTAAGTGCAAAGCAAGTGGGCAATATTTAATTCAAATTTTAACTAGTCTCATAGCAAATGAAGCATTTGTGTGGAAATACCTCCCTCTGGTCTATTAAGGGATTCATGGCTCCACGAGATCTCTGTTTTGCTCAGACTGTGCCTTTGGATGTGAAGCGAAAACAGTTGTTGGGTGAGAGTCACTAATTGAGCAATTGGAGCTAATCATCCCCTTGGCTTAGCAGATGAAACACTAATTTTCCTTCTAGGAGTAGCCGGAATTACCTGTTTGTACAGTGCCTTCAAGTTGGCTGATTTAAAACCTGAATTAAAAACTTCAAAATTGGCTGTGTTGGTTTGCATACGATGTTGGCATTCCTAATTCAAATAAGTGGCGTTGATCGTGGTACGGAGGTGCCAGGTAGGGGTGGTGAAGAACAAAGTAAAGTCAAGTCTCCAGAGGCTGGGAAACAGTCACAATCACAAAGAGTAACTTGTATGAAGAGGTTTCCAAGGAGTTTGTTTAAGAGGGTGAGTGTGAGAAGTTTTTCTTACTTAATTGCTCACTTACATATGTACAATGGCTTTGCTTGCTTGTGTGAGATGTGAGGAAGAAGAAACATTTCTTGCTTGCAATCAGTTTCTAATGCAACGTTGTTCAGAAACATAACACATAGTGAATCAATATGTCTACTGACTTGTTCAATATCACTGATGGCCATCAAAAGTAATAGTAATTCTGTGGGTTGAAATAAAGTATTCGTAGACCAGATTGACTTAATTCGCAGAGCAATCTGTATTTGTGCTTAAGGGATGAGGATTTTCGCAGAGGCAATTGGAAAAGCATAGATTTATCTATTGCTGCACTTGTTGATAGATCTACTGACAGGTGTGTGGCTGAGGAAAAAAGATAGCACACATCAGATTTGTGTGGGATGGGACCGTTCTTTGCTGACATCTGGCAGAAGAATTGGAATCTGGGACAGCTGCTAGTGCCACAGAATTGCAGACAGTTTTAGGACCTGAATGCAATGAAGATAAATGAGCTCCGGTTGGAAGCTGAATGGCCCTAAAGTCAGAAACGAATGTGAGCACTCTGAATGCTGTACTGATAGGCTTGCTGCAAGAGGTGTTTTTTGTCCTGTACAGTCATAAATGCTCATTATTCTGGACTTCAGGCTACATTATTGGCATACTGAATAGTTCGAGTTTTTAAAGCTTTGTGTTGCTGCTCAGGTCCCTAAATTTGACATCGGTTTCAGGCTCTAGCGAGTTTGGTGTTAACAACTAAGTGTGCTCTATTGCTTTACAAACCTGAGCACTTAGTCTGTCCAGCTGCATAACCATCCCACAGAAACTGGGTCAAGGGATAAGAGAGTGTTATTTGGAGGTTTTCAGAGTCTGACCCAGATAGGCAACTTTGGGGGCTCTCCTAATTTTCAGTACAGGTGATGAATTTTATTGTTTTAGGAATAGCTTTGCATAGTTGAGGGAATTTCTTATTGCTGCAAATTTTAGGAAGTCTGCAGAATGCTGAAGAATCCGATTCTAAGACTTGCTTCTGCAAGCCTCTGTCTAATTTTTGGTAGGCAGCCATGGTGTTTTCTTAAGCAGGCAGGTTTTTCAAGGTTAATTTTTTGCGTCTTTAGGGACAGGAAAAAGAAAAAAAAGATAAATCTCTGTTTAGAAATTAAGCCTGGTTAAGTACTTCAGCCTCCATTGCCTTTTCCACTGACTGTACAGGGGACTAGACTAGAGCTGTCTTCTTGCTGATCTTCTTGACCGTATCTCACCTTGAGCCTCTCTACTTCTGACTTCATGAAGTCGCTTACAATGTTAACTTTTTTTGTTTTGAGCTAGAAGACAGCCTAATGGTACAGAAGAACTGAATTTTTATTGGCTTCCTTCTCTCTCTGAGTATTGTGGATGTGAGCAGAAAGGGCAGACAAGAAACTGAACACGAATCCCTTCAGCTGCAAGATTTCCTTTAGAGTCTTAGTCAAACTTAGTCTGCTGGATGCAAGCAGAGAAACAGACACCCAGCACATGTGCCTGTACTACTGCCCTTCAAGCTTGAGCTATTTTTCTATTAAGAACTTTTCCCATTTCTTTGCTGCCTCAAAAATGCTGGGTTATATCAAAGAAATTATAAGTTGGACTTCACTGATCCTTTTAGGTCCCTTCCAAGACAGGATATTCTATGATTCTGTGATTTACATGAATAATTTAAATTTTTTTAATCATCATATTTGCTTTGTACAGTTCTGCCAGGGACTTGCAGAAATTAACTGGGATAATGTTTCACAGTGTAAAAACCTGAACTGACTTGGTCCTCTGTCTGCTTCCCATCATTTCAGACTGAATTTTAGTTTCAGTCTTACTGGTCCTGTTGCCTTGTTATGTTATTTTATTATTATTTTTTAGTATGGGTTCAAGATACTTGATTTAATTTTTATGGTAATTCTGATGTAATAATGAAAAGGCAGCATCATTGACAATTTCTGCTGCATGTACAGAATTTTCTCTTACTGAAGATGTACAAGTCTGCTATGTGCTTTTGATAGGGCTGTACTCACACCATCCCACTGTGCCTCAGGCTTCCCCACCTTTAAGAGGAGTGTACTGAGCACTGTGCTTCCTTCCGTTTCACGCTGTGGAAATGTGTCATAAAGGAAAGCAAAAGAAGTGGAAAGGGCCTAGATACATGGTACCATTCTCCCCCATAACAGGAGTCTTCCAGCTTTGGGAGCCCCCTGCATCAAATTCTGAGCCCTGGTCTGACCTGACGACCAGAGTAGGTGAGAGATCAGAGTGGCATCCATTCCAACATGAAGTCTGCTCTCATTTCAATCAGTGGCTTATTGCTTCTGTTTTCCTCAGTATTTTGTAGTTTTTGTAGCCCTTTATTCCTGCCCATCTTCCCTGCCCCAGCCCCAACAAGTGCTGTTTATACTTACAGCTCCCTTTAGACTAAGTTTGATACCTTTTTCATCCTGCCGAAGAAAAATATGTGGAAATTTTAATTGGCCAGAAGCTTTCCGATGCTATAAAATACGCCTGCTTTGAACATGGAGAACTAAGGTGGCTTTATGCTGAACCACATTGTGGCCTTTGTCCAGCTACTGCATAACTATATACAGACCTTATATTTTTAATCTAAGCGTTTAGTATCTGTATAAAAGGGTTATTAATGTGTGATTAGAACAAAACAATATCTCCTGATCTCTCTAATGGCAGTTGTAGGGGGTTTTTGTGTCTTCCAGGTGCTGTAAGTAGAGAAAACTTGAGTCAGCCCAGTGGCCTGACAGCAGCTGGCTGGGCTTAGCTCACCCTGGCCTTGGGTTTTCCAGCCTGCTGAGAGCTGATTAAATTTGCTAACCCAGCCAAGAACAAAACACTGAATTGTTTTCTTTTGAGTTAGAGAGGTGCGGTGGCTCAGTCTGAGGAGGGTGAGAGTCAGTGTGCAGCATCAGGCAGGACTGTGTGGGTGGGAGCTGGGAAGGAGCAGAAGGGGACAAGGCTTCCCTGTGGGCAGCTCTGCTGTCTCAGTAACTTCTCCTCTCACATAGGTTAGGATGCAGGTTAGTTCTCTGCAGTGGGCTCTCTCCATCTTGCAGGTGCTACAGCGCTTCTGAGAAGGGCACTGACATCCAGTGAACCTGCAGCAGAAGCAATAGACTTGGTTTTGGGTTTCAACAGCTGTCAGAAGGAGCAGGCAGAAACTCTTAATTTTCAGGGTTTAGATGAGTCCTTTTTTGTTTGCCACTCTCTGCTCCTGTATTGGTTGTCTATCTCCACATATGTTTTGCTTAGTGCTGCATATGTTAGAATCTGGTGGGTGCTGCTCTTTCTTCTTCATTAATACCTTCCGCAATCTACTGTCGTTTCTGCTAGAGTGTCTTTGAATTTCTCTATCGTTTGTCCAAACCTGATCCATCTCTTCATCATGACAGACATTAGGCATCCTAATCCCCTCAGGTTTGCTCAGTGTTTGCTTAATACTCTTCTGTTGCCTTCTGTGACCTTAGTTTGCTGTCTCCGAGATCAAAGTGATATAAAGGTATGCATCTTGACTGATGTGCTGTGTTATTTTAGAGAGGGTAATTTTTTAAGGCTTCTTACATAAAAGTATAGTAAAAAAATTACGCTGATGTTATGACAGCAGCGTAGTGAGACTAGTGTCATGCAGAAAAAAACCCCTTAAATAACTTCCAGTGCAGCATGTTGATGTTTAGACATATAGGTTAAAAAATGGAAGGTCTGCTTTTAATTTTCTAAGTAGCAGATGCTTGTGATCAGGGTAGCCAATAGTTCTTAGGTCTTTGCTTCCAAACGAAAGTGTACATTTATAATTAAATGGTTCAATATATATGTAAAACAAGAATTTCTGTATTACTAACTGTTAATAATAAAAAAATCTCTGAGCTGTATATATGGAGTGATTTTGCTTGTACCCTTCCTCCGTGATTTTTTTGGCTCCTAAATTTGAGTGGTTTTTAGGGGTTTCATTAAGTTTATTGGCCTTTCTGATTGTATGTGTGGGCTACTGTATTGTCTAGTCAGAAGAACATTTATAGAAGGATTCAATGTCTGTAGTATTTCCTTGCATTGATTATTTAATGGTATCACTTGAACTGACTGGATTGATTCCTGTATTTATGATTTAATGGAAAGAACATAGCCAAAAACTTCTGTAGTAACACAGCAGTTGTAGGGGTCCTGTCTGCCCTCTTGGTGCTGTCTGGGGTATGTGGTGACTTCAGGAGAGCTCTTAAAACAGCTTTGGAATTAAAACGAACTCGGACCAGAATCTTTGTGCACTGTTAGACTGGGTGCCTGTGCTACCTTTTTACATGATCCTGTGTACTCCACGCACAGGAAAATTGGATTTATTCGTAAAGGGGCCTGGAGTCTTTCTATGTAGAGCTTGTTGTCTTTTCTTATGGAGTTCCTGCCTCCAACTACTGCTTTCTTGTTGGCACTGCTTGTCTTATAAAAAGATTTCATTTAATTAATTTTAAAGAATAAGATAAATATCATTGATTCTTCATAGATTTTTAGATTGCAGTGATAATTGAGGGAAAATTTTACCTCTCTGGTAGTGGTTGGCATGGACTTGGGTAGGTTTCACTGATATCTCTCTGACCTTGATTGGCAGGTTAGTGCCGAATCTTTGCAAAAGCTTGCCTGCATTTGTTTCTTCTCCTTCACTTGTGCCCATTGAGCTGATATTTAGAAGCGTGGGATCCATAATTTTTAATTCCCTTCCTTCTCAGCTAACATTTCTTTTAATCCAAGTGCTGGTTTAAAAGTTTTTACGCCTAGGTATTTGCTGTGTAAAAAATCTGTGGGAACAGATTAGTCAGGACATGGAAGAGTAATATGTAGAAAATAGTGTATCCTGCCAAAGACAGGCCTGTTTTTATTCTATCCTTGTGGTGGGAACTGGTGTCTTATTACCTGTCACTGTTCTTTATAGTATCCTGTAGAACTGATGATGCATTCACTAATACATAGGCTGTCTTGTGCTTCCTTTTTTTCCCATATAGGCTTCTCAGTAATTGTAACCTCAGAGTTAAAGCCAGGCAGTGATTGGCAGTACTCTTCTTATGTCTCTGTTCAGCTGGAAAGTTACATTTCCATTTGTGCCCATCTGTGTGCTATATGTTTTGGTCATTGATCACTGTATAAAAGTCAGGCAGAATGAAAATGCATTTACCAAGGAAGATAAATGGACAGTAGAAGTGGGTTTCATCAGAAACCCAGCTAGAGTGTCAAAAAACAGTGTAGGAAAAGTGAAATAAAATCCTAGTGTGATGTGTAACATTCAACAAGTAAAACTAATGATGCTTGACTTAAAAAAGGGGGTTCAAAGTTGTGCCAAGTAATGAAGAATTTCTCCATCAGTGTTGGCCTTTCTTCTGGCCTTCCCAGTAGCGTGTTCTCACAGTCCTTGGCTCATCAGTGGGATCAGGCTGGCCCCCAGGTCTAGAACAGCTCTCGTCCCCAAAGTAAGCAAGAAATTTGAGCTGTGTAATTGGTGTCATCTTGTACCCCTTGGCTTTCCTGCTTTGCAGACCTGTATCAAGGTGGCAGCTGCAAAGGGCCAGAGGAGGCTGGAAGGAAAAAGTGCTGATGTAGCCAAGAGGGAATGATCGTCAGCAAATGCTGAGTTTTCTCACCTGCTCTTCTCACCTTCCTACCCTCTCTGGGAATCCTGCCTGGGGCTGATAACAGCCTGATTAATAAATAAATAAAAATTTACATAATTAATTGATATCTGGATTCTGTTGTGCTCTATTTCCAATGCGGTCTTGTTTGCTTTTCCAGGAGCAAAGGAATAATTTTTCCTTGTGCAGTACCGTAGCCTATCTATCAGCCTTACCCCCAGGAGGTGATTAGCCTGTGTATTTTGAAAAATATAACGTGTGCCTGGTTTTCTTGTCTTCATGTGAGAGATTAAGAAAAAATTGTGATGGCTCTTACTTTTTGTTAATGGTCATACCGTTTACTAGCTGTGAGCGTATGTACCATAATGCTTATGTGCAAAACATCTTCTTTATGACTGATATGGTCTTCTTTATCCTTATTCTTTTATCAGATATAAGAAACGCATTTCCCTAAACATGGGTGAAACGGAGCAGAGACCAACGGCAGGATCCCGCTTAGGAGCTCAGGAAAATGCTGGGATCAGTACTTTGGAGCATGGACAGAAACCACCTATGACACCTCCAGGAAAACTTGTCTCTATCAAAATTCAGATGCTGGATGACACGCAAGAAACTTTTGACATTCCGGTAAGGATATGGAGGTTGGGGTGGCTAAAGATTATTCAGGCATTTCTCATAATGCCTGTTCTCCAACCTGTTCTCTTTTTATTTCAGTTGTGATTCTTTGGCTGATGAATTGGTGTTGCAGAGAAAGTGGCTGTTGTGTATATCAGCGTTAAATAGATGATGGTGCAATAGAATAGCATTAAACAGGGAAGTGAGCTGTAGATTACAGTTATTAGTTCCGTTTCTGTTTGAACAGCTTCAGGAGAGGTTAAAATCCTTGGTGAGTTTTTTCCTTCAAATATTATATCAGTGGTTTCCTCTACTTTCTGAACAGTTGATGTATTTCCTTGCTTCTGTTTTGCTCTTGATCTGGTAAACTGTAGATCTGTACAGATTTTTTTGTCTTTCCTCTGGCAAGTCCTTAGGATATTAACTTGAAATCATCAGAGTTTTCAGTAATTTATGTCACTCTTAAATGCACTGAGTGCTCTCACAGAAGTCGAGTGCAAGGAAAGAAGCAAAGCCGTCTCATCTAAAGTTTCTCTGTACCCTGTGGAGATTAATCTCGGTTTGTCCTTGCCAAGGAGACAGAGCTACTACTGCTTTAGTGTGTATTTGTGATCAGTAGAATCAGTTTAATTAGTTTTGATACCAAGACCGATCCAGTTTCAGATGATCTATCTGTTAGTAGCCACTAATGATTTTGACATGCCATGCTTACACAATTAACATGTAAGGTGGCTGAACACTGTTGCTGTTGTGGAAGTGTACTGGAATGCATATTTTTCAGAGTCTTCTGGGTTCAGTGAATAGGAAAGCAGAAACCTGAGTTCAAATTTCATCCTTTGTTACTTGCATTTTCTGTAGCTATGGTAATTTCCATGCCTTCATTGGCTCAGTTTTCCTTTCTGTAAAATGGAGGATCACCCGTGAGATACAGAGGTCTTAGACATATAGCACCCTGGAAAAATGTTATCCCTGTATTAAACATGAAGGAATTCTGATTGCGAAAATTATCATTAAAAATAATACCTGTTTATGAGGTTTTGTTTGTCTGTTTTCTGTGTACATGCACATGCTTTTTGATCTGCTCTCTGCTGCTGTTTGTGATCCAACTACAACTGTTTGTTCAGTCTCAGACTTTATTTTAGTGGAAGGCAAATTCTCTGGACAGGCAGGTTATGTGTGAACTGACCTGCCATCAAGTGAAATGCCCATGTATGTAGCAACTTGTTTTGCTTTTGTGCCTTTCAGAATGTCAAATATCCATAGCAAACAATCTCCAGGTAAAAGCAGTCTTTAGATAATTGTTGCTGTTCAAAAGTGTAGTTATAGTTTAAATTATCAAACACTAGTAAAATTTTGGTGTTCTTTTGTGTGGTATAAATATCCCTGTTATTCCAGAGACAGGTTTGGGGGTTTTTTAAACCATCAGTAGCTGCTAATTCACTGTGTTTTGAAAGTTGAAAATGATGTGCAGACACGTAGCAGAAACCATTTTGAGATTAGGTCCCTTTCATTAAATTGTTTAGAAGAAAATATAAGTAGCATGTGGATGCAGTGCACCCTATAACTCCACCTTTGCTTTTGGGAGTTTGAGAAAACAGTATTTTTTGGTCTTTAATATTAAAAGATATCAACATTTCATTTGTTTTTTACTTCAGCAACACGTGGAAGACCTGGGGATTTAAACAACTCTCTGTTGAGATCACTTCAATATGATTGTTTTCGGAGACTGTTATTTCATAACTATCACTACTCAAGGAAAGCCCAGTTGGTTTGAAAGTCAAATCTTGTGGTGAAATATGCAGGATGCTTAGATACGAAATCTTTCACAGCAAATCTTTCGTAAAGCCTTTTGTCTTTAACCTGTGCATAGTCAAATGGAGGAATACACATTGTTTTCACTCTGCTCCAAAAGAAATTAATTGTTTCAGTTCCATCTCACAAAACTGAAGAAGTTTTAATATGTCTAAATTGAGATGTTTATTCATGTTGGAAACCCCATGTTCCTATTTATAAGCTTAATGTTTTTAGCCAGATTGGTGCAGTATACCCGGAAAAGGAAAGTGATACCATTTCAACAAAATATTTTAGGAGCAGCAAGTGTGGCCGTGGGCAGAAGACGTTAAACATACGTGCCTAAGCACATCTGTGGGCTTGCTTTTCAGTGGAGAATTAAAGACTTTTTGCGTGGTTGAAGATCTGAACTGCACTTCCCAAAACTTGAGCTGCTACGATTATGAAAATAAATTTGCAAATATGATACAAGTATAAACTGAGAAAGATTTGTGTTTTCCACAATTTCAGGAATTTTGCTGCACAAGCCAAACTTTGGGGTGGTTTTACTGATGCTTGTAGTGTGTCTTGTAGGATGGTATGAATTTTAATGATGCCAGTTTATTATTTGCTCATGAAGTCTGCATAAAAATGGAAACAGATACTGGTGCTACTTCTTCCTCAGTTTGGGGGAACTAGTGAAGTAGCTGGGACTGTCGATTTGTCTAGTCCTACCTCTGTGTTACTCTTGTTACACCTTCAGCACCACTGCCCCATTAGCTATAAGACCTTATCTATTTGGTATTTTTATTGAGTATGTTATTGTTTTGTTTGAACGTTGTCATGGTTTTGGGTTTTTATTGTGTGCTCGTTTATTTTTTCTTGTTTATTGAATTTCATTTTGGTTTGTTTTTAAATTATATTCCAGGAGACATGATTCAATATCCTTGCTCTTAAGCAATCCCTTTTCTCACATTGTATACAGATGACTTGTTACTATTAGTGCCAAATCCATCAGATTTCTATGTCTGTTCTGTATACAACAAAACAGGAGGAAAATATGACCTACTTTCATTACCCCCCAGTTCTGCTTCTCTTTGGGCTGTTTAAAAGTAAAGTAACTCCAGTGTCATTTGAGTTTCTAAAGGAAAATTAATTATTTTGGTGTTTGCTTTGATGCCATATAATCATACCATGTTTGGCTCATTGTATTACTTCTCACAAGAAAAAAAAACCAGATGAACAAAAAAGAGAGAAGAGAGGTCCACATGCCTGTATATGGGCCCATAAATTATATTTTTTTAATAGGAAAAACCCCACATAGTATGGGGAGAGAGCTTGTATGAGAAACTTCAAAAACAGAAGCCACAGTGAAGGCCTTTTCATCAATTGTTACCAGTGCAGTATTGTAAAAGGAAGGGATATATAAGAAAAGTCTTTTATGCTGTATGCTGTTAACAAACAATTTTTCATTGCAGAATCATCCAACATTCCTATATTCCAAAAAGCTAGTGAAAACTTGAATAGATAGTCCTGGATCTTTCACACACATCCAGTTAGCTGGTTGGGTACATGTGCGTGGAGGAAGAGGGGGAAAGGTAGGCACTGCTGTTCAAAAAAAAAAATTACATGACTTTGGCTTTGTATTTCCTGTCTTTAACATATAAGGAAAGTATAAAATTCATCAGTTACCTTTTCTGAGCACATTTTTGGCTTTGCAGCTATGAGAAGACAAATTATGTAGAACATCCTCCCCTCTTTAAAGTTATTCAACATTTTATGACTGAGTTTCTGTACCTTTAGTTTTTTGTCTGTCACAAACTCTCAGGCAAGGACTAGATGTCAGCTGCAGTTGCAGGTGATTAGTGCCTGAAAATCAGGCCATGAGTCAAGAGTTCATGATCATCCAGCACTTGCAGCTGTTGGCCCTGATACTGCATGCAAGTGTGGAATGTATTTCTCCCCTGCTTTTTGTTTCTAATTTCCACTTTGGCTGTATTTACTGAAAAATTAGTTAGATATGCTAAGTGGAGACTGCAGAGGTCCAAAATACAGCATTCTGTTTCAGCCAGTGTTTGGCTGAGTTATGACTGTGTGATAGAATGAGCAAATACATTTCCTTTCTGCTAGGTAGGAGGATAATAGCTTTAACTAAAATGACTAATGTGAACATTTTTCCACCTGTGTACAGATAGTGATAATCATACATAGATAGATCTTGGGCATATTGAAAGGTTGACACTTCAACCTGAAGACTTGCAAAATCCAACACTGTGAAACAGAGGGTTTGTAATATACAATAGAGGGTGGAGATGTACAGTTCTGTACTGCTTGATTTTCCTCTGCTTTTATTTCTACTCACCTAAGTTAGTTGAAAGAGAGTAGGATTGATTCCATAAAGCTGTAGCAAAACTTACAGATTTTCGTATGTTTGTTTTGATATGATCTCCCCTGTAGATTCAAAGCAGTTTAAGTGAAAACAAAATACAGTTTTTAAAGAACAGTAAAAATAGCTGATGATTGCATCTACTTCAGATCCTTCTGGGAAAAAAAACCCTTCCATGTTTAGTGTCTATGCCATTTATATTATATTTACGTTTATAGTTGTTTCATTGCCAGAAGTAATCTGTTTTAAAACGACTCCTAAACATAGAGTCAATGTTGTTCCTGTCTAGGTAATGCTGAAGACAAGACTGATTCTCTTGTTAGACTGCCAGGATGATTTGGTGACTCAGACCAGGTTTAGCCCTGACTGACATGATGCTTGTCACTGATCATATCCTGCTCTCTGGGTGAATGAAGCTGATGTAACTGGGATGATACTATTGATGCTAAGTAGCAAGTGAGAGCTGTTCCTTTATTTTTGGCATCAAAGGTGAGATCAAAGTATGTCACAGGAGGTTAGGATTCTTCTTTTGGTTAGGATCTGATCTCTTTAATTAAAACCAAACCAAAGTCTTCTTTATTGTGTCTGCAAGAAAATAGTTGCTTCCTTTTTGTGGCTGTCTTTTGGAACGACCAAAACATGCTTGCCTGTCAGATTACTCAAGTTTATTAAACATCTGTTTTTTGTATTGTGTCAACTTCCTTTCCCTTTGAATGTATTCAAGCTTTGTGAAATATGCAGGGTCAGAAAATGTCATCTGCTTTGGGGGATTAACATGGGTTTCTTAAGCAACGGGAGTCTCTTAATAGAAAGCAGGGTAAAGGTGTAATCCTTTGTACACATCACTTGTAAACATTTCATTTCAATTTGCTCTTCTCTTGGAGGAGGAAAGCTTTAGATTACCTGAGAATACAGAATAAAGACCAAATGGTCTTGATCTACAACTATTTATCTTCCACTGGAGTTTGGATGTAGTATCTTGGCAGGGAATTTCTCTGCCTCAATCCCAAACCTTTCAGAGAGAAGGACTTCATAATCCTGTTGGGGATCTGTTTCTTAAAGATAGTGTTCAGGATAGGGTTTTTTTTGTTTGGCTGGTTTTGTTTGTTCATGCAGTCATACGATGGTGGTTCATATTCCCTTTGTGGGGAAAATGCTGTCTGTTAACTGTGCTCCCCACCAGCTTCAAGCCAGAGTGTGTGCCAGGAAAAGCTAAATATTGGAAAGTCTCAATAGCTAATAACAAACATTACATGTGCTTTGTTATAAATTTCCACAAGTGCTGTGTTACCTATTAAATTCAAAATTTCAGCCACAGTTTTATAGATGTTTGAATTTTTTTCTGTTGCATTTGTGTGTTATGATAATTGCCTTGACCTAGGTATTTATGCCTCTCCTCAATATGCAATTATAATCAGTGAAATAATTTAATAAAAAGAGCATGAGACAGTAAGGCAAGGCAGAAATGTAAAACAGTGTTTTATGCTTTCTTAGCCAGCTTCAAGTTCAGTTCAATATGAATTGCTTTTTTTCCAGCTTAGGAAGTGAACAGCAGGTCAAATGTCAGTTATTCATCAGTCTCAGACTTTCTTTTCTTCTCGTGCCTGAAATTATTTGGCCATTGCTGTCAGACTGTTTCCAGTGAATATCAAGCATTTAAATATTCACTAATTGTCACGCCAGCTCTGCTGTGTCTTCTGAAATTACAAGAAAAGCGGTATTTTTCTTCAACTCTCAAACACATCAGTTGTATTTTTCTCAGCAGAATATTGTTAGTAGCTACCCAGTAAACTGATTTTTGTTGACAAATGTTTAGAATGTCTTTGTTGAAAGACAGGGTATTTTAGTGATGTGTGTTAATAATTTATGTGCTTTTCAAAGTGGGAGAGAGAATAATCCACAAGCAAACTTCTGTAATCTGAGGCAGCAGACTGTTTAAACTGCTGATTTCTTTGTTAAGATTCTGTAGAATGAATAGAGTAAGTGGGAATGTGATTTTAAGTGCCAATAGATCCAGTCCATTCTCTGACTAGATTGATGTATTTGAAGATAGCTGGCAAATGCATGTAATTTTCTTGAATGAATTAGCCTAACTTGTAATCAGGGAAGGCTTCTCAAATATTGCCTTTTCACCTCTCTTGTGGAGCTGACTCACCAAGCCACCAAGCACCAGTGTGTGAGCCAGCGCAGAGCAGGGAATGGAGCTGGCACAGGAAGGGCAGCTGTTGATGCAGGGGCGTTCTGGGAGCGTTTGTGAACTCACCTGCCCTGACTGAAGGGGTCAGTGAAATCATGCTGGTAATTTAGGTAGTAGTGTCTACGCCACTAAGTTGGTTTGCACAGTACTGGTGAGGCTGGATTGGTGGTCTGTGTGGGGTGCGTGGGTGCCCTCCCCAGTTACGGGGCGTTTCCTTGGGCCACCTGTTTGGAGGTGACAGATGTCCAAGGAACAGTGAGAGGTGTTTGCCATCTCTCCTCTTCGAAGTATACATGTGCGGGTGGCTAGTGGTACAAGTGGAGGCTGATTTTGCTACCTCTACGTTTTCCTGTTTCAGGGGTGATGGGAGGGATGTTCTGCTTCTGGTCAGAGGTAAAAGAAGAGCTGAACTTGCCTGTTGTGTGCATCCTTCCCTTTGGACTGAGGTTCACCTCTTCTGTCCTTGAAAATTTTAAAAGCTAGTTGTCAAAGCCTCAGGTAGTCATTTTCATCCATAGCAGGGTGAAAGCGTGGTACATTGAACAGGCCGCTCATCATGCCTGTCTCAAATGTGTATTTTAGGATCAGATTAGTTGCTCTCTGGGGGTGCTTGTATATCCCTACATGTTGCTTTTTTCTGTTCCAGTAGTAACAGGGAATCACAGAATCGTTTAGGTTAGAAAAGGCCTTTAAGATCTTTAGTCCAACTGTATTTATGTAGCATTTAACTATAAAACAGTATCGTGCCGTTTAAAAAACTTACAGGAAAAATGCTGTGATGTATTATTTGTAGATCCAGTGTAGATGTGGATCCCGCATACCTGAAACAGATCAGCTGGGTATCAAGATAAGGAACATCCTCACCACCTGCATGCAGTCAAATGACATGGATATAATTATTATCATCATATATAAAACCAAGCAGAATCAGCAGCCAGACAGGGTCAAATGCATAATGGGAGAGGAAATTTCTCTTCTTTTTCTTCCAGCAGTTCCTGCTATGGGGACCGTCCTCTCACCAAGCTTCTCCTCA
This sequence comes from Melanocharis versteri, assembly GCA_013397845.1. NCBI lineage: Eukaryota > Metazoa > Chordata > Aves > Passeriformes > Melanocharitidae > Melanocharis > Melanocharis versteri. The sequence continues at coordinate 528,363 of VZTG01009981.1, read as the reverse complement.
TATCACTTACCTTTGGGAAGAGTGTAAAAGTTGCAAAATTAAGTGTGCCATGGAGGAAGAGTGCATTGGTGCTGTGCTGCAGTGGTAAACATGCGTGACATGATTTACTTAAGCCCATTCTTTGTTAACACAAGGTGGTCGAGCTCAAGTTACTTTCCTTAAGCTCCTTATGAAAAATAGTTAGCCATGCTTCTGGACATATGTTCTAGAGAGGCATAATAAATGAATGGGATAAACTTCTGGGAGAAAATAGCTGCCTTTCTCCACCTCCTGGATTAAAAAAGATGTGTTTTCCGCACCTGAAGAAATGCAGTATTAAGTGTGATGCTTTGCCAAGAGCACAATCTCGTGTTAGACTTTAGGCATTTTAAAGCACACACAGTTTATAGTTCTGCACTGGGCAAAAAAGAGAAAGCTTGGGCTCATATGAAAAGTACTACTGGTATGTGATTGTCACACAGAATGGTGGATAGCCATTCAGAGCACTGATTTTCAGTGTCTTGTACTGCAAAAGCATATCTGCCTGTAAGTTGTTCTCTAACCTGTTTGAGGGATGAAGGTACCTTGATTTTGAGATCTCTGTGCAGCTGCTTTCCAACATTATTTTGAAGAGAATGGAAAGCTATCTGTGCAAATAGAGGCTTATGGAGTGCAGTATAAAAGAATAGCAAAATGTTCTAAATTGTCCATTCACTTCCCTTTCAGTTTATTCTCAGTTGATCATGATCATGTATTAACAATTTTTGCCTGGTGATAACACAACCTGCTGACATTAATTCAAGTTTTAGCACTTCCTTGGTTTTCTCATTTGGTACCTCTTGTTCCTTCCTCTCTTGGCACTAGAACATGCCCCCTGATATTGCTTATCTTTTTTGTCCTCTCTGCCTCTCCACAGCTCCTTCGTAACTGCTGGTTCAATTCCTTGCTGTTCGTATTCTCCAGAGAAACAGGAGACAGCAATGTGGAAAGACGCAGGAGTCCCAGGTGTATCTCCTGGGTCTTTAACCAGCTTCATTCTGTGATGATGTCCTTCCTCAGCGCAGTATCAGGTCTTCATATTACAAGCTATGTGCAGTGCTGCATAGGGGAGAAAGTGCTCATCACTTGTAAAGGCTGTGTCTGTAGTGAGAACTGGGGGTGCTTTCTGCAAAGGCATAGTCACATTCTCATTCATACTCAAACTCTGAGAGTGGGAGGAAATATCCAATTTTTACCTGAGATAATACGTGGTTTGAAAGTGAAATTTGACTAGCTTAAAATAAACTAAAAAAACCTTTATAGCTAGGATGTGGTGATTAAAGCAGTGTATCTTATCTTGGTACAGTCTAAAGGGGCTCCACCAGTTCCCAGATTTGAAAGCCTTCAGAAACTTACTAATATGCTGCTTACCTGTTAACTTATTGCCACTGCTCCAATGAGCTGCCTCGACCAGGCTGTGATTACAATACGCATGCACAATTAAATGTTGTCTTTTGCATGCCAATGTGTAAATCACATAAAATGCATGGCTGAAAATGCCTGCCAAAGCTTTTGTGCATATCTGAATCAGGCTGCCGTGTTAAAATCATTCTTGGATAAACATGTCAGTTTTTGAATAAAAAGAGATGCATGAGGCACACATCAAGTACCAGATAACTCAGCAAATACAAACAGCAGTTGCAGAAGTAGATTACAATATCTCCTTTTCTTATCCCCATCCCCAAAATGGAGGCTTTGATAGAAATTGCACAAACATAATGCTGCCAGAATATAAATAGCAAATGGTGAATTATGAGTTACTGCCAATTTGCTTTTTGATGGCCTCTTGGCAGATGCAAATATTCATGCAGAGCACAGCAGCAGGGAGTTTTTCTTCTCATTTCTTTCACTGTTATCTTCTCACTTAGTTTTCTGATTGAACCTGGAGTAATTTCTTCTTTTTTTGTTCAGTTTGCCTTGCTTTTATAATTCTGGTCTTGTTCTCATGCCATTATATTTTCATACAGTTCTTACTGAATTTACAATTATCTCCATTTAGTAGATAGTGGGCAGTATGTATTTGTGTGTAGATGTTGCTTAATATTCAGAGGCTAGTTCTTCATGCATAAATGGAGACCTTTTGCTCTTCTATGGCTCTTCACATTTCATTGCTTCATTCTCTGGTGCAGATGCTCAGTTTTATTCCCTACTGTCATCTCACCTCCATCTAACATCTCAGTTTTGTCCTTTCTTAGTAAACATTCATCTTTGTATCCACTGTATGGACAGGCTGCATAGCTCCTTATAGAGCTCTCGTTCTGGTCTTTTGCAAGGAGCACATTTGGGCAGAGCAGCAGGTCCTGGATCTGGAGTGACTGTGAGTTAGAGGAGCACCTTGCCTTTCTGCTTGCTGGCAGGGATGAGCCGGATCCTCAGCCACTTTACATTGTCTCCGGTTGACTGGAGTTACTGGACATAAGCTGGTTATATGATGATGTCATCCAGGAGTCTCCTCTGAGAGTGCTGCCTTTTGAAATGAATCTCAGATACAACCATTCTGGTGAACAGAATTGGAATAAAAGGGATTTTGCAGAATTAATTAAGGTAACACGTGTAAACTGACGTAAAAGAGAAAGCTTTGTCAAAGCTATTATATAAAGATACCTCTCAGCAAATGTAAAAGGACATTATCAAGTAGTTTTTATTACTGGATTCACACAGAGTAGCTCTGCAACCAGAAGTATATGTAGCCTAGTATTCTCTGCTCTTAGATGTTCCAGAGTAATTCAGAAACACCTCTGTAGTCAACGACAAACACGTGGTGGCTGGCAAAAGAAAATGCTTTTCATGAAAGCACTTGTATACTCACTCATAGCATGATACAGAGTGGAAGGCACTTTGCAAGTAGTCTGGTCTAACTCTTGGCTCAAGGCAGGGCCAGCAATGAGTGGATTGCTCAAGGTCCCTAAGAAACATTTAACTGTAAGAATTCAGGACGAATGTGTTCTAGAAGTTTTTTTTTTTTGAGAGCCTTAGTTGGACTTCAGAGTCACCAATTGAAGATCTGTGACTTTTAAGCCTGTGACTTGTAGTTCTGAGGTAGAAGATGATAGAACCTTCAGGTTTTCTGTGTGGCAAATGAGTGTTTGCAGCCATATCTGTGGGCTTATAAAAGAAATGAGGCAGTAGTCATTTTATAAATGAGAGACATGTCATAAGCTTACTTATGTTCTAGAATTTGTCAGACACTTCATCTTTTCTTCATAGTTTTTTACTTCGTGTCAAAGTATGGGTATGTATGCTTTGAAAGACTATGGGAGATTCTAAAAATAAAATTCGAGTGGAAAGCAAATGCTTCAAATGGCTGATAGAGTCACAACATACTCAATTCCGTGACTTTGGCAATCTCAGGAAGAGCAAGGCAGAAATAGCAAGCTGCAGGAGAGCAGCCTTTGTGAACACGAGAGACTTTCATAACTGCATCTGCCTTAAAAAAGTCAACAAACCCGTCCGAAGATCTCATGAAAACCTGGATTCACACCAACTTTGGAAGAGCTAAGTTTTCCAACTTTTTTTTTTATGAAGCCATTGGATTGCTGTTGTTAGGGAAATAGAATTAGGAGCAGGTAATCTTTTTGTTTCTCCTACGTAGGCTGAGTCTAGCCATTGCCATTTCTTTCTGCATCTGTTCCATGAAACGAGTAACTTTGAGCAGATATATCTGCCTTTGTAACTTTGAACAGGTATGTATGCCTTTCAGTGGAAAGGTCACTTCTCTGCAGAGCGTTTCAGATCTGTGCTGCTTACGTTTCATCACAGGGAAGATCGTATGCACACAGCTTAGCCAGTAGAAGTGACAAAAGGTTACTTAGGAAACAGTTCAGCATTTCCTTGGGCTGAGGGAACAAGTCTTTGAGGGTCAGCTAACGCTGTTGTTGCTTGTTTCACCAAAATGATTGATTTCCTGCATAGGTATAGCTGTGAAGTAAATTCCGGGTGTGTGTTCTGGATGTGGGGTCGGTTTGGTTTTTTGTTTTGCATTGAGCTTCTATTTAGGATGCCACAGGGAAAGAAAAAAACCAGAGCTCAAGTCCTCAACCTCAGTAGTAGAATTTACTGAGAGTTAAACTGAAGGTTAACTCGTTCAGCACTCTAAGAATTAATTCACTAGCCACTGCCTGTTAAATAATTACTTGAAAATGAAACCTGTTCACCTAACAATTAAGTAGCATGAAAGGATTAAATAACTAAAATAATTAGCGCAAACTGATTTTTTGGATCTGTCGATAGCTGAGGTATTAATGTTTAAATTTCAAATTAGCTAGACATTTTAACAGAAGATGCCTCGCTAATTTGATCGTGAATTATGATTCTTTCTGAAGATAAGTAGCTTGTCCTCCTCTCTTCAAGGCATCTCAATACCATTCACAGGTAATCCAGTTGTCCTTTGTAGCCATTAGACCCTCACATATTGGTATTTCCCAGGTGAACGGGTGTCACCAATTATCGCCGTTTTCCTCTGCGGGCATTTGAGGGCCCCAAAAGACAGCCTAGTGGTGGTGGAAATTCCTTTGAAGAGGTTGTGCATGTGGAAGGCCATACCATATCAATGAACTCGCTTCTTGTAGAAATGATCCATGGATTCCTGGGCGCTCGCTGCCATCAGCTGAAAACCGCTGCACTGGGACATGAAGTGCTTGGGTGCATATATAGTCCTGTACCTCAGCATATAAGCTGTTTTAAACTCTTCTTCTTTGGTCACAATTGTATGGAGTTATTTGTTATTTGCTGAAAAGCACTGTAGCAACAAGTGGAGCCCTGTCTGTAAAGAGAATGCCTTTGCCTTCACTTTCAGGCTTCAGTCCACGAGTGGGTTTCTTTTGCATTCCTTTACTGGTGTCTAAGAGGACCAGAGAGTGAGCTGGGGCCCTAAGCCCGTGATTTTCCGTGTTCCTTAGTTGTTAGCTGGGTTTCTGGCTGTGTTTTCGGCTGCTCTGAGGAGATCTGTCTGAGATACGGCTAGCTTTGAGAGAGGGCTCATCCTGACCTGTGAGTCATTTCTGGTCGTTGGGGTGGGGGTTGCTCCCTCGTCCTTTTATTTGCAGCTATGAGGATACAACTGACAACTGTAAGCATACAATTACATCTATAAGGATAGCCCTGGGGTACAGCTGAAGATGTGGCAGCATCTTCTAGCATGACAGATAGTAAGCTTGTTGGCTTTGTTTTCTTCTTGCATTTTTTCTGTTTCCCTGACCCTCGCTGATAAAATAATTTCATGGAAACATAAACACCGCGCTTAAAAAGGCTGGCTTAACATTTTGTCTCCCAGCCTGGCACAAGTGCTCACTCTTCTGCCTTTTTCTCCTTATTCCCCAGCATCCAAAGCCCCTTTTGGATCTGCTGATGCCTCCTACCTCCACAGTCTTTCTTTGGCAGAAAATTCTAGCAGTTTGCTTCTTCTTTTACTTCCTCTAAATTGATGAAAGTAATACTAATCTCAGCTTTGTAAGGTTTGAGCTGTTACATTTAAACTGCATCACAGAAATGGGCCAGTTATGATTATCTGTGATGATTGTGTTTTGGCGATTGACTGACTAGAAGAGGGTTAGGTGAAGAAGGTGGATTTGCTTAGGGAAGGGCAAATCTGCTTTAGTGGCAGATGAAGTGCAGATGAGAGTGATGGACAAAGGGGAGGATAGGTGGGAAAAAGGAGCCTCTGAAGATGCAGAAGTATGAGAAAGTGCACTAAGAGTAGGGGAAAAGCATTGTGCTGGACTTGTATAAATCTGTAACTTACCTGAATTAATTTTTCTTTTGTCTGTACTTAAAACACTGGAGGTCTGTTGCTTTTGTGTCTTAAACATCACAGCATGACACAGTCGCATAAAGGAAGAGCACTAGAAATTAACAGTGACTGCACAGTGCAGTCTGTCAGAATTGGAAGCAGAACTCCTCACTCACTCCTCTTTTTAATTGCTGCCTATCGATGCTTACATACAACAGAAAGTTAATGATGCATCTCTTAAAAAATTACTGCAAATTGCAAGTCTGTTACATTAATATGATTAATTTGAACTAAAACCTGTACCTTAGATTCTGCTAAGGCGCAGTTGCATATTAGAGCCATAAAGTTGTATGTGCAGCCATAACATAACTGCCTGCTCTTTTCTCTCCATGTTCTGTAAGGGCAGAAGGGGACCAATCTGTTAATTATTTTTGGCATTATCAATGTTGATGTCAGGAGAATGGTCTTTTAAGAAATACACTGAATCCAAATTACAATAGTCTAAAATATATTTGGCGAAAATACCTTCATTAAAAATACCCAAAGTAACCAACTCAGCACAGGCCATTTCACATATCCCAAGACAGTGGACACTTGACTTCCAAAGTGAAACCTAAGTGGTAAATTTAGCATTAAGGTAGTGTAAATCAGCTTGCGTCAGTTCCACGCTTTTGAATATTGCAAGCTGCAGCAGTTTTAAAAGAAACTCAGGCTTCTGAAAATGCGAGTGATCGACAAAAGAGTGATTTAGGGTTGTTTTAATTTTGGGACCTGTTTGTTTGAGAGGCAGTTTAATGTTTTGTGTTGTCAGAATGGAGGACGATTGGGGGATTTTTATTCCCACCAGGCACTTCGTGCCACAGCTGCTTGAGCTGCTTGGCTTCACATCTGTTCATTGCCTCTCTCCGCTGCCCCCATCTTCTCACCAGAGCAGGAGCCCTGTGGCTCTCCTGGCCCCTTTTACCCATTCCAGGGCTCAACTTCTCACTTCCTGGGCTCCTGCCCCTGTTTCAGCCTGTTGCCAGCTGCCAGGGAAGAGCTGCCATAGGATGCTGGGTATTGCTTGGGGTGTGAGTGCTGACCCTTGGGCAGAAGAGGGAGGAGGGTGCAGTGTGGCACCTGTAGGACAGGCTGTCTCTAGAAGGGCTGGGAAATGAGGCAGGAGTGAGTAGCTGGAGCAAGTTTTCCAGCATCTGACTGAAATGACCAGCAAGGTAATTCCAAATTACTGGAAAGGTAGGCTTCCTGCTGCCGTGGCAACAGAAGTTCCAGTGCTGACTGAATTTGTTATTCATGAAGAAAATAAGGTAAGAATTGGCAAGTCCTTCTTATTCTTCCACGCTTTCATTTTCACTTTCTCAGTGATGCAGTGTTTGAGATAGAGACATTGAAAAGGAATATTCATGTTTAAAGCAAAATTAGAAATCTTTGGTTTTCTTGCACTCTTTTAAAGAGAATGGAAATGTTTTCACCCTTGATACAAGAAAGCTTTCATTGAGCCAAACTTGAGCTAAGTATGATGAGAAGACAATAAAACTTGTAAGTAGCTTGAAGGTTTTTCAAGTTCCCCTGAACTTTTGTCTGATGAGCCTTTGTCCTGGAGAGAAAATGTTTGGCTTAAAGGTTAAGATGAATTAGGTGACTTTTGATTATCCAAAGAATGAAGGCTGTGTTTGTACCCTCATTCCTGTTTCTTTGCATATGATTCTTTCATCCATTCAGTCTGTGCTAGTCAAGGAGGAGGACTGTTTGAAGAAGGCACTGTAGAGCACTCTGTCTCTCATCCAGCAACAGCTGAATACTTTATGGAAGTATATTAAGTCCTTGACAGGAGAAGGTAGCCAGCTGGCTGCTGCAGCAGGATATTCTTGTTCTCCCTCACAACTCAAAAGGAGGAGTTGGCAGAGCGCCTGCCGAGCTTGCCGGGGAAGAGTAGAGGCACAGACTCTTGCAGTATTTTAACTAGGTGGGCTGTTAACCAAAAAAATAAGAGAAGAAAGCGCACATTTCAAGTCTGCCCAGGCCACCAACTGGAAAGTGGTAAAGTGCTGACTCTAACATGAATAATTACCACCCAAGAGCCCCCATGCTTTGGGGTAGCTTAAGAATGTGGTTACTTAAAGGTCGCGAGCAAGTGAAGTAATTACACCGGTGTTTGTTCTGCTTGAAACAGCATGTGGAATGGTGGTGTCTCACTGGTTTGAATAGTGCTGTGACATTTCTACAAAATCTGGAGTCTGGACATAATTTGATTGTCCTTTCTTGTCCTGATAAGTACAGTTCAAGTCAAGATGTCTGTGTGGGTCACCAAAAAAGATAGTTGAAAAGAAAAGAATTCACGTTAAGATTAGCAAGTTCAGAAAAGAGAGAGCACAAGAACGCTGCTCACCTTTTCATTAAGCCAGGTTTTGAAACAACATGCGACGCTATCCAGTCAATCATCCATTTCCAAAAAGCAAGCAGGTGAAAACAGCCCTGAGGCACAACAATTAGCACAGAAATAGGTGTGTATTTTGGGTGTGGATGACCAAATGTGCTGAGGTACAAGTATTTGAAACAAAACAAGCCTCAGGTCATTGTTTTATAGCCTGTTCTTCCTCGTATGCTTCCTTTAATGAAGTCTCCCAGGAAATGCTGTGTGGATGCTCCATTGACTGATAAGTGAAGCTTCTCCTTTAAGCACTGAAACTGACGGTCCAGGAGATGTTTTTAGTAATTTAATGAAGGAATCCTGACCTCTTATACAGACTCAGAGGACAAATCAGATCTGGGTTCTGTGTTTGTAAATGCTCTTCAGTGACCTCCACTGTATTGTGGAACAGCTCTTCTCTTAGTTTTTGCATGAGTATTGAAGATAAAAGATATTCACAGTAACTTCTGAGGCCTATTTGGATTTTTGGTAATGCAGTTCTGTGTGCTTAGAAGGTATTTGAAACAAATGTCATAGAGGTTCAACATGCACTACAAACATGCATTGAGATTATATAGTTCTCTGAATACGGAGTCATACTAACCTTTGATGTCCAAGATCCAGGTCACCATTTATGAAGATAACTAAATATTCACATGGTCTGGACTGACCTTTCAAAAGGCAGGAAATACTGCTCTGGATTGCTTTCCCCTAATTTACTTCTGACTGATCTCATGGGTAGAGTTGGAAAAAACACTTGAATGCTGGTATCAGTTTACTCTCCCTTCCCAAACTGGCAAAATTAAAGTAAGCTCTGATTCCTTTGTTCACAGTGAATCATATGTGTTAAATTAAAAAAAACTGACGCCACACTCTTTTGACCCCTAAACAAACTAGTTACAGCTCCAGTTTAAGATTACAGGTTATTATAATAGGTGCTGGCTTTAGTGCTATCTTATTGTCCACTTCACAAAATTAAAGGTTATCTGGCACCATTTGATGCAAATAACCAGTCTGCCTTAAACTCAGCAGAACCTTACAGAGCTGTGTGAACTGTGTTGTACATTCTTCTGAAGTCTTTTTTTCCTTAACTTTGATTAGCAGCAATCGTAGTCATGCTGGAAGTAATTAAAAATATGGGAACACTTCATACATAAATGTAGATGTATGATGTAGATGTAACTACTAATTGAGGTGTCGAATGTAACTCTGATTTCTTGTCGAGCCTACTGGGTAGTGTTTGCTTGCAGGTTTATTTTGCAGCTTGCAGACCTGCTTCAGGTGCTCGTAGAGCTCCTCGGGCAAAGGCTGAAAGGACGGTTGGGAATTTATTGTGCTTTTTCAGTTGTTCAGAGAAGAGGCAATGCATACATCTCAGGTTTCTCTTAGCAAGTTGAAGGAATTCCAGTCCTTGTTTTTAGACTTGCAACTGCTTGAGGCTTCAAAGCCTTGTATGCTTGAAAGGAAAAGAGGGAAGGAGGAATACATACCACTGCTAATCTTACGTTAACATAAACGTAAGGGTTGAAATCCCAGTTGCAAGAAAGCAGCTGCAGTAGCAGAGGGGCCATTCAAAACGCATGCATTCACTGCTCTCAGAAACAGGTACTGCATCATAAAGACCTCAGTATCCTATTCAGCAGGATATCAATTGCTTATTCAATTTTTTAAAAATCTGTAGCTGTTTTATAGTTTTGCTTCCAAGATTTTATCAAATTTGATCAGCAGTTTGTTACTGAGTGATCTGTATGTCATTTACAATAAGGAAAACATTTTAAGGAATTGGTCATACCTTGAAGAATCAGATATAATGAGAGAGGTTAACTTTAAAGAAAATTACCTCTAGTTTCATTTGGAAGAAGAAAACAGGAAGCTTTAGTTGCTGATTTTTACTTGTGGTCCAAGTGTTGGGAGCACTTAAATGTCTCTCTCTCCTGTTTTTTTTTTTACTCTGCGTGTTGTCAGACTTCTAATGTCCCCAGCTGAAAAAGGAAATTAACCAGGAATCCCAGTTCTGTCTGTTCTTTTGTACAATGGCACTTTCTCACAACAGGACAGCTACTTGAAGCGGAGCAAGAATGTTCTGCCAGTTTGTCACAAACTCTTGCTAACCGCATGGGAAAAGCTGAAGAGCAGAGAGAAGAATCTTGGCCTTAGTCTATTTTTTCTCCTTTGCATGGAGGCAGAGGAAGTCACAGACATGAAGAAGCACTCATTACTGAGTACAGGAGGTAAAACTCTTGGTTGTTTTTAAAAGGGAGGTGGCTTTGCTGTAGACTTCAGCAACAAATCTAACTCTGCAAGTTGCATTAAAGGAATACAGTTAGTAGGCAAAATAAACCTGACAATTACCAGAATGTCTCATCTTTCTCCTGCAGTTAGGTAACCTGTTTTGAATTCCAGATCACTGACCATAGAATGGTTTGAGTTGAAAGGGATCTTAAAAATCATCTAGTTCCAACCCCCTTTCCGTGGAGGGGACACCTTTCACTAGACTAGGTTGCTCAAAGCCCCATCCAACCTGGCCTTGACCACTTCCAGGGATGAGGCATCCACAGCTTCTCTGGGCAACCTGTGCCAGTGCCTCACCACCCTCACAATAAAGAAGTTCTTCCTAATATAAAATCTAAATCTATTGCCTTTCAGTTTAAAGCCATTCCCCTGTGTCCTGTGACTACATGCCCTTGTAAAAAGTCCCTCTCCAGCCTTCTCTCAGGCTCCCTTTACTTAGTGGAAGGCTGCTCCAAGGTCTTCGTGGAGCCTTGTCTTCTCCAGGCTGAACAACCCCAGTTCTCTCAGCCTGTCCTCACAGGAGAGATGCTTCAGCTTCTGATCGTCTCCTCTGTACTCCTCCTAATAGGTCCCTGTCCTTCCCCTGCTGGGGACCCCAGAGTTGGATGCAGTGCTCCATGTGGGGTCCCACAAGAGTGGAGTTGAGGGGAAGAATCACCTCCCTCAAATTGCTGTTCATACTTCTTTTGAGCAGTAGTTGGATTTTATATCATTCAAACAGTAATATTAATATACTATTTAAAGAGAAAGTGAGAGGGTATGTGTGTATCAGTAAATGACATTATAGTATATTATTAGTATATGACAGAATCACAGACTATCTGAGACTGGAAGGGACTTGGTTTCATCTGGTCCAGCCTTCTTTCTCAAGCAAGGCCACCCAGAACAAACTGCCCAGGACCACGTCGAGATGGCTTTTGAAAACCTCCAGGGATGGGGACTCCTCAGGCTCTTTGGGCAGCCTGTATCAGTGCTTGGTCACCCTCAACATTTCTCGGTGGTTGATGGCTGTACCAGCAGTCACTCTGCAGGGCCCCACATGAAGCAGAGTGCAGTAATCACAAAATAACCGTTTTCTCTAATTTGAGAAATTGTGGTTGTTTTAGCAGAGTTCCTTGCCAAAGATTAAGCATTTGTATTCATTTCTAACAGTTAAAAGATATCTGGAAGCACTAGTGTAATCCTCTGGGATGAGGCTTCATAAGCTACAAAACCTTTTGATAAATAGATACTAGGCTTGGTTAGGACTTTTTTCCCTAGAGGTGTACTCACTTTGGGTTTATGTCATGTGCCATTTGTTTGGGATGCTTTTATTCAATAAACTGTCTCTGATTAATCATAACATTTACTCAGACCCACTCTGTTTAATGTGCCTTTGTCCTTCCACCCCAGCTCACAAGAACATAGCACTATGGAGGGATGTAAGTGCCCCTTCACTGCAGAAATTCTTTTCCGAGAGTCCAGAATAGCTCAAGTCCGAGATTTTTGTTGCAAGCATTCCCAATAAGGGCTTTAGTAGGTCAGAAACGTTGAGTTGCTAACTTCATTGATTATTTTTGTCACATTAACCTTGACCTACTAAACCAGGCAGCAGTTGCTGTTTTGAATGCAAGCAGAACCGTAGCTGGCATCAGCAGCTATTGTGCTGTTCTGCGTTCTCTGTCTGTTGCCAGATTCTTCTGTTTCACTTTGATACCTGCTGGCATCTACATACCCAGATTGTTGATTGGCAGGTGCACTGTGACAGTAAAAAAAAATTTATGAAATGGAGATGATAGTTAAATGCCTTAACAATGGAAGAGAACCCCAAATGCAAAGCCAAGACAAATTATCTGTATAACTTGATACTGTTAGCAGCTGTTGGCAAGGTCAGGAAAGTTATTAAAAGTTAAGTGTTTGTAAAGCATCCAGTATCCCTCTACCTGAATAATTTACTGTAAAAAATGTTAAGAATGTGTAAGTATGATTCTTTAGAGATAGAACAGGGTAATAACAAATTCTCAGAATGCTCCTGTAATTTTTAAAAATGCCTTGAAATTTTTATGATTTAAACTCTGATGCATATACTTTTTCTTTATATTAAAGAGTTAGGCAAGTCTTTCCTTATAGTTTATTCACTACCCACTTTTTTGCAACGGGGCAAAAAACTGAATCTTCTGTTTTTAAAACATCACTTTATGGAAATACCCCATAAAGGGGTATTGACCTCCATATGAGACAATATTTGTTTCATTGTTAAGTGAGAGGAAAATACAGCCAAACCTAGGAATCTTTAGCTTTATCATTCCAGTGACTGCCAAACCATTGGTTTCCCATCACGGATCTGGTTTTTTAATATCCATCAGTTGCAATTTCATGAATTCTCACTGCTGGCAGTGACACACATGTTTTCATTTACTGCATTACGAGTATTCTCTAGACAACCAGTCTGTTGAAAAGAAATTAATTCCAGCAGTGAACTAAGATACTGAATTCTCAGCAGTTTATGAATTCATGTTTTTACATTGAGGCTATTTATATCTGGATTGAATTAATTTGAATATGTAACCAGGTGGTTGTGGTTATGTCTTTTATTATCCACTAGATTTGAAAAGTCGGCAGAATGCAACTGCAGAATGGGAAAACTCACTAATTGCAGTTGGTAAATATAGTATTGGATTGTTGAAATCTCAGCTTGTATTTCTCTCATTTCTGTTCTGACTTCAGGCATGATTAGCATGAAGGAATACAATATACCATAACTAGAGTATCCTAAGTAAGGCATACTGTATACAATTTTTAGATCTGACTCATTTAAAATTTTTACTAAAGATGAAAATCTAATAACTTGTTTCTATTTTATCCTGTGGTCCCCATTTCACCAACAATGAAAAGTGGCAAAATATCTAGGCAACATCTTAGATAAGATCTTTTGGAGGAGAGCAGAGACTTTGTCGATAACTTGCAAAGCCTGTCAGTAAGCTGCAAATTCATACTCGGCAGGGTTATGCTTTTTATATTTGTCTTCTCCAATGAACATTCAAAGCTGTTGGCTCAAGGAAGAAATGGGCTTAGTCCAGAACTGTGTTTTACATGGAATAAAGAAAGTGAAAACTTCAAGTTGTTAGGCAATAAGCACTTTACCCCATCAATTTTTTTCAACTTGGTTGTTCCTTTTAAGAGGAAGCTTGCATAAAATGTGACTTCTTAATCACCATCTTTATTTCAGTAAATTTGAAAGGATTTTTATCTCAATACTTGATTTGGTTTTGTGTAGTTTGGGAGAATTTCATAACAAAAACTGGAGAAGGTGACAAACTTGGAAGATTGTAAAGGCAAGTCAATTTCACTGGCAAATTCCTTAGGATTACATTAAGCCCCAGTTAGGTGTGTCCCTGTGATGTTGGTCTTGACTGCAATATTTGGTCATTCTTGCTGTAACTGAACAGCACAGGGTAGACAGTAGTGATTGCTGAAATCTTTGTTTCTCTGTGTCACAGGAAGTACCATTTTTGGAGGTTGCCTTTGGTAGGACGAGTGATATGCTTCCTAAGACTGAGCAGTTTTTGATCTTTGCATAAGAAGGGATTTAAGATGACAGATACCCTCGTCTTTTTTTTTCCCCAGAGATTGCACTGGAACTAGCCTCGCTTCCCTCTCAAAGACTTGTACTGTAAATCCACTGTTCATGATGTATTTATTACTTTTAGTAGCTCTCCGTGAACACAGCCTGCCTTTTTCAAGATGTTGTGTCTGGAATCAAAAAGTTTCTGAAGTGTTAGTAAATAATTGCAGTTTGTGTGAAAGAGGCATGCAGGCAGTGAATCTGAGTACATGCAGATAGCTCAGTGTTTTCAATAATAAGAGTATGCATAGCTAGAGGATTAGAAAATATCTGTTTTAGAAGGTGTTCTGTTGGTTTCTTTTTCACTATATTGATTTTCCAAATTCTTTTTATCTAGTGACTAATGTATGCATGAGGAATATTTTTGTAATCCCTTGTGTCTGAGGGGCAGCATCTCTATTGAAATGTGTTTCCCAGATCAATCTCAGTCAGACTATTCTCTTCTGTCTTGAGTCAATATACCAAGGAGAGGAAAGATCACACAGTTTTATTTTTTAAGTGGTAAAGAGAGTAGAAGCTGTATGGTTGTTTTGATTTGGAAACACTATGATGACTTTTTTCCTGCTATGCATGGACAGATGCATGTTGATAAAGCAATACAAATGACTTTGAGAATACCAGTCAGGCTCTCTGTAATCTCACTGAAAACATTGACATTTATTTGCTTCAGAGAGCATTGTAATGTATTCTGATTTTCCTTCCACAAACTGCTGTATTTGAATGCAATCAGTGTCTTTGTTACTCATTCACCTGCTCCTGTGTCTGTCTTTCTTGGATTAAATAATTTCCGCAGGAGCAGTTTGGGAATGCTGGTTGTGTTTTGTTGCACCTCAGCAAATAACGTTTAATATAGAAAGTATGTTGGAAGAAACTTTTTTAATAAGAACAGGTGGTATCTCTGTAGTAAATACCTCTAAATGCATTGTGGCAATGCAGAGAAAGGCATCTGACAGAGAAATCATGTTTTGAAGTTTA
The DNA here is from genome assembly GCA_013397845.1 of Melanocharis versteri. Taxonomy (NCBI): domain Eukaryota; kingdom Metazoa; phylum Chordata; class Aves; order Passeriformes; family Melanocharitidae; genus Melanocharis; species Melanocharis versteri. The sequence continues at coordinate 513,336 of VZTG01009981.1, read as the reverse complement.
ATTTATTTGTGCTTCAGGGAGCAAGCAAAGCCCAGCAGCTCCCAGAGTTTTCTCTCCATGAAGAGCAGCTCCTGGCCCTGGCTGAGGCTCAGTTCCCCTTGGTGGGGAGTGTAGGTACAGAAGGCAGCTGCCAGGATATGGCCACTCCTTCCATGGAAAATGCTAAATCAAGAGCCACAAGCCTCCACCGCGGGTTTAATACAGACACTGTTAACAGCAGCCCTGGAAACAGTGAGATGCAGAAGAGCATAGAGGAGTTATTCTTTATATTTTCCTGGCATTGCCAGGAGGGAGGGCCGTAATTGGAAGAGCTGTATTAGTTACTGTACATGTAGTGAAACCAAAGCTGAGGCTGATGTAGGGATGGGACAAGGTCAGAAAGCTGATTTGGGGATGGAAATTGGGCTGTTGCAGCACATGGTCTGTCCACGAGCTGCAGCCCCATTCCCCTGGAGCTCAGCAGTGTTGAATGGGAAGTGCACAACTGGCACGCCCCGGTGGTTCAGAGGGATGGGTGCAAGTAAGGAGCTCCTTACTTGTGTCTAGTCCTTCCTGCCCTCTGCCCCTCACAAACTTGCGGCTTCACTCCTGGCTAGAAGAAGAACAGCAGGCTCTGTAAAGTTATACACTGCCTTTCATGGTTCTGCAACCATCATCTCTTTCTGATGTCATGTTTAATGCAGTGACTTCTCAGAGAGTATATCCAAGAGCTTAAATAAATAACTAAATAAGTTCTCTGCAATTCCAGAGGTTCTCTTTGGTTCTTCTGGTCTCTGCAGGAATGCCACTAGACTCTTATCCTCTCATTTTATCCATGAGAAGGTGTATGCAGGGCATACTAAAGCACTGCCTGGAAATGCAGTACAATATAGAACATACATAGAGCAAAATTAGGTTGTTCAGAGCAGTCAGTTTTGGCTTTCTCCCAACTTACAGAATAAGTATTGGGCGTGAGACAGGGAAAGACTCCCACAGTAGGTTGATAGACTTCCCATGCAGATACAATTCTGTACGTGTAAAAAGCAAATACAAATATTCTCTAATAGGTATCTGTGAAATCCCAATCTATGAGAGCTTCTGTATTCTTACAGTTTTCTAGCTAATACACATGCTTTGGGAAGGGAAAACAGTCTGGGGGAAATTGTGTGTTCATGAAACTGAAGAGTGACCCTGAGCAGCTCTGTGTAAAAGGCATCAATTGTTTGCACACCAATTAAAGACTGAACAGCCTATTTCTTATTAGCTAAGCCTAATTTTGTTTCTAATCAGGAAACTAAATATCAAAGCAGAAAGGGTTTTTCTGATTTCTGTTAAGTGGCAATTACATCACATTTCATTTCAATGCACCTATCTAGGAAACAACACATGAATGGAGCAGCTCTGAATCCTTCAATTGTTGTTGGAGTTGGTCTTTTGCTACCACTGTGATTTAGAAAAGCTTCTAACTTCTGAAAAATGTTTAACAGATGTACCATCTAAGTAAAAACACCATTCAACATAGCTTTTTAAGAAAAGCTCTGCTTTTTCTAGTACGTTGCTGTGCTGTTTCTCTCCCAAAGTTAAAATCTCACCCTTCTAATGCTATCAGCAATGTTGCTTTTTTTCCTTCCAAATCAATCAAAACAAGCGTCCTTTAAGAAGAAAAATCAATTTAGCCTATTAATTAGCTGAACTCAGTATAGTGCCTGAAGGCCAGAATGTCATTTCCTATAATATTTGCTTTCAAAATACAAACAAAATCGGAGCAGTCGCAGGTTGTCATCATGAAGGGCTCTTAATACTTCAGAATACACTGGTAATCTTTATCCTACCTGATACAGACCTGTTTAAATATTCTGATTGAATGTTGTTGCATTTGTTCTGATTTTATTTCTGCCACATGGAGATACGGGAACTTTAGTCAGTCAGTGTAGTCAGTGCCTGGGCAAAACATCACTACAGCAAGCTACCAGAAGGTTGTATCTGATAATGGATTATTTTCCTGTGGTATAAGGCTCTTTATTTTCTCATCCCTCAACAAAAGAGATTATAAAATTTAGATTACTAACTCATAAATAAAGGAAAGCAAAATGAGAAAAAGTTATTAAATGAAAGTGGGTGTGTTGTAACTGTTGCTGTATATTCATGGTTGCCAGGGTTCCTGTCTATCAAAGCTGCTTGGAGAGAGTTAATACATCTTAGTGAAAATCTGCTTTGCTGTTGTATCTTTTTGTTGACAGTAGTAAAGTGTATTGCAATGAACATTCAGAGTGATTTGTATTCTGAACCCAGTGGTTGGTACGTGCAGTGTGGAGCGAGTGACCCTCAGGAACAGAGACAGTAAATTCATGTCAGTGTAACCCTTTATAAGAGCTGAACTATGTTAACATCAGCCATGTAATGAGTTTGACAGAGTAGAAGGGTCCTATTCAAACAACAAAAAAACAAGCAAAAAGTGATCCAACAAAACCCCACTTGATTAAAATGTTTATCTGTCAAGAATCTTTACTTTCCTTCTCACTTTGTTACGAATTTTAGGGCATGTTTAGGATTTCAGCGATTCGCTTAGTATAATCCTGAGCAATGGAGCTTAGTTAAGGACTGTATGATTAAAGTAATAAGCTCTTACTGTGGACATGCCATCAGTATAGTCTTATGTCACTTTCCCTTGTTATATTGTTTCCAGGATTTAGTTCTTTTGTTTGCCCTGATTTGTGTCTGTATTGTGCAGTGTTTTTCCAGAGGTTCACCTGGCTTGCAAATAAGAAAGAAAGAAAACCTGAAGAGCTGTTTATACATTAAGTTCATATTAACCACTTGAAAAACTTCCCTCTAAGGAAATGCATCTGAGTATAATTTAAGCAAAGATCGTGTTCTGCAGCTGATCTGGCCAGGAAGGTGCCAGTGGGTTTCTCCATAGCCATGGGGCAGCTGGTGGGATTGGGACTAAAGATTCATTAAAACCATTCAAATATTAAAATCACATGCAGGAGGAAACAAGAAAAGAAAAATGGAAACCACAGTAGTTATAAAAAGTGAAGCTTGTTGTCACTTCTCCAACTTGTACGTTTAAAAAAGGCCTTTGCAGAAATATTCTCAGGTTTGCCAAACCCAAGAGTTTAAACACCCAGTTGGGAAGACTTAAGAGTCATGTTGGTAGTTCTTATGTTCATAAAAATCTTCCTTTTTCAGGCGTTTAAACTCTCTCTGACCTTCATGGCAATAGATATATGACATTTAGAAATTGAAGAACTCAACTTGCAGCACATACAGAATATCCACATGAAGATTCTCCCATCTTTTCAGGAGTGCCTTCCTGACCTTGTCAGGGGTCCAAAAAGTGATGGCATCCTTCTGCCTCGTGCCTGTGAAAGGATTCAATACTGGGCTGACTCTTGTCCTCCCACGTGGTGGGTGAGAAGTAGTTCAGGTTACTGCTACCAAGTTCAGAATCATGTCTACTTTGGAAGTGATTGGTGTTGGAAAGCTACCCTGGCTACATAGGAGTAGTTTACACTGGCACCTGTTAGAAAAGTAGATCATAGTCCTGCTACATTCTGACAGAGTTGGGTTTTTTTCTTCAGTCCCTTCTAGGGATAGAGCTACAACAAAGAAGATAAACTTTTACATTTAAAATAATGCCTGCCTGGAGTAATGACCTATGGTGGTGTAAATGAGAAGTTCGTTCCACCTAGTACTGAAGTTTCATTCTGTTTTTAAAATAAGACCATTTTAATTCACTTGTTACTCTACTGGGTTTTTAAATATGCACAGTGCTTTTTGTTAAGGGTGTTCGCCTGACCCTGAATTTTTCTCTGAACTTTTTCAACAAAAATGGTTAATGAAGTCACAGAAATTCAGTTAACTTATGAGGTGCTGTGCATCATCATAATCATGTCCTTGTTCATCTCCCTAGTTCGTAACAAATGTAATGCAAATACAGCAGCTTCACTGAATTTTAAACTAATTCATTTTAATGTGTTTTATTCTGGGGTTGAGGTTTTTTTTTGGTTGTTCTGAGATACCGGTTCTGAGTTTTGAGCAAGAGAGAAAGGCTTTGCTGTGCCTTTTAATGTTTTTGGTTTATTTGTTAGAGGTTTTTTTGTTGAATGATCCTAATGTCACAGAGCTCTAAGCTCTACATCAGAGGGTCTTGAAATTTGTGAATAGAGGGCTCATGGAAAAAGATTTGACTAAAGGGTTAGCTACTGTTTATCTCAACTTTGGCAAAGCTTTTAGTACTGTCTCAACATTCTCATAGACACTGGTGAATTATGAGTCAGGTAAGTAGGTGGGAGAGTGGACTGGAAGGACTGAAACCAATCTGAACTGCTGGTGCTTCAAGATCAGCAGCACAACATTCAGCTAGAGGCAAGTCACTGTTCCACACTGAGACCAGCACTGTTAAAATTCTTCGTAAGGGCTTAGATGATGGGGCAGGATGCACCCTTGGTAACTCTGCAGCCAGTTCAAAATTAGGAGTGGTGATTAATGCATCAGTGGCTCGTGCTGCCATTTAGATGGACTTTGACAGGCTGGAGAAATGGGCCAACAGGAACCTCATAAAGTTCAGCAAAGTTCTGCTGCTGGGAGGAATAACCCTGCACACCAGTACAAACTGGGACAGACAGGCTGGGAAACCGTTTTGCAGAGAGGCCTCGGGGGTCCTGGTGAATAACAAGTTGAACGTGAGTCAGTAATACATCTGTGACAAAGAAGCTTTTCCCGTTAGAGTGGTCGAACACTAGTTACCCAGAGTCACCCGGAGAGGCTGTGCTGTCTCTGTCCTGGGAGGAGATACTCAAAGCCCTAAGGAGCCTGATCCAACTTTAAAACTGGATCTAACTTTGAAGTTGGCCTTGCTTTGATGAGATGGGAGGAAGGCTGAACCAGATGATCTTCAGAGCTCCCATCCTACCCAAGTTATTTTGTAATTCTCTGATTGTAGCGCAAATGTTTTAAACAGTATTCCTTTCCCCACAAATAGCCCCAGGGGAAGATACAGGCAGTGGGCTTTCATGTTTGTTTGCTGTAACACAAACTAAATCAAAACAGATGTTTCTGTGCCTTACAGTTTAATAAAGATTTTCCCACGTGTTGAATGTATTTAGACTAAAAATGTACAGTTTACTCTGGTGTCATATTCAATGTTATATAGTTTCTTTGCTGCTTTCTATTGTTTACACTGTGCCAAATGCTGTTCCAAGACACTTTTTCATTTCTCACGGACAGTGTGTTTTACTCCTTTCCTCTGTAAATGGTTCTCTTTCAAAGAATTCAGTGTTATGGTTCTCCAGGACAATCGCTGGAGTTGTTATTGCAGTTCCCTTCCAAAAGGTACAAAGGCATTGCTGAAGGTGTTACAAGCCAAGCCCTCCTCAGTTTTTGTTGTGACTTAGCTGTAATGGGGGAGTATAGCATAATTACAAAATTTCTTCTTCACCACTTGTTTTCCCCACCCCTCAGTGAAGCTGGGTTGATCCTGCTTTCACCATCTAACCTGTGAAAACTTATTATAGACCATAAGTTGATGTTCCAGACTTGAGTCTGGAAAAGAAGAGGCAAATTTATTCTCAGGGAAGCCTACTTTTAAAATCAGACAGAATTCTTTTCAGTTCTTCATAATGTTATTGTTCTCTGAAATCCATGAAATCTTAGTCAGTAATGTTAGATTTTTGCTTGTGTGCAGTTCTCGCTCTTGGTTATCTAGATGTTTGAGTAGAATGGAAGTTTTGTAAAGAGAGATTTTGGGAAATACTACATTTGTTGAGTCAGAACCAAACCCGAACTGTTTGTTTTAATCCAAACCACGCCATGTCTAACAAACTTTTAGTCCATCTAGACCAGGACACCTAATGATACCTTTAATTTGTGCTGGTCAGTCTGAGGGCTGGAGGTAAATGATTAAGATAGAAAGAATTATTTAAGGTCCTAATTTCTTGATCTCCATAGAAGATTAGGATTATTAGTATTTCACTGGCCTTAAAACAATTTGCTTGTTAATTTGTTTTGATGGGAAATAACATTAAAATTACTGTGGTGCTTGGAAGAAGGGGTTGCAAGGACTTTGCATAGGTTTGCTCTATTTTATTCTTGAGATTAAGGGAGGAAAGAAAGTTTTGGCATGTGGATTCTAGAAATACTCTATCTGAAGCTTTCCTGCTAGAGGAGCTGAAATGCTGATATTTGGGATCCAGTAGGTACCAACTTTGCCATGAGGCATCACCGTGAAGAAGCATCAGTTTGCATAAGATATGTTTGCTGTTCCTCACACTGAGAATGTTAAGTGTTATTTGGAGTTACCCGCTGTCAATAGGAAAACCAGTCCTTAGGTCTGGGAAATATTAACTCAGATTATATTTGCTTCTGAATTGTTTGTGTTATTAAAAATTCAGCCTTGCGCATAACTCTTTGAAGGGTTTGGACCAGGATTTGTTAGAGGTGAAGCAAATAGATTGTAACATGTTGGACTGTGAGAAATTTTAAAACGTTTTGGAAATCTGGGAAGCAGGTGATAAAACCCTAGAAAGTATCCACTTTTGCTAAAGGGAATTGAAGTCTGGATGTTTTCTTTACCCACGCTGACAAGCTAATGATCTGTGGAATGAAGAGGAGACATGCTAAACACCCCTGCTCAGTCATGTCATTTGTGGCATCCTGCATTCATCTGCACTGATGTCACCCTAGATTGTAACCTATTCTCATCGTGGACCCTGTAAATAAATTAGTGTTCATCTGTTGCTACATATAAATATTGTTAGAATTGTGACCCTTTGAGACACCATTTTTTAAAAGATAATATTTAAGAGCCAACACATTTTAGCATTCCAGTTGGTATTTATGTTAATTTGAGTTCAATTCGTTCCCTAAGTGTTTGAGATCAGCTATTTTTAGCCTGGTTTCCTGAGGAACTGAAGTTTATAGGATGGCTGTATCTATCCATCTGCCTTCCACTGAGCTTTTTGAAGCCAGTGATCAATTATCTTGATTTGGCAGAGAGAGTGAGGTTTTAATGCTGCTGATCTCCGGCAGGTTTCATTGATAGCCTTGGTTTGTTTGAAGAGAGGCACCCAAATACCCACCCCATCTAAGGGAAGAGGTGTGAGGTAAGATCGCCAGTAGTGTGCTGTGTGGGTTGGTGGGAAAACAGCTGGGCTGCAACTCAGTGCTGCTCCTCACTCATGGGGCAGTGAGAGAACACGAGCCTGAGCTGGCGTTGCTGTGGCTGGGGGGGAGCTGAAGTATGGAGGTTGTGAAGCTGTGGGTGATCACAGCTGGGGGGATGATGCATGGAGATTATGGTCAAGGACCCCGTGTTCCTGTGGTGATGACAATGCATGAATGTCTAGCAAGGAGTCTGTTGGGCATTAGTTTTATTGCTCTGGAATCTACTTGCCTTTGACAAGGGAAGCTATTGTATGGATGCTATTCATATCTCTGGAAGCCTGCAAAAACATATAGCTTATTCTTCATGTTGGGAGAGTGTTCTTAGGCATGGCACACAGGCTTTTTTATGGAGAATGTACACCTACAAAACAAATGATCTCAAAGTCCTTTGGAGACAAGTTGGGCTTTGTTTCTCCTTAGCCCCAATATAAATAAAGTAAGGCTTTTTTTCTCTTTGGGAATCTGGGAACAGGGGAAGAAATGAGGCACGGGATTTTAGTTATGAATGGTAACATTATTGTGGAAATGAGCTCTGAGTTCTCAGACACTATACCTAGAGATAATTCTTTAAAAAAAAATTCTAGCCAAGTCTTTTCCAGTAGCCAAGGCTTTTCCAATAGAGTTTGCTGCCAGAGGACGGTTCTCTGGTTTCAGTGACTGAGTTTAAAATACTTATGTACTAAAATAGAGCAGAGGGTTGCAGGGGTTTTTTGTGTTTTACCTTCTTTTCTTCAGTATTTGAATCATTTCTTGAGATCAGCATCTATATATTCAATAGTCATAATACTTACTAGAGAAAGAGCATTTTCTCTACAGGGAAAGACAAGTTCCATGTGTCCCTACAAAGGGAGAGCCCCAAGAATCATCATGTGGCCTCTGCAGTTGTGCTCATCATAAAATACAGGATGTGAGTTTTGTTCAGAAGCCTGTCAGCTGAGATACTCTGTTTCATAAGCTGTGTTACCTGCAAAGTCTGTTCATCTTTAAATCTCCAAAAGACTGTCTTGGGCTTTGCACTGCCGTTTCACTTCTGTGAATACTTAGAAACAGAACGCGAATGCAGGACTAGAATGTTGCACTGAATTTGTGTGTCTCCTCCCTAAAGCATGTATGCATTTATCTGTCAGCTTACAGAGAAGCTTATACTGAAGCTTCCACAACAGGTGAGCACCCTGTGTTTCAGTCTGGCTTAGTGTAAATTTTGGGTTACTTTACAGAAGCCAGTTCTCGAGGAACAGAAAGTATAGATTTTGGTTATAACAAACTAGCAAAGCAAGACAAAAGTATGTTTCAGTTTCTCTTCTTTAAAGCTGGTAAGCTGATTATCTCTTCAATTTTCAGAATCCAAATCAAACCCCCTGCTTACAAGCCTTAAGTCGGCTTGTGTATCCATTCAGCTCGAAGAAGGGCTGGATAATTTGTAACAGAAACTTAGCGATCACGCTGTAGTCAGCTGGAATGCAGAAAATGAGGTCATGTTTCTTGACCTACGGTTGATTCTGCATTGCCCTGTTGCATCACTGACATGCATTACTAAAAGTCATTGCATGCATAGTTTTGAGCATTTGGAGTTTTTGAGCTTTATTTTTTATTACTATTTATTTTTGCAATCACATTTGGGATATGTATCCTAATTGACCTTTATGTATACCTTGTGTAGAGAACACAGATTCTGTAAAATACTAGCAAATCAATCTGGTGTACAGACCTGTCTGCAGTAAAGTTCTGACATGATCTTGTATTATGGAATGTTACCATTTTTGATAGTGACAGTGTATTAGGAGTTATGGTTTTGGTGTGCCAACTCCTAGAGTTGATACTTATTATTTATACTTAAGTTGTGCCAGCAAAGCTGTTTCAGCAGTGAAGATCAGGATGTAATCTATCCCAGTAATAATGCCCCTTCTCTTTCCTTTTTTTTCTTCTTCCTCCTCTTCCTTCCTTCCTTCCTTCCTTCCTTCCTTCCTTCCTTCCTTCCTTCCTTCCTTCCTTCCTTCTCCTTTTCCCTTTCCCTTTGTCAGGCTGTCCTTCCTTCCTTCCTTCCTTCCTTCCTTCCTTCTCCTTTTCCCTTTCCCTTTGTCAGGCTGTTGTTTTAGCTGAATCAGTTCCCTGAATCACTTCGACAGCCAGAGAATTTCTGCCACATTTGTGAAGTTCATGAGGCTAATCTGCAAAGCTGAAACTTGAGACTCATTGAGAAGTGGGCTCCAAGAGCCTGGGACATGTGGGTTTGACTGCCTGTGCTCTCACTGCTGAGAGTTTGCTCTGCCCTTCTGCCGTTGCGTAGCCCCACTTGCTGAGTGACCAGTCGCTGGAACATGGTTCTGCTTCGAAGGCCTCTCCTTTTTGTTCCTTTGTTGCCTTCTCCAGGAAAACATCCAGCTATGCATCAGCTGGGTCTAGAGGTTTTTATTGACCTTCCTAGGGGAGCAGCAAGAGCTGAAAGGAGAGAGATGCGGGATTAAGCCCGAAGAGCTTTGGGAGGCTCTGACCCAGAAGAGCATCTGCAGCTCCTACGCTGGAATTCTCTGGCTGTTTTTCCAGAGGAAAGGAAGGTGCTGAGCAGTGTAGTTTGGAGGGGGTTTATGCAGGGGATGTTACAGGGTCAAGCAGTTGTCATGGTGTCATGTAGAGCAGCACTTCTGCATCTGTGTGCTTTGGTTCCCCATTCCACTATAGCCTGAAGGGGTGAAGCCAGGCTTTGCTTTTGCCTTGTGCCACTTTTATAACACTTTCCTTTCCAACAAGTATTAGAAAAATCAGTATTGTATTACTAACAGAATTTCTCCCATCATTTATTTGTGAAAACTTAGTTAACTGAAACTTATATTTAAATGCCTGTTTGAGAGTTCATTGATCAAATTACTAGTGTACCAACTTGAATTTTTTTTAAAGGAAATTGAATATGCTGAACGTATTAGTATTTCCTGGGCTGTCTGAGTGCATAGAGAACTTAGAAAAACGTTTTTCACTTTTTTTCTCAGATAAATATTACTACAAGAGGATAAACAGTTATGTGCAAACACAGTGGCAGATTAATATAATTATAAATGTGCATACTGGTTCGGAGGGGCAGAAAATTATATTTAAAGGCATGCTGAGATCCGAGAGCTACGTATATACTGACAGTAGTAGTGCCTTTGCCACAAAGCTTGATGTCATGCTAGCAGTGTACATAAGCTGTACATATTAGTACTTTATGCAAAAGTTAGCATAAACAAGGATGACAGGTAGGAAAGTTTAAGGGTCTTAGCTTGACATTTCCTTTGTAATTAAGTGTCTAAGCATACCAGTGATACTTTGCTTCCCAAAGGAGCCTCGTGTGTTTTCAACATTGGATATGCATCAAATCCGTGTCACTGAATTTCTGTCAGTATATTTACTTAAACTGCAATTTGTCCCAGAACCCATATTTGAAGGCCACAGCTACTCTCAAAGCTGCAAAATCAGAATCAAATTGCATTTCTTTATCAAATACATCTTCTGTATCTCACACCTTTACATTTCTTTCGTTCTGGTTTTTGCTGCCTGGAAGCTGAAGAGGCATTTAGCACAGTAGTGCAATATAAGCAAGAAAGTTTGAAGCTATCAACAGCCACTACTTATATTTAATATCTTTATTGGAATCTTTACCCTCCCTGCTAGGCTTTAAAAATCCTTTAGGTAAGCAAAAGCTTAGCCAGCAAAATTAATTGTATTTTTTTCCACTACAATACTTGCTGCTACGGGAAGATAAGGAATCAGATATTTCTGTTATTTTTCTTAGCGGTAGGTAATTTTTTACCATATCAAGAGCTATGCTTGCTAAGGTAATTGTAGCAAAAATCAAAATTTGATCAAAATTTATCCGGGCACAAAGTGGTTGTGTTAGGAGATTGAGAAGAAATCTGTGTTCTCTTGGACCCCCAGCTTGGTAGATCATAACTAGCTAGGGGGTGACTAAAGACTTTGCTCTCCTCTGCAGGGTCACGTGAGAGGCTGGGTGTTGAAGTGGATTGACGGTTGATAGGATTTGCCATAGTGGATCATGCTTTCAACTGTGTGCTTCTCTTCTAGCCTATTACAGGCAGGCAGACTGGACACAAAGGCTACCCTGAAATATAGGTTAGCTTATATATAGCATAATAGTTAAAAATAGCCTCTGTTTCATGAGAAGTGTAGTCTGCAAGTGTCATTTTATTGTTATCTGCAAGTCGGATCTGTTCAGATCAGAATCTGTATTGGAATGTTTCACAAGTATTTTTCAAGTATTTCTGAAAATTAAGAATGGAATCAACTTATATATAAAAATTGAAGAGATACATTTTAAGAGTTTGAAGCTTATTCTTTTGCATTGAGAAGTAGATGAAGTACATGGAAGGGAGAAAATAATAGCCTAAAGTTTGCTATTCCTTATTTCTTCCTTCTGGAGTGTGAATATAGATTGTTGGTTAGAGCTTTAAAAGCTGACAGAATGCATTCAGAGATTTTCAGATTACTTTTGGATTTGCTTTTAAAAAAAATCCAGGGCCTGAAACTTTGGTGTTTAGAGATAATAGAGTTTGTTTTTTTCAACTACCTTACATTATTGGTCAGCTTCATCTGATCAGTTCAGTAGTTGAAAGAGTATCAGCATGTCAAAGCAAGCTGAAGTTAGCAGAGCTAGGAGAGAGTAGGTTGACCTGGCAATGACCCTGAGTTTTTTAACTGCAAGTTACATTCATGTTACCTGTATTGTCAGTATTTAAGGGACAGAGATCCGTGGGATGATTACAAGAATACCATCGTTACAAATGACAACTGTTCTGCATGAAGTGCTTTTCTGTCCATGCGTGCAGGGACACCACAACTGTGTGCTGGGTGCAGTTTTTCTGTATCTTACAATTCTTTTGCATTCTGATGGGTGCTCAGTCACCAAATTCAGATATGCCTTTCAAGATGGTCAGTAATCTGAAGCAATTTGATGGTGATCCAGGTGTGTTCTGACTCTTGAGGCTCAAAGAACCTCAGCTAAAGACAGAGAAGCAAGTGACGCCCAGTAGAAATGGAGATGTCTTGTCACCCCCCATCTCAGTGTCATCAGAGGCCACGACACCTGGAAGAGCTGCTGAGATACTGGGCTGTGTCCTGGCCATGATCTGGTGAAGCACTCTAATCCTACAGCTCTTGCTAAACTGGGAGATACTGCTGGCTGAAAAGAACGTGAGTGATGACAGTGACAAAGAAAAGGCTTTTCTGACAGCTCATTTAAACATCCAGCACATTTAGAGAATGTACAACAATGCTTTGTGTGCTAGATAAGAAATGGTGGTCTGAGAGGCTAAAACATTTGTGATCTGCTTATAGGAGCACCCCAGCCCTTGCAGGATCTAACAAGATAATTGGATAATAGGCTTCCAGCAGCTGCTTTTGTTATACCTAGTCACGAAAAGAGAAAGAGGTAGCCTTATCATATCAGAAAGTGGCATAGGAATAAACGGAATGCACAGATACAATCAAAAGGCATAGGTCATCATAGAAAGGACTGTACACAACAACCCTAAACATTTTGATTACTCAGCATTATGTTCTTGGCTCCATGAGACTTATTTTACCAGAGGACAGGGTGACAAAACCAAGCAAATTGCTCTCAATCAGGGCCTATCTAAAGGCCAGGTTTCTAAGGGCATTAGAATTCATTCCTGACAAGGCAAAAGACATCTCTTGTCCTAAATGCTTGTGTTAGTGTGAGTGGTTTTTTGTTTGTTTATTTTTAGGAGAACCAAATGCTAGTAGTATAGATGGAAAAAACAAAAAAAAGTCATCAGTAGCTCCTTTATGCATCTGCTGCCTTTGTCTGTATATCTGCTTCATTTCTGCATCTGCTGCTTTTTCTTATGGAACATTTAATTTTCAGACATTTGACAAAAAATGAAAATACACTTAAGCACTGTTTACCATCCTTTTTTTCCCAAAATCTCCTCTCAGGCTTTCTTTAGCTTCATTTTCACAGTTTTGCTTATTGCTACCCATTTATTAGCTTTTCTTTCATTCCATTCAAAACTCATATGCATAATGCAGTCTCTCTGTAGGGCCCTTATCCTGAGTATATTTAAATCTCTCTTAACTCAGTTCATGGAAAGGGAATCTTCGAATTATATATTTATTGCCATTTTGTTCCATTTCCCTTAAATTCTTTATAAATTCTTTGACTAGCTTTAGGTTTTGACTTGTTTTAAGACAGTAGGTCCTATCTTGGAAAACTAGGAAGGCTTCCCACTTGTTGTTAGTCTTCATAAACTGACAGCTGAACACTGAAGCACTGTTGAGGCAAATGGGAGCACGACTGAATTGTTTCCCACTGAAGAAAAAAGAATAGCAATGGTGCTCCAAGACAAAGCTGTTCGGGTTATCATGATAATTTTTCTAGCAAGCAGAGCTGGTTGAATAGAATTGCCAGCTGCAGACACAGTAAACGAGGCACAAATCATGCTCACTAGGCTGGATGGTTTCAGGGAGGAGGATGAAATTTGCAGTGACATTTCTGCATGTAATAGAGCAAAGCTCTGGTCTGTAAAAGACATGAAGGTATCTGCTCGCAGGTCCTGCCCAGTGGTGAAAGCATATAGAAACTTGGGAAAATCACAATTGTCACAGTCTGTGGATTATCCCACATCTATGACTCTACCCATGCATTTGCTTCAGATAATTAAAGAAGCAGAAAAAAACATGTGCTGTTTTTCATAGAAATAATTTGTTATTTGAGGTGATTGGTGTCACTGGGTAGCTACAAAGCGTGCCTTGTCCCTGGTGACTCTAAGAGCTTCCTTTTCAGATGCGGAATGATATTTGGAAGTTTGTGTCTCTGTTAGCTCCTGTCTCGTGTCCGTCAGCTCCCTACAGCTGCTGCCAGATCTGACCCTGTTGTCCTTTGGGCAAACTCTTGTTGATGGGCCACGTCTTGTCCAGCTTGATCATACAACCTCAGGAAATCATTCATCCATGTCTGTTTGCCCTGTAAACATTTACATTACTTTGCTGGGCTGAGCACAGGGGGCAACTTTTCATTCTCTGTAGCCTGTCCACTGAAAAATGCTAATTCAGAGTAGTCTGGCACTGCTCACCTGTTATCTTCTGCTCAGATCACAGCTCTTGATTATTTAGATTCTTAATGGCTGCCTGCCTGAGCTGTGTCTTCGTCTGTGTGTGTGAGGATTCCTCTGGGAGCTTTACTCCATGCAAGTAAGATATACTGCAAGCTTTATAAGAGGCCTGTCTTCTTGTCTGTATTTTGTGTGTTATAGCTCCTCAGGGATTCAACTGCAAGAGTTAAGTATTATACTAGTGACTAACAGCATCCTGATGTTATGTGTAGATCACTTAATTACCTTGGAATGCCTGAAGACTTAAGAGATGCTTCCCTTTTGCAAAACCACCAGCCAAAAAGAGGTATTTTCAAATTAAAGCCCCCCGCCCCATTTAATTTTTTTAAGCCTGTGCCCACTATTGGCTAAGTATCATTTGTTTCAACTGTTACTGCACATACTGTAGCCTTTCTCAAGAGCTGTGTGAAAAGATGATACTTTGATCTGAAGTTGGATTACTTGGAGAAACATTTTCTGCATGAAATGAAGAATTGTTCTGCATCATCGAGGGAAACAAATTAAAAGGAGATTTTTTTCAGTCTCTCTTAATCCAGTACACAAGAAGGAGCATTTATTTCAGTCCAAAAGTATAAGATCTAGTCAGTAGATTATGTGAGTGTTGTTGTTTATCCACAAAGACTGTAGGGGGAAAATGTGATAGTGAATGCTTGTCAGTGAGATCCTTTTCTCTTGGAGAACTGAGACAGAGCCCAAAGTAAAAATGGCATTTTCTTGTACTTGTGAATTTTAAAAAAATGTCTTTTAAAATGTGAAAGAATTTTAAATAAAACTCGCAACAGCAGGTTGTAGTAGGCAGGAATGTAATTTCTGGTTTAAATATGATGGTGTATTTAAAAAAAATACACCCCAAAGCTGAAGAATTATTTTCTCTCAAGCACAATAAAAGTAAATTTGCTAGTAATATAGACAAAAATCTCTCAAGTGCAGCTGAAGCAAAAACTGTCATTGACCTTATTGTAAAGATACAGCAGTGTTTAAAAGTGTTCCAGGCAGGATTAATTCCCACTTAGAAGCAAATTTAAGGTTTAGAGGGGGGTGGTTGGAAGGAGAAATACATAAATAATTGCCTCCTGATCTGGAATTTCCGCTTGGTTTCTGGCCAGCTGAAGGAGTGGACGTTTTTAGGCAGGACAGCAGTTGTTAGCTTTTCTCATCATTAACAGTCAAGAAAGTTTGTCCTTCGATTTGCAGTTAACTGAGAAAAGATGTTGAGTGGTAAAAAATTGAGCTGTCCTTGAGTATGTTCTGTTTATGCAGCAAGCCGCATCTTTTAAATGCATTATCTTAACTCAGTCATTAAAAATAGTTACCTTTGAGGGGAAGGATGCGTATTTCATCTACATTGTTTCCTTGCATATGCAAGACGTATTTTACTACCCATTTAACTTATTATGTAGCATGGTATTGATGTCCCAGACTTGCTGGTACGCTGCATGCCCTGATGCGTGTGCGTACACTTGGCCATGTTTGTAGCTCTGTAAAATGACAGGACCACTGATGTTTGGGACAGGCCTGGCTGCATCAGGGCCTGGGGAACAGGTTGTCTATTAGCGCTGAAATAAGTATGAGGGACTTTAATGTAGAAAGAACAAACCCAAACAACTTCGTCATTTTTTGTTGGTCCGTGTTGGAGGAATATCGGGCTTGGTTTGTTGCGGGCTACAGGCGCGGCTGCGTTCCTCTCGCACGAGCCCTGGTGGCACCTTGAGCTGTGTCCATGTTGTCCGTGCTGGGAAGGACCTGGTAGCCCTTCCCTCCCTGCCAGGCCTGGCTCCCACGCCCTGGCTGGCCCAGCAGGGCAGGGGTGCTTCCTTTCTGCCTGGCTGCCGGGGCCCCCGCGGCACCCCCAGCCCCGGCTGGCCCTGCTCGTGTCCGGCAGCCCGGGGAGCCCTACCTGCCCCAGCCGTGCCCCAGCAGGGCTGTCTCCCGCAGCCCGCCATGGCCGTGGGCCCCCTGAGCTGGGCCCCTGCCAACGGAGGAGCTGTTATCATTTTCCTTCTTTAATGCCTGGTGGGAGTCATAGGAGTTGAGGTTGTTTTCTGTTGTCACACAGTACTTTCAGTGCCAGGAGCACTGCTTTTGCTCCCATCATTTACTCTGAGTCAATGTCTGACTTTCTCCTGAGCAATTCCTGTTAAATCCTCCCCCTTAGTCTTCAGGAAAAAGTTGTCTTTCTCCTCCACTACTCACCTCCCCCACACTCTTTAAATGAAAACTGATTCACTGGCTTTTCACCCCTAGCAAAACAAAGAGAAGTTTAAGACACCTAATTACTGAAGATGTGCTGCAGTAAATAAAGGGATTATCAACAGCAGAATTAAACCTTGGTGAGTAAAAAACTTGCAGTTCGTGTGTGGAAAAGTTAATGCCATGTGGGTCTCAAACAAAGCCAATTAAAATAAATCAGTGACTTCTGTGAACACTGCTGTCTGCTGCTAATCAAAGCTGTTATTTTAGTAAAAACTCTGATCATTAAACAAGTTACTTTCTACATGGCAAGACAGCATTGCAGATACACTTGTATCTGAAATAATCTACTTATTCATATTCCTTATTTAGTTCTATATTGCTAAAACGCCATGGATTCTAAGAAAAACTATAATGTGCCACAATACTGTATATTTAAATATCGTGGTATGACATAACCTAAAACAAGTAATGATCAAGAGGTGTGGTGAGTGACCACCTCATTACAAACTTTTCTGTCTTCCCCATGTTTCAGTCTTGGGGAGTAGGAATAATGACCATTTAGGCTGCAAATAAGGCGCTTACTGAGTAAATTGCCATGAGAAAAGTCCCTCTGTATATATCTGTTTGCTTATTCCTCCCTGCAGGGCATAATGTATGCATAAGATCCTACATGAGGAACACACACTTTGTTGTGCATAAGATTTATGCAGTAAATATTATCTATGCCTGGAATCCTTCTGTTATTAATGATTATAATTATTAGAGTGTGTGAGCCATAGCTGCCATTCCCACAGCCAGCAGTCCCTCATCCTCATCTTCACATCCTTGCAGTAGAATCATCCCTTTCGCAGCAAACTCAGATTTCCAGGTTTCTTCATCTTCTTCTTTCCATCCCATCTTTACTTCCCCCTGTTACCAGTCCTAGCTCTCCCCTGTCCACTGCCCACTGTTGACTCTCAGCCTAGACATGGGTGGTATAATGCAGTTTGCCAGTACTGCACTGCAAACCATATTTGAAATGGTTTTCCTTGGTGTATTTTCCACTTCTTCCAGGGCCCAGCTATCAATTTGTGGGATAAGCAGCAATTATTTTTCAGGTTATGCTTGTGGAGTCGTAAGTTTCTGCAAGTTGTTTTCATGTCATGTTTCAAAGATTTATGCTTTTAAAAGATATATGCTTTTAAAACGTTTTAAAAAAAGAAGGTTCTTTTCTGACAGCTATGGGAGAAGTCAGGAATGGTGCTGCAGAAAAAGAAAACCACTGTAGAAGTGACTTGCCTCTGTATGCAGGAAGTGCTAACCACTTTCCCTGTCCTTCAGGTTTCTGACTGAGTAGAAAAATGAGTAGTACTGTGAAAATCAGAGGGATAGTGGGTGGCATCTTCACTGGTGCTTATTTACGTGTTGCACTAAGGCTGTACTTGGTATAGATAAACAAAATGTTGACTTTTTTGAACATCAGAGGGTGTCAACAACCAGTGCTCTGTTAGCACAGTCAAATCCCGAAATACTCACTATTTCTCTCTTTCTCCTGAATGTTTGCTGCATGTTTGGAGTGCACATCTGGAGAGTGAGCCAACCTGGCTCCATAAACCCGGTGAGGGGTTCAGTCTCCACATCTCCCAGACCTTTGTCTCCTGGCCTCTCTAGTGGATGTCTGTGTGGGCAGTGTATCTTTGCAGTGGGACACAGTGTCCTTTGGTGGAGTGTATTGCAAGACCCGAGAGGTAATTTTAGCTCCAACAATGGCCTTGTTTGGTGCCGATCTGATAACAGCCATCCTGGTTTACGGAGATCACAATCTATTTTATGCTTGGTGTGCTGTCATTCTTTCGCATGTTAAAAATTAAATACTGTTTATATAAAGAATCAAAGTGGAAAAAATAGTTTTATTCCTGTTGAGAACTTGTCAATTTCTGTTACTAAATGTCATGTTTTTCCTGCCTGCAATCATTTTTTGCTTTGTGAACTTGCGGGGGAAGCACTGCAAAGCATCTCGTGGAGAGGAAGCTGCTCATTCGCTGCCCTGACCTCGGAGTGTCTCCTGGCAGCCCAGCCTGGGCTTCCTATGGGTTTTCCCACTGCAGAACCTTTCCTCTAGGGACCAGTCACTCTGGGCCGGTGCAGCTTTTGCCTCAGGACGCACAAAGTCTGCTCAGTCTCTGCACAGCACGGGAGGTTTTTAGAAGCTGTTTGCCGAGTGACATCAGTGTGGTGGTTTCTCTCCTTTGATGGGGAGAGCTGAGGATGAGTTCCCAACCACAGAGATGCAGCCTCTGGTGGTCCTGCCACCCACCTTCAGCTGGGTGTTTGGCATGACATGCAGCTGCTGTGAGCCAGCTGGCCACACCTCCCACGTCATCTCCAGCTCCGGGTGGAGAAGCCCTGGTGGCATAAGGCAGAAGAGAGAAAGAACAGCAATGCAGAGGGTACCTGTGCACTCAGGGGTTCCTGAGTACCCTGGCCAGGTCCTAAACTGCAGTCTTATTAAACCCAAATCCCCTTAATCTTTCAGCTTGTGCTGCTGTAGCTATAAAGCGCCATTGCCTATTCATGAGAAGAAAAGCCTCCAAAATCTTACTTGTACAATTAAAGTCACTCCAGCCCAGCAGCGTGCAGATGCTCTTGCCTACTCCCCCAGTACTCTGAGGTGTAGCCAGACACTGTTTTTGCTTGTGCTGCAGAAACAGCTGGTGAGCAGGTCTCATGCTTTTGCACCATCATTTAGTAATTAAAGGCTAATCTTACAGCTGCCTTAAATGGCAGAATGGAAGCTAACTCGGCCATCTTCAGATTTTTTTTAATTAAATAGATTACAGTGCAGCATGCCTTGAAAATCCCCTTTCCATGTATGTTCCTTGCTGTTTGCTTAATATGTATCCTGTGGTCTTACTACATGTTGATGCACTCACAGCTTTAGATCTTTACATGATACATGAGAATATTTTGTCAGTGTGAAGGAATGGAATCGGTGTTACAGGTCTGGTAATTTAGAGTCTCAAATTGCATTCATGTCAGTAAGAGCACAACATTTCCTTCATGCCCCTAAGGAAGAGGAAATTAAATTGAAAAGTCTTTACATTTCAAATATTGAAAGATGGTAAAAAGGCTACTGTGAATTGCCTCAGGAAAAAAAAATACATCCAGTCCTTTTTCATATAGGAGCATAATTATTTAAGTATCTAAACTCATTTCTTGTTGGACAAAGACTGCAGGATCAAGCTTTACAGTCCTTTGTTGAAAGTCTGCCACAGCATCAAGGTGTGGTGTGATGAAATCAAGACAAAGAGCACCTAACATGGCCTTTATCTTTTCGTTATTTGTGGGGATGTTTGGTGCAGTCTGTTCCTCACCCCTCCACTCCAAGAATTAACTGTCCGAGGTTTCGTAGTCTGCTGAGTGCAATTGATCTCACAGCAGTGTGTGGTGTTTCATTATTTTCTGCAGTATTCTTAAGAAGGTCTGTAGGAGAGGTGGATTTACCGTAATGGCGGCTAAGTAGTTTAACTTAATCCTGAATAAACAAACAGATGCTCTCACCAAGGACCTGGCATCTGGGGCTGTCAGCATTTATTACTGCAAGGCTCAGAAGAGATAAAATTATCATTAGCCTTCACAGAAAGACCATGGATATATTTTGAAAGGCATGTACTTCAAAGCACGAACTAGCCTCTCAGAGAAACTAGTTTAGATACTTAGATGCCTGTATTAGTAATGACACAAGCAAAATGCTTCTTTCTTCACTCGATTTGTGCTTTAGAGCTCTCATTTTACACGTTTGTGGTCCTTCCCCATGGGCCAAGGCTGAAGTAGGTGTGTTTACAATTGCACATACGTGCATTTACAGTTGTGTGAGTTTGTACTCAAAGGTTTTATCTACAGCTTCTGCTGAAATATCTCCGTGAGGGAAACTGTTTAGTAATTAACTGAGGTTTGGTGGGGACTGGCCATCTGGCAGCATGCTGCTGTTGATAAGCAGGCTGGGATACAGTGCCCATGGACTGCCAGGTCCAGGGGACTGTGTTGAGTGTCATTATTACAGACACTTGCATGGAATACCAGGGTCTAGGATTATTCAAGCTTTTGGACCATCAGTTGTAGACCTGTATCCATCAAAAACCCTAAACCCACAACTACACATTTTGTTTCTTGCGGTAAGGTGATGGGTTTATTTCCCACTGTTTTCGTTTGTGGTTTAAATAATGAACTTCAAACCCAGATTTTATTCCAAAGAAAGGAATTTTAGCAAATTGCACAAGTATTTGAAAGTGAATTTGTAATAAAAATAATAGGTTTTAAATTTACTCTAAATACTTCTCTGAGGGGGCACCCTAGCCCCCAACACTTGGATTTCAGTGACTGGGCTAACATTCCTTGTAAGCCTGGGCTTAAGAATCATTACTGTAGTTCCAGTGAGAAGAAAAATGTCTTCTGAAGGCATTTTCATTCCTCCAACCCATGCAAGCTACCTCTTTTATAGCACAGCTAAAATTTTCAGGACTCTGCTAGGAACACTTGTGCAGAAGGATCGTTGGCCGCTGCTGATTGCGCCGTGCATGCTGCAGCCTGGGTCAGAAAGCTGCTCTCTGTGTTTTACATAGGAAAGCCAAATACTCAGTGGAACTTTACGCCATTCCAAGGTCTTGTCTTCTATTCATAGCTGTGCTTCCCTAAAAGAAGCATATATATACATGTATGTACACACACACACATCTCAGAGCAATTCTGTCCTTCTGAAAGGCTGGAAAGACATGTGTGATACATCCAAACTGTATCTTCACAGCAAAGTTTCCCAGTAATGTATTAGGTGAATGAGTTTTGGAAGGGTAAAGTTATCCACAAGAGAGAAGGATGACTTTCTGGTCAAGCTTGTCATGAACAACTGTGGTTGATAGAGTGGAAAGTGTTTTTGTTACGAATTCCTCCAAGATTAGGCATTAGGGGTTTTTTGAGAGAGTATCTGTAGCAGGAGTGTGGGTGCTGAAAAATGACTTGAACTCAAAAATGTCTCACTGCATCAGTGGACTTTGGTTCTTGCTTTCCTATTAAAGTGAAATTAAAATTTGTTTCTGAATTACCTCTTTCAAAGAATGACCATAGAACAGACATATTGAATTGATCAGAAAAATTTGGATAAAACATTTGGAAACTGAAATTTCCTCCCAACATCTGAGAGCTCTCCAGTCTGCATCGCTTCTGTTTTCTTCTTGCTCACAGTTGGCAGTACCTTATGCCAGGGGTAGTTGAATTAAAGTCAATAGGCTAGATTATGTCCTGAGGACTTGACCCACAGTAATTGTGATATGTTGCTGAGCAACCTTACAGGACTCCCAAGGAATGAGCTGTGCTTAGGCAGCCACAATTTTCTCTTTTTTTTTTTTCACCCAAGGGTTTTAGCAATTTGTTGCCAGTAAACTTCCACTTAGCTTTGTTCCAGTTCTTGCACAGTTCTAAACTGTAGCTGTTCTCCAGCTACCTGTCCTAGGAGAAGCAAGTGGGGGCCTGTTCCCCAGTCCCCCACACACTTGTGTTCCAGCAAGCAGCTACTTAGAGGTCTTGTTCAGAAGCCCACCACATCAAAATGAATCTTGACAGCTCTGAGTTGCTCATTAGTTGTAAAAAAGACAAATTACTGTCTGGGTTAATGTTGTGATAAAAGACAGACTTTTTTTTCCCGTGCCTACCAAGGCAAGCAACTTTTTAGTTTTCCTTTGAGCAAGTTATTTGCATCAAGTTCATATTCTGTGGTTCTTTCTGTTATGAGCTGAAAAGAGCCAGTTCTTCCAAGGCCAGATATACTGCTGAGCTTTGTGAGGGAAATAATTATTTTCAGAATAAAGTGACTTTTATTTCAGATCAGTGTGTCTGCAGGGGAAGTGGAGCTACTCCAATTTAGTTGATTTTTCAATACCTCTTCCCATTAACTTCTCCACATAAAGTGGGCATCCAGTCTAGCATTTTTCAGGAGTTGTGCCACCACCACTTAAACTGGATGCTCATCAGAACAGTTTATAGAGCAAACCAGCACCATGATTAGAAAGTTATGACATAACTTATCATAGAGACTTACAGTATGTTACAGACATTTATCCACAGGCACAAATCGGTATTGTAAAGAGCGTACAGGGAAATCTTTTAATTTCCACAAATAATAACAGAAGATTTTTAAGCCTTTCTTATAGAATCGTAGAATATCCTGAGTTGGAAGGGACCTAGAAAGATCACTGAGTCCAACTCCTGGCTCTGCATAAGGAAATGCTTGGACAGAATTCCTAGGCTGAGAAAGAGTTTGGCAATGGGGCCTTAAATGTTTTAAAATAATCTTTCTGCAAACCCATGGTGCATGCTATTAGTATTCAGAGAGGGAAACAAGCCTCTGTAATATTAGTGTTCTTACTGTTTTACATGAACTTTGTCTAACACTAACTTTTGTTAGGACCTACAAGTAGTGACTGCTGTGAAGCTGCTTTTTTGTTCTGTTAATGCACAGAATTTCATGTCTCTTGTCTCTATGTAAGCTGCATAAACTTGCAAGAGGTATTGTAGCTTGTAAGAGTAAGTTTTAAAAATAGCTGCTTTGATGATGGGTATGAAATTTGCACCACTGCAAAAGGTGAAATCTCACCACTGATGTCTTTCCTGTGAGAAGCAGTACCATTAAACTGCTCCAGATGAGACTTTGTAGTCCTGAGGGCCTTCTGTTTGTGAATTTTCCTTGATAGCACACTTTTTGTACGTATTAGGTAAGTCACCTGTTGGGAAGGTGCAGGAGGAATCTCAGGAAGAGCCTTTCCCAAAGAAAGGTTTGGAATGTATAAATGGGAAGTCAGGAGGCTTTTTGTTTAGTGATGCTAGAATTGGAAATTATAGCTTAGTCTGCTCACTTTTTGTTTGCTAAACCTTTTTGTGTTTCTTGACTTCAGTAGAGAGGAAACAAATAGAAAATGGAATGAAATGAAATGATGGAAAAGATAGAAAAGGGCATTTTAGCGTTTGCAAATTTATCTACACAGGAGAGGAAAGGACTACAGAAGCACTGATAGTAGAAATGAGCTGTAATTAGCCAGCTCCATTGAGGGAGGACTTGGGGGTTTCCTTCCCCTGCACAAATTGCTTGAATTTGAGCATGTGGGAGCTGTTGTTCACTGCTCTGATCTCTCACTGAAGCACCACTAGTTTTGTTCCTTACAAACTATGGACTGCTGCGAGTCTGTTAATCATTATGGACTCTTATCAGGTTTGGGTTTGGGAACCTGTAAATAATCAAACCGGGGTTACCTTTAGCTATGTCTATCTGTTGGTCAGTCATCCTCACTGTCACACAGAAAATGGGGAGCAGCTGGCCCACATCTCGTAGCAACCTGCTGTCTCATTCCACGCATGGCTGCTGTATAGTGCTTAAGCAGGGAGACTGGTGAATGTCTTCTTAAATGGGTGCAGTATTAAATGAATGTATCTGTGTAGTGGGAAGAGGGCAAGAGATGGCATTCATTCCTCAGCTTGAGAATCTCTTTAGTCAATCCTAACTTAGTTAATCCTAGTACTAGTACACTTCAGTGAAATACTTGGAAAAAAAGCCCTGTTTGCAGGCTCTCTGCAGGCTCTTTACTGTTGTCTTGGTTCTAAACTATGTTCCCATCACCATTACAGTCTGTAAAAAACAAAAAGCCAACATGATGTGGTGCAGGATCACAGTTAATACTCAGAGAAGCAAAAGCTGCAAGTGTGGTTCTTCCATCATGACATCTAGTGTGCTCCATGAATCCATCATCAGGAGAATGCCAGGCAGATCTTGGAAGGCCACAACTGAATTTGGCATTAAGAGAAGTGCTACTGGAGTGGAGTGGCTGGATTTGGTGCATGGCATTGGAGAAGATACCTGAATAATTTGCAGATATCTCAGAAAAGAGCTGCAGGAGTGAATAAGGGAAAAGAGGAAAAAAAAGGCTCACTGCAGAAAAAAGGAAATCTTTTCAGAGAGAAAGCTTGAAGTGGTGTTTGGGTTGGTGTAATAGAGGAAACAACGTAGTATGAAGCATTCTACTGCAGTTAAGGAGAGGCACTGCTGGTGTGCAGGTGAAGTACAAGCAGCAGGTGAACCTATCCTAAATGTTGCACAGGGATTACTCAACAGCAGGATCAGAGGTAAAAGTGAGGATTTGGGACACCTGTAGAAAGAAGCTGCAATTGAAATTTATTCCAGCCATCCATCACAATTTTTCCTTATGCTTCTTGGAAACTCGTTCCTGTCACTCTGAAGCGAAGCAGACCTTTTCCAACCAGTGTCAGTTTATCAGAAGTTCACAATTGCATCCATAAATTGTATTCCATATTTGCTTGGCAGAACTCCTCTGAGTTGTCTGGCTTCTGCAAGCTTAAAATAATTAATCATTTTCTTGCTTCCAAGACTTCAGTCAAGCTGAGATTCACTGATTTGTGATGCCACCAGATACTGGAGTGTGAATCCATCTGCTCTGCGTGCAGAGGAGAAATAAAAGAAAGTACTAAGTTAAAAGCTTGGCAGCTGAAGAAATACTGGCAGCTGAAGCTTCCTTGGTGGTATTTCTTCTCATGTCCATTCTTTCATGTATGTAGGTCCTTTCTCTTTTCCGTGGGACTTTGAACATTTCAGAGAAGATAAACTGGAGGAGCAAAGTAAGTACAAAGTGAAGGCAGATGAATTTACATGATTTGCAGGATTATATAAAGGTTTTTTTGCCATATTGGCTGGAAGCAGATGGTGATTGTCCCTCTGAAATCTGCTTCTGGCTGTTAGTTTTGGAGACCTTTCTTGATGGCCAATGTTTGGGGGTTGTTTTCATCAGAAAATGATTTGGTAAGCTGCTGTCTCCTACTCACAATACCGTATGCATATCAGCATAGTGTCAAATCACGCCTTAGTACAAATTTGTTGATACCGTGGCAGTCTCTCCTTAGAGGCTGCCCACACAATTTGTTAACCGAAGAAAAAAATTGTGTAAAGTAATAGGGATACTTAAATCTAAGGGTGAGGGGAAACAGATGTTTTGGTGGAGCCATTACAAATTTCTTTCTGATTAAGGTAATTGCTTGACACTACATTACTGCAAAATTTTTGTTTTGCTTAGATTTTTCAGCATTTCCAGAGAGGTAGGAGTGGGTTGTATTTTATTGGTGTCTCCCCTGTGATTTTGCCACAGAAGCATTTTATAAGTTGCATATATTTTCCTTCCACTGTCTGAGATGTGGATGTGTTAGTTTATCTGTGCAAAGGTCCAAGTTAAAACATCTCTGAAGCAGAAGGGGATTATTCTGCTCTGTTTTTAAAGCTGTGGTCAAGGAGGATTTCAAGGGCATGATCACCTTCATCATTTGTAAACCTCTTCACTCTGGAGAAGACAACTTTAGAGGAAAACTTTTACCCTAATAAAATGAAAGATATCACTCTATCTTGTATTGCTTTTTAATGGTTCCTATTAATCTGGTGACATTTTAGGAATTCTGCCTTTTTTGGCTTATTATTTTTAGCTAATGCATTTCAAACTCAGGCCAATCTTAATGCAGACTAACCTTATACACATAAGGTTGCCTTAAACTTTTAAGCTGCATGAAGTCCAGCTATGACACAGTATGTTTCTCTACTTATATTACTCAGTGTGAAAATATAGTAATTTAGTTATCTCTATGGTAAGTTGGAAAACAGTGTGATATTTAAGAATGAGTAAAATACAACCAACTTAATTAATTGCATCCTGTTACTTCGGTAATAACCATGGCCAGCAATTATAGTTTCTCTATAATTCTTATGTACAAAAGACAAGTGGAAGTTTTTGTCATTTGTTGTTGCTAGATTTTGCAGTACAGTAGCATGTACATCAATGGAGGAAGGAGTAGAAAGGCAGGTTTTAGTTAAAACTCTGCATGTTGCACCAGGATAACTTAACACCGCTTGTAGTTCAGTGTGTGGCCCAGAAGAGACTTCATGTGAACATAAATACAGAAAAAAATTATGGCTGTCTCACGTAGGAATGTTCCAAAAGATGGAGTTCACAAAAAAAAACCAACCAAAAAAGGTCAAAGTTAGATGCTGTTGTACAAGCTCTGTACGGTGTAATCGACACTGGTGAAAGTTTGTGTGCCAGTATAACTGTATGTGAGATTAAAGACATTACTTGTGTGTACAGAGCACCTAGTGACTGGGAAGAGGCAATCTTCTAGCCAAGTTTTTATGTACTGGAAAAGTGCAATCTTATAACCACTGAAAGGACTTACTCAACCGGCTGAAGAAGTGAACTAAGCCGGCAGAATGTGACTTTCATGATAGTTCGTGTTTCAAGCTGAGCAAACTTGCAGAACTCATTTGAAAATAAATTCCTGAACGCTCCTCTAAACCCCAAAAATTTAGCATGAGGCCCAGCCTTTCTCTCCAGTAAAACCTTTCCACCTTGACCAGAATACCTGCAGAATTGACTTTCCTACTCTTTGCCTTTTCAATAAAAAACAGACAAGCTAAAGTACAATAGAGCAAGGTGTGAGTGACTCTAGACACCTCCAGATACAATACGGCAGCCACACTTCCCGTTTGGAAGGTAATCAGGTGTTTATGAGTTAGGGTAAAAGTAAACTCCTGTTAATTAGGAAGAGAATGGATTTTAAAATTAATAATGTCCCACAATTAGCATACACCTAGTCTAAGATTTAGCCATAACTTTTAAACGATTGTTTGCTGATGTGAAAAGTTGTAAGGGAAGAAAAAAGTGTGGTGTTTTAAACCATACAGCGTAATCCTGGAATTCCCCCTTTTTTTGTTGTACATTTCAGAAGCAGTGACTTTACTTATGAACTTGTACATTAAACCCTCTGCCCTCAGAGTTACAGATTAGCTACTGCTTGGGACACTGATAAAACACAGAAGCAAAAGAAAACAGAAGAATCTGCTGTTTTCACTTTACACAGTGTGAGTTGTGGTGCACGTAGAATGTCTGTCGTTGTTTAATAATTTCTGCGTTACTGTAAGCAGAGTCATCTTGACAGGAGCAAGAGCACATCTGTGCTGCATCCGACAGCAGAGCGTAGCCTAGTGAGATGTGGAAACAGCAATGGCACTGTGACTGTGGCGGCAGTTCCCACTCTGTGTGAAAGGAGTTGTCCTCCTCAGAGAGAATATCAGCCCACACCTCTGTGTTCCCAGTGGCACATCTCTTCTGGTGCCCTAATTAGCTGAGCTATCACGTAGGTGTCACACAGGCATATCTTTATCTTGAGTTGGCAATGACTAAAGTCACTGTTTCCCAGTCATACAGGAAAATAAAAAGGTAATTAGCTCCTGTGGTAAGTTTGCTCGTTGACTCCTACAGGGTCCTTAATCCTGAGAGTTAGTGTAGCTCCCACCTACTTAGTTCATGCAAGAAGCTGCATTAACTTCTTCTATATTTCATGTGAACAGGCTGCTGTTAGTCTCAAATGTGGTATGTAGTACTGGCAGTTCAGGCTGAGCAGCTCTTTGCTCTTTTGGTAATGACTTAATTTTGATATTTATGAATTTAAATGTGCTGACTAGTTCCCACAATGATTTTGATTACATAAACTACTCACCTTGGGAATATGCTTCCCCAAAAAGTTAGCTTTCCGTGCAGTCCTCCTGTATCAGTCTTGATGTTTCCTAGGTGCCACTTTGCATGAACAACACTTTTTTTCCTGTTAGGATGGAGAAGGGAAACAGCTCATTGCACAAATAACAAGTTGAAGTGAGATGATACTAAGAAAATGAAGTCAGTTTGTTTCTCAGAAGATGTTTCCCTAAATTTATGGATATAAACAGTAAAATTAATATGACTGCTTGTTCTAGATGTTCTTTCCCCAACTTAGTTAAGTACCTGTAGCTCTCACTGCTTTCACTGACAATTGATTCTGATATTGCTCCAGTTCTATGTGAATTTTGAATTCCAAACTGAGACACTTTCTGAAATTTTGTTGCTTTGATTTTACTGCATTCTCCCTTCTTTGTAGGAGGTATTTCTACAAAACAGGTGAACTTTCTGTGCTGAAAACTGAGATTTTTTTTTCCCCAGCACACTATTGAAATTTCCTTTTGTTCTTTGTTTTGTCACTGCAACAATTGCAATAGAAGATAGAGGCACTGCACTTGCCACTTCTACAGTCTTGCAGTAATGCCACTGCTTTGGGGCATGTTGTGAAAAGCTTACCACATCTTTGTTCAGTGCCTGGATCCACATTCCCACAGCAGAGAGACATTAACTCGAAGTATAAGCTTTGGTCTGGTGTTTAAATATAGCACAAGTATTCAGAAGGATTTTTCCCTTCTCATGCCCTCCTACCCTTGAGTAAATCTCTTGTATGGTGTCGCTTTCCAGATGTTCTTGTGGGAAGCAGAGGGGAATCACTGGGGTTTGCATGATGGGAGATAAGCTGTGGGGCTTTTTTCCATTAGCTCTGCCAGGCAACCTGAAGTGCAAGATCTCAGCAAGTTAGATGGGCTTCAAAACTGGGATTGAAGGAGAAGAGACAAATATTCCATCAATAATAGAATTTCTTGATGTCGCTGGCTTGTTCTGTAAACTTCTTTTATTACTTCTGTTTTCCATGCAACCAATAACCACTGGTGCAAAGGTGAAACCTGTAAGAATGAAAGATCTGTAGGCTCTGCATAAGTCGTTTCACATTCTGGGTTTGCAATTGAATCTGTATGTATAGCTAAATACAAATGTGAAGATTTAGTTATGCCAGTCCTGAGGCTCTAAGGCATGAATCCAAACCTAGCAGTTCAATGGCAGGCTGCAAGCATCACGAGTTGTTCTGCTGTCTGAGGTCTTTGCAGGGAGCAGTGGAATACTAATGATGGAAACGGGATAAATCCCTCCAGAGCCGAAGTGTTCTTCAGTTCCCTTTCTGGCAATGTCACTCTTTGAAAAACTAGACCCTTTCCTTTTGGATATACCCTGATCATCAGAAAAAAGACTTCTAAGATAATACTCCTGCCATCTGGTTTATTCCTCCCTGCAGTTAGAAGAGAACCTGCTCACCTGCACTATCCTGGCTCCTCTCTTTTGCTGCCTCTCACATTTTTACAGAGACTTGTGCACTGTTAAGTTTTGAGTTTTTCTCTGACTGTATCTGTTTGCTAGGGTCATTGAAGAAATATTCCTGGTGGTGTTCCACAACATTAGAATTGGAGTTGATATGCAACACCCTCAAGCATTTTTTTCTTGCCTTTTGAGGTCAGAAAGGTGTGCCAAGCACCTTTAAAAACAGATAAGGCCATGCAAGACTTCGCAGTCTGATTTTTACCATAGTTACAATAGGTCAGAAATAAAATATTTGCTCAGAAGAGAGGAGAAGGGCCCAGACTTACCAGTGTAAACTTTTAGATTATTAAGAATTTTAAAATATATGCATTTGACTCTCTTTTTGTGTGGATACTGTGTTAAAAAGAGTAATCTGAGAGTCTTAGGCAAGGTGAGCACTGTCTTCGTGAAGAGGAATGAAAAGGGTAAAGCAGAAGTTGAGAGAAATGAGCAGATTGGATGTTGCAGATGGAATTAATAATGGACTAGTGTCGGTAATAAGGTGCATAATTTGTTTGACCTGTAAGAGGTTCAGCACAGAATCTTCATAGTTTCTAAAGAGCTTTCAAGATTTCCCTTTATTTCCTCAGGAACTTGCAGTTTGCCGCAGCATGTTGGAAATGTGGAGTAGCTGTTTTTGTGGCTCTTCACTATATGTTCCCAGAACACTCTTCCTGAAAATGAGGATTTCTGCAATGAATTCAGTACTGGCTTTCCTTCTGTGATTTCCAAAGTTTTAAGTATTTTCCAAGCGAAGTGGTAACTTAAGTCAGATGAATGGTTCTTCCTTTGGTTCTGACCCTAAGAGGGTCAAATTATGTTACGTTATGTTATGTTATGTTATGTTATGTTATGTTATGTTATGTTATGTTATGTTATGTTATGTTATGTGCCATTCATTTCCACTGACTCCAAATGGGAGCAGAGAGTGCACAGGTTCTTGCCAATTCTGGCCTTTAAATTGCAAATGAGTGTAGTGCTTTTGATGTTGAACACTCAGGGATACTCTTCTTTTTACAGAGTTGCTAATTACCTGGTTCATTAAAAGTAGTACTGTATTGCTGTGAATGCGAGTTAAGCCTTCCTTTCAAACCTAGTGCTGAACTTCCCAAACGCACAGTAACTGATGTCGACCACCTGCTGATTTTACACCCAACTTATGAGAAAACTGGTGGTTTCAGAAAGGCTCCTCACCTTTTATAAACTGTATTTGACAAAGCCGCTCTAACACCACAGCATACGTGCTTGACATAATTAACGATTCAGATTTCTAAAGTTTCGTGTGGTGGAATTGGTAGATACTGAAAGACTTGGAAGGTGATTGTGAAATGCCGCCTTCATTCTCATGTGTTTCTGATAAATTTGAATCTCTACTTCCCTCTAGCTGCTGTTCTGTCTCTGTGTCCTTATTGTTGGGGGGCCACCAGAACTTCGAGGGTTTTTTCTCACTTGCATGCTAGGTCCTTTCCCCTATAGCAGTGTCTTGCCACCTCCTGTGCCTGCTTCTGCCTCAGTCACACAGCTATTGATGTTAAGCGGACGTAACTCCCAGCTGCTTTGGTTTGACCACTGTGCTCTGTCAGCGTAGCAGCAGCTGTGCCATTTGGCGTTTTGATAATTGTGTACTGTAGCTCCTTAACTACATCTCAGAGCATTCCGTTTACCTCAGGCTCTGGAATATGGCATTGCATTGATACATGCTTGGCTAAATATCTGTGGAGGTATTTTTGCAGCCCCGAGAAGCTGAGAGTAATCCTAGGCTCTGTAGAATTAATGTATTAGGTCCATGCACACAGCATGCAAAGCCTCCCGGATGTTCCCAGTGAGTTGAATTCCTGTGCACCTCAGAGGGTTTTTGTCACAGCACTGCCAGGGTGGTTTGCAAGAGTGAGAACTGATCGTGCAAACCCTGTTTGGCAGCAGATAACTGTGTTAGTACAGGTAATCTCACGTAGCTGGCATTTTGATAATTTCTGCTCTGCTGCATGCTTGCAAGTGATTTTTACCATCTCTTAGTCGTTTTAAGTGGAAGACAGAACTTTCATGAGTTCAGCTGCTGGATCAGGTCATGCAGTTGGTCTGATTTATTTTCTGCTAGCTTAGCTGCTTAATTTTCTTTCAGTCACAAATAAAATGTGCTTAGAATAAGCCTAAAGATTACTTTATCAAAGAGTCATATGGGGCTGCAAATTTACAACAGTGAAGTAGGCTATGCCTTAGTAACACTATGAAAGTTGCAGAACAGTAAGCAAGAACATCAGAGTGGATCAAAATTTATTGTGTAATTTCTAGATTTCTCTGCTGCTAAAAATGGTTCTAAGACCTAATGAAGGCTCCACAGATTAATGAAAATGTGAGTCTATTTGGCACATGGTCATTAGGTGGAATATGATTCATATCGCTACCAGCCCTTAGTGTACTAGTGGCCTGCTAAGTTTAAAAAATATTGAACAAATTAGTCTGTTAATTTGCACTCTTGGTGGAAGATTCGAGACGTGATATGTAAGTGTATGCATTGTAAGTACCATCTAAATTTTCTCTCTCCGTCTCACATTGGGTCCCTCTGGATTAATGGCAATGCAGCATGAGGAAATCTGCACTCTCTCTCTCTCCTCTGTTAGCATGTGACTGGGGTCTGTGAAGTCTGCCCTGCTCTATACTTGCTTAAAACCTTCCAAAATTGCTTTTCTCTTGCACAGCATCACAGCCACATAGTTACAACTCTGTCCCAGAGCTCAGTGATGAAGTACGACTGATAATCCTTTAAAGTTTGAAAGCATCTTCCGCTTTGCCAGTAGGCTGGATGTTTACTTTTGTGAGAACAATTTTTTGGCCTCGTAGAGAGTTGTGCTTGAGAAAACAGGACCTGGGGTAGTTTGTGCAGCCAGGTCGTGCCCCGGGGAGGAGGTAGAGGAGCCCAGGTGCCTCCTCTGCTGCAGGCCATGTGCGGATTTGAGTGAATAGGTGAAAATACCTGCTGTTCTAGGGACTGGAAAAGTGTCCCAGGGGCTCATGGTTTCGGGCATGCCTGCTTTGGTATGCCAGCTCTGACCTTGAGAGCAGCGAGGAAAGGTTGCTGGTGTGTGCCAGGATCCAGCTCCCGTGGAGACTGGGAGCACAAATGAGCCCAGCTCCTTGCGTGGCTGGTGGGTGAGTCATGATTTAGAATAGCTGGCATTTTTAACACTGTTGCAGCCCTGAGTTTCCTACAGCTGATGAGATCCTAGGTTCCCTGGCGGGGCTTTTGTGTCTGTCCACAGTGAGGAACCCTGGTACCTCCTCCTGGTGCATGTGCGCTACACTGTTAAAACATTACACGTGCGGCTGCAGAGCTAGAAGGAAAACAGCATGTCATGGTGGTCTGCAAAAACACCGTGTCAAGAATGGCTCTTTTTTTTTGAGATCTGAGGCTGTGACTTGAGGGACCATTCTCTTTGCTGTGCTCATGAGATCTGAGCCACGGCTCCAGCAATGTTTCCACTCTTCTCCATCCTGGCAGCATGACTGCCCACAGCTGATGCTGAGCCCTGCTGTCGCAGCTCCCCGCTGAGGGGGAAGCATGGCTTGATCCCCCTATATCCTCTCCAGTTGTATGCCTTGGTTTAATTTAAAAAAAACCAAACAACACAACTGGTGTAATTAAAAAAATAGCACAACACTTCCTTTTCCTCCTACAGATCATGCCTCAGGATGAAAGTGTGCCATATAAATTCAAGCAGCAATGGTTGCTTGCAACTGCTGTGGGTTTTGATGCTCCAGCCTGTTTGAGCTACTCTTGTCCCCATCTGGGTTTTTTTCCTCCTCTTTCCCTTTCATTTATACAGACCAATTACCAATACAGTCAGTTCTGTAAATTGGTTGCCGTTCCTATTGATCAGAGAATCGATCAGCCTATGACCTAATTCCTCCATGCTTTTCCTGCCCCTGAGGTCCCTTTTGGTTGGCCTGTGCACTGAATGGCTCAGTGGGTGCAGATGACAGCGGCAGGGACAGCTGGGATGAGCCTGCTCCGTTCCACAGGAGGTCAGAGTGGACTTGAGTCTGCTCTGTTGGTGAGATTCAGCCTGGGGAGGATGGTGATGGGTCATGAAACATGTGACAGGGATTGATTTTCATCATCACTGAAAGCATATGGGTAACTACATCCAGTGTGGGTCAGATCACATGGGTTCATATCCTTAATGAATGATTTTTTTGTGTTGACCTCTACTGCTAATTAACATGGAAAAGTTAACTAGGACGGCCCAACCTTTCTGGTATTTTACTGGTAATTGATGATGCTGGTCAAAGCAAAAAGCAAATAAGCCCTTTATCAGTTTTATTTTATGTTTGCCTTGGGCACATAAGTGTTTGCTGAACTGCCCAGAGTTTCTGAGAGCAGGAATGGGATGCAGAACACATTCCCCTCATAGCATAACTGCTTCAAATGGTTGCGGTAGAAGAGCTGCACAGCCCTTTGCAAAGGGCCTGGCTTTCATCCGAAGGGTTTTTTTCACCTTTTCTTAGCACTATGTTCCTTGATTTAATATTCCCCACCACTTCACTCCGGCTGCTTTTGTTTCTTTTGGAGGGAACCAAAGAATCTCACCAGCTTCTTTCACTTCTGTTTTGAAGTTGTTCCCTCTACCCCCACTCACCTTCCAGCTCATGGTTTGTACAATGTTTATGTATGAAGTTACTATGGGAACACTTCTTAATGAGAGGTTCTTGTTTTACGTATTCAAGAAGTAATTGCTTAAATATACCTTGGTGACATGGTCTGCAAATCGTGTTTTACACCAAGAGACTTCCTATCGGTCTCTCAGATACCTCAGCTCTTAGATAAGAACCAAATTTCTATGTTATTTTCCAGGGATGTTTTATTTGGTCTTTTCTAGACTACTCATAAGTAAAGAAAGTTGAGCAGTTGAGATAGAATGCTCTTTGATACCTGGAGTTTTGTCTTCCTTTGGAAATATGCAGCTTTGCATGTTTAGAACCCAGCTGCAATGCTGAAAAGGTTGTCCTATGGCAGCTTCAGCAAGCATCTCTAAAAATTGCAAGTTTACATTTACTTAGGCTGCTTCTTAATTTTCTTAGTACAGTGTGGTAAGTAATTTTGTTCTTCAAAGACCCATGCACTTTGCAGAATTCATATAAATCCAGATTGTAAAAAAATTTTCTTATTTCTGAATACACTGGGTAGGGAAAGAATTTAGGAGATTGTACTGTTTTCCCAGGCCAGCAGCCAAAATACCTTCTTAGTTTGTACACAAAGGAGGCTGGATGTTAGAGATGTCAAGGAAGTGATGTGTATGGATTCCTATACCACCTCTCCCAGAAATGTTTTTTGGTTATTACTGCATTGTAAGCGAACAGTTGTTTCAGATAAGATGGTGGCAGGAATGTCACCTGTTTACAGTCATTGCTTCATCTGCCTCTTGAGGTTTTTCTTTTCCTTCTGCCTGCATTTCTGCAAGTACCACCATCCTTTCTCTTTTAAAGACTCTTACACAATCTCTCCTAGAAAAGTTCTGATTTAGGTGAAAAGAGAAATCACAAGCTGTTGGCTGATAGCATAAGGGGAAATTTAAATGATGCACTGTTCTCCTTCCTTTGTCCTTGATGCTAGAGAGGTTTGCTTGTGGTGAGCTGTTAAAATGATCTGCTCTGGCTTTACGGAGTTCGTTTGCATTTGTTGCTACTATTAGCCAGGAAAGCCTTCTATATTATTAATAGTATTTATTTGGTTTTGGCAGAGTACTCAGTTTATATGGTTTCTCCAGCTCAAGATAAAGGTGTTTACAGTTTCCTGTGTTGGATTTTCCCTTCTTTTTGTCTAAATCTGCAGGCAATCAAATCTATGCACTTGAATTTTGGGTTTTGTACATTTTATCTTTGAACAGACACCTACTTTTCCTGTCTGGATAAATCTGGATGACTTAGTGTTTGCTTGATGGGCCATGCAATTTTTTTTCCATGCTGAGAGGAGACTTTTTGAAAGATGATGATTTTATTCTCTGTTGATAAATTTGCAGTATTATCTTTATCACCTTAAAAATGTTGATACTTGGTCAACTTCTAGCTTACGTATTTGTAGCACTTCTGTTCCAGACTAGGTATCCTTCGTGTCAGCTTTGTAGCTTTTATTTTGCAACTTTTTCTACGAAGGTGGACTACATGTCTTGTGGATGTTTATACGTGTATACTTCTTTATGTGTATAACAATAATCGCTACTTCTGGAAATTTTGTCTGGGTTGTAGCTTTTGGGGGTTTTTTGACACTGACAAGCTAATTACTAGCTTTCTGTGGCTTTCTTCACAGGCTTCTGGGCTGGCTAAATAAGAGATACCAGCTTTCACCAGGAGTCTGCTGTTTGCTAATGATATGATTCTTCTAAACCCAGGGGAACACTGAGATTTTGCTTCCTAAACTGTTGGTGTTTTCAGGGAACTGATTTTCTTTTAAAGCGGTGAGGCAGTGGAGTCCCTGTGATAAGCATCTTGCTGATGTTTATGCAGCAGCTGGTCTTGCCAGAGTGAATAGACCAAGAAATGGAGCCTAGTCCAGACCGACTCACTTCAGATGCCTCTGGTGGTGCAAGTGCAGTTGTGTTGAGAAATGAAGGTCGTCTTGATCTGGTAATTTCCTGTTACCATTAAAATCCGTGGTGTTCCACTGACACGTATGTGTTTGTGTGAATCCAGATGCATATCAGAAGAAATGACAGCCAGAAGTTTTTGGTCACTCTTGTTCTCTGGTTTCTGGATACTTGGAAAATCCCCAGTTCTCTCCTTAGTGCCTGAAAAATAAGGACATATCCCTTTTTCTCTTTCCATCCGCCAGCTTTTACGGATGGATGATTGTAATTACACGTTGACTTACTGATAGCGAAATTTGACACAGATGAGTACAGCTGAAGGGAAGTCACTCAGCCTTTCTCTCCGAGGAGGTGTAAGCAGCACTTTGAAGTTGGAGTTTGGAATGGGAATGGGTATTTATTAACAGGAGTGCAGGCTGTGCTCCCCACCCCATGAAGCCGAGGGCTGTAAGATGCCAGATGAGCTGTGGCAGAGCACTGCTAATCACACACTGCCCGGGGTAAGCGTGTATAGATTGCCCTTGTAAATCGCTCTCAGAAATCCTTTTAACTGGATGATGGGCCTTAATTTTGTTTTATGACATTTGTTCTGGCAGGTCAGTAACTGTTATGGATTTGATGACATTTCTGCTGTCGCATGTGTCCTAACAGAAATATGTCCATTTGCTTAGTTGTCCTGAGAAGCCACAGGCGTTTGGCAGAAGGCACGACCTGCCAGCATTTTTTTTAACTGAATCACTTCCCTTTGTGGCAGTTGCTCTTTCTCAAATGTGGGGGCAAGGAGCATCCCAATGGAGAGTAACAAACTGGGTGTAAGTCAGGAGCAAGTGAATATTTTAAATATTGTGACAAAATCAGTGTGTTTCATTGCCTTTACACTAAAATGAGAAGTCAAGATTTTTGAAATAGTGGTCATTTCAGAATATTTCAAATTAACTGTTTTTTCTGGAGGGTTTTCTTGTGGTGTTTTTTGTTTGTTTGTTTTGTTTCTTTGGAGTTTTTGTTTGGGTTGTTTTATTTCTTTTTTGGTTGGTTGCTTTTGGTTTCTCTTTTTTTGTATCATTTACGCTTTCTGTAAATGGTAGTCAAACCTTGCATTTCTTACAGAGCACTTACTGTAGACAGTATCACACCATGATCTCCACTTACATTACAGAATGTGGAAGTACATGTCTAGAGTAACTTGCTTGACATAGATCTTCTGTTCTCTTAAGGGCTTTAGATTTGTGAGGAAGGATTTTGATTATGTTTTTGTCCTGTCAGGAAGTTTTTCCATTTTAACATGTGAGTCATGGAGCCTTACATATTAACCCTTAACAATTCTTTTACGTGTGCAGCAGTGCAAAACTTGCATTAAAATCTTCTGAGCGTACGTTTCTCCCATCAGTCCCGTTTATACCGTGGTGCAGAAACAGTCCTGCAAGTCTTCTAGAGTAATAAAATTATCTGCTACTCTGGGAGAAAAAGTTTGCATGAGTTTATTTAGAGAAAGCTGCATTTCCGATATGATAGGGTACTTCAACCACCGGTGTTCTGAGATTTGAAGAGCCTAACGAAGAGGATGGTTGTATACAACTGCTACTACTGATAAAAACAGCTTTGCTGCTTTGTTTTGTTTTCCTTCCATCCTAAAACCATGTGTTTGATCAAAACAATCACGTAGTGGCCTTTTATATATGTTACATGGCATGCCAGACTAAAACAATGATCCCAAGTCCCTTTCTGGTAGGAGATCATCTAGCCAGCAGCTTGCTTTGCCCTCTTCTCAGAGCTGTGCAGGGGTGGAACTGTGGCACTACAGACTCGTGCAGTTTTCTCCCTGGGCCTTTTCCACCACCTTGGGATGGACTGAATCTGCCAAGGTGCTCAGCAGGGATGTTGGCATGAGTTTGATGTGTGATAGGGATGTCCACATGCAGGTCAAGCAACAAGCACATCTCCAGTCATGCCATAAAACTGGGGAGAAGCTGGAGAAATTTACCTGGCTCACTGCACGAAAAGCTCTTTGCCAGAGCTGTTGTCTCTGCTCTATTTTCCTGGTTGGGAGAGAGCTGGTTTTCACAGAAGAGCATTTGATATTTTTAATGTCTGTTTCTGGGACAAGTCCAGAGATAAAGAACCGTGTTTAAAGCTCTGAATGGATCAGTGTCGATCTTGGAGAATCTAATAAATTCTTATTTAGGTCAGCCCTTCTTGGGGCAACCTGTGAAGAGCAGTATTTTAGAACCTGTGGAAGCTTGATAAACCAATCCTCTCTAACTGGCCTACTTCAAGAATTTTTTGATAGACCTGACAGCAGACAGCTGGTTTTTATTTTTTATTTAGCAGGTAGACAGCTTTCCCCTTACTTAGCAAGATACCTGTTGCAAGCTATTCTTTTGCTGGCACGGTAAGGACATTGGACGAGCAAGGAGTGCTTTGAAATGCAGCTTTATCTCTCAATGTGGTTCCGCCTGTTTTCCAGCCTAAGTACTGCAGAAATTGAGCAGGACTGGGGTTGGCAAATGTTGCTAAAGGCATCTAATCACAGCCTCAGTCACTGGAGTGCCTACTTGCTGCCCACTGTCCTGCTTCATATAGACTATGAATTTTCAAGAGCTTGAGCCAGATTTCGTAGACCTGAGCGTCAGACAGAAAAACATTTGCTGTAAAAGGCGAGGGCACCCTCTTTCCTGCCTGGAGCAGCCTGAGCTGGTTATGAGCACAGAGCCGCTATTGTTCTGCCCTGGGAGATTGTGCTAAAAGCTTTGAAGCAGCGTTTGCATGTAGGTGTCAGTTTTCTAAGCAAGTTTTTTTTCTCTTTCTTTGTTGAAAAAAAAAAAGGAAAGAAAGAACCCTGCACCCTCACCTCTCAGCCTTTTCTTGGCATGGCTCTTTGACATGGTAATTGTTGATTTTACAAGGTGTTGTTCAGGCTTCCCAGTTTTTCTTTGGCCTGGCTATTAAACTTCTGTTCCTTGTTGGATCAAAACAGAGTATATCCAGTGAGTTAGTGCAGGAACTTTGCCATCACAGATAACGGAGGTGCATAACGTTGTATTACGCAGTACATTGTGTGGAGTATTACAGGTGATGCTGATAAACTATTGTGTATGTCTAGCACTTACGTTTTAAAGTTCCTTTGTGAAATCAACAGGCTGCAATATAAAAAGGGCAGAAGTTTAAAGACTGTGGTGCACAGCGCTGCTGCTGCGTCTTAGCTGCACTGCACAGCTCCTGGGATGCTTGAGCCTGACTTCTGTGAGCAGGGTTCATTAAAGTTTCAGTCTAGTAAGCTGTCACTCCGAAAGGTGTCATCCTGCTCTGCCTCTTCATAAATTTCAGTCAGGTGCTAGAGGACACATCAAAACTGTTTTAAATCTAGAATTTCAGGGCTGTTCTAGTTAATGCAGGATAATAAACAATCATCTTCCTTCGTATGTGATTTTTCCCAGTGTGCTGACCTGCACCTCACTTGCATTGTACAGGGAGCAGCAATCATGGGAAGCTCTAAAACGTTTGAGTTCAACCACTCTTTGAGAAGGGCTAGGGAAGAAATTATCTTCTGCTTCACCATGTGATAGTTTCCTGCTCTCTCTTAGCAAAATGCAAGCTCCTACCCAAAGTGGAAGAGAGAGGCGTCTGTTTACAGATGAAGAACATGAAAGTCAGTGGGAGGGGGAAGGGTAGTGTAGGAAAGAGCCTGGTATGTCATGCTTTATTACTCTTATCCCTTTCAGAAGGCAAATCTACAGTGAATTAGAGCAAATGTGAAAAGCGTGACCTTTCTTTCTTCAAAGAGCCTGTGGGGAACATGGGGTGATTGAGCACTGGTGGAGAGAAACTTCTGAGCTGGTACATGCAAGTTACTGGCCATGCAGGACAGAGTCCCCCATGCTCTATTCAAAGACATGATATTGCTGTACCCAAAAATCAGAAAATAAATTCTGCAAGTGTAAAAAGTGGGAAAAGTGATTCCCCTTCTGTGTTTTTTTGATATTTTCAGATCGTGTTTGGATTGGTCTTTTATTCTTCCGCTTGAAACGGTGAAAGCAAGGCTGATTTTTTTTTCTGCATGGATTATCAATGTATTGGACAATGTGACTCCAGATCCTGGAGTTTTAGGGAAATTGCGAGGACTCACGTTTAAAAGGGTAAGAGTGGGCAGAGTGGAACAGGGCTTACTAGAGACGTTCCCTGTAGTGCTTCCTTGAAGTGAGCAGGAAAGACTTGACTTCTTCGCTCTGGTACTCCCTTGGATGGTGGATAAATATGAATTTACTCCCTTGTTTCAAGCAGCGCAACTATGACGTGGGAAAGACTGACTGTGTTCCTGTTTGCCTGGGTGTGAGTGTGTTGGGAGAAGCAAGGAGGAGAAAAGGGAAGGAGATCACTGTCAGGAAAGGTGTGGTGCCTTGGGGAGGTTATGCTGACTTCCCTTAGAGCCCTCCTGACCTAAGCTGCCATTAGGCCCTTGATTTTAGCACTCCTTCAGACAGCTGAAGAGGTGTCTGGAGGGATAGGGCAATGCTGCATGAGTTGTTGGTGGAACCATTGTGAGCCCAGAAGGATTCACATGGAAGGTTCTGTGAGGGCCACCGAGAAGTGTCTCAGGCAGTGAAGGATTTGCAGCATCTCATGGCTTCCCTCTAATGCATCTTTCTGCTGCCGTGTTATGACCTTGCTCAGAAGCTGTGGTCTGTTGGTTGGCCTGGCACTGCCTCACCTGAGGTGGGTGTCCCATCTCCCAGGTAACAAGAGACAGGATGAGAGGACGTGGCCTCAAGTTGCACCAGGAGAGGTTTAGGTGGGATGTTAGGGGGCATTTCTTTCCCAAAAGGGTTGTCAAGCATTGGAACAGACTGCCCAGGATGTGGTGGAGTTAAATACCTGGAGGTATTTAAGAGATGTGTAGATGTGACACTGGGGGACACAGTTTAGTGGTGGACTTGGCAGTGCTGTGTTGGCCTCTGTGATCTTGGAGGACTTTTCCAAACTAAATGATTCAATGGTTCTATGCTTTGGCCCAGGTTTTGCCAAAATGCTTATCAATGTTGCACTTTGCTACCTTCCCCTTGCTCTTCCAGAAGCCCGCATCATCTGTGGGAATGTGCGTGGAGCTGCATTTGAGAGAGGTGAACGTCCTGCCTGGCAGCTGCCTGCTCCGTGGGAATAGCCACGGGGCTGCCTGCAGTAGCTGCCTTGTGGTTCTTGGCCAGTGTGAGTGGATCAGGCTTGTTCCTGCTGGCTTGCAGGGAAGGGAGGAGAGGTTAGGGGGGTCTTGCCAGGTGGATCTGCCTGGGCAACCCTCTTACACGGAACATGTAGAAAGCAGCAGAAACCATGGTGGAGGCAGGGATGCACAGCCTGTGGAAAAACAGGCAGCAGCAGCAAAATACAAAGCCATTTGGAAGTGCAGTAAAGAAGCTGGAAAGAAAGAAATTAGTAATAACAAAAGAAAAATTTAGTGTAGTAAAACCAGGGAGAAGAAAAGATACAACAAAATTAAGATATGCTTAAGAAAAAAAATTAAGTTATAAGGAGTTTAATGGATTGCAAAAGATTTTTGGGTGGGAAAAGAAATGATAAATAGTTCTACATACCTTTAATCTCCCATAGTAGGCATAATACTCAAATGAGAAAGTAAAATCGGTGAAACCTCATTTTATGGCTAATAAATACTCTACTCTGGGATGCTGATTAGGGATGTTGAATTAACAGCATTGGAAATGAGGCCATTTGCCACCTTCAAATGTAAAATTTTTTTTTGTTCTCAAATAAATAATTCAGTAACTTCTTATGAGCTTTAGAGAGCAAGCACTAGCACAGCAAAGTTAAGTTCTTTATCATCTCTTTTGATCTCTGCTAAGTTGCTGTCGTGAGAAGTGTAAATTGTCCTTGAGTTGAAGCTGCTGCATGCAGCACTTAAGTACAGAGTGCTGATTTAACTGGGACTGCACTGCCTTTGCACCAGCCAGCTGAGGGGGAAAGGGGAATTCTTAGGGTACACTTTACCAAAGCGGGATGCAAAGCTTTCAGCAGGGTC
Source organism: Melanocharis versteri (assembly GCA_013397845.1). Taxonomy (NCBI): domain Eukaryota; kingdom Metazoa; phylum Chordata; class Aves; order Passeriformes; family Melanocharitidae; genus Melanocharis; species Melanocharis versteri. Next base: position 471,206 of record VZTG01009981.1, on the reverse strand, counting down.
TAAGGATCGGGTGCTCTGTCTCTTCTCTTCCCGAAGACCTGAAGCTGTTGAGGATGTGTGGAAAATGCTGAGGAAAATCTGTTTTGAAAGAATAGTGTGGAACCCAGCAGAAGAAAAAAAGTCAGTGGGTGCAAAGCCCTGGTGTATGTCTGTGTTTTGCTCATTCAGAGAGCAGATGTGCCCAGAGAAAAGTGATCTGTAAATGGCACTGCCTGCCCTCTGCTGAAGAGGTGCAACTGAGTTTGGTAGCTGTCCCCCAATGGGCTGATTAAGGGGAAAAAAGTGGTATTGCTAAGTGGAAAGGGAGGCCAACAGGCTGATCAAAGCATAGAGAAGGCAAGTATTTTCACCAAATGGAAGACATTCACTTTCCTTTTTGTCCACTGAGCTTATCTGAGAAAGCCTTGATGGCTTTATGTTGTGGAAAGTATACATCTGCATATTTTGAAAATACCGTCTTTAAATGACACCTTAATTCTTCAATCTGATTTTTATAGCGTAGGTTTCAAAGCAACCCCTAAACAATCTTAAGTATTTTTAAGCCATAATAGAGGAAGATCTCCTTGTGTTTGTGTTTATCTTTGCAGCCTGCATCATGGAAGATGAAGGAAGGTTCTCTAATGAGCTGTGGTGAGATCAGGAGACAAGATGGAAAGGGGAGAACCAGGATGTCAGCAGCAGGGGGGATGTTTGGTAATACAGCCCTAAAATGAAGAAATAGTGCATTTTGATATGTTTTTTTTCAAGCAGCTTAAGAGGGAAAAAAGTGCTTAATCTATGTGTGTCTGAACTTTAAATTTTGTATTTGATGTAACAAAATTATTTTATTTGTGAGGGGTAGATTACAAGGAGGTAAACTCAGGTGACTTTCTAGAACGTGTTACTTCATTCTGGTTTCGATAGGAAAAAGAACGGTGAGATTTCAGTGTTCCTGAAGTGCGATTCGCAAAATTTAAGTTTATTTATACATTTTTCAGTTTGCTGTTCAGAGTACTGAGTACTTTGGGAGGAGGAGAAGTCTAGCATAGTCCAGGCTCAGAAATGTCCCCCATCTCCTTAATTTCTGTTTGTGTAATGTGGCATTTTAGCTCCTTTGCACCCTACCTGAGTGATCTTCACACATCTTAGTGAGGTATTTGACAGTAACTGTAATTTTTTTCCTCTTGACAGCTGAGTGAGGAACAAGACATTTATCTCATTCATTATGCTTAATTTATCATTAGAAAGATTCATGTGATGTTGATAAAGATGGATATGAGATGTTTCTTCTTGTGCCTGATTCTGCCCTTGGTGTGGTGGGACACTATGGATCAGTCCTTGAAAGGGAAAGGAAAAGGAACCTGTAGCTGCTTTCTTAGTGGCAGTTTTGAGTACTGCAAAGTTGCACTAAGTGTTGCAACCTTTAAGTGTACAGTGCACTTAAGGGTTCAGTGCCCAAAGGGCCATAAAACGTGGTGCTCTGCCGTTTTCCCTCCTTTGTAATTGCAGAATAGAGATGACAAAGCTGCTCCAACACGGAATTTTGTTTCTTATCTGCGGTAGCTTTCTTGATGAATTAACAGAAGTGGAAGCAGATACTAAGCAGCTTGTGGTTGCTGTACAAAAGGAAAAGAAGACGGAATTCTCAGATTAATTAGCAGTTTACAGTCCCTATAAGCAGAATAGCAATAAAGATTTTACAGGGTTTTTTTTTTTTTCTTTTTTGTTTGTAATGGTAGGAAAGGGAGGGACAAGGTCTTGTGAAGCCATTTAAGAGGAGGGAGCACATAATGTTGCAGGAATGTTACTAATTTTCCGTGTTGAGTACGGAGTTGGTTTTGAGTGATAAAAATCACAATTCTGTACTTCGAAAGCAATGTTTCAAGAACAGCTGAAGTATAAGTGAATGCGTGCAATTATTTTTCTGGGCTCCACGGGTGTGTCTCTTTAGAGTGATGAACTTGCCTAAAATTCAGCTTGGGAGAAACTGGGCCAGAGAGACATATAGTGAGTCAGGGAGGTTGTTTGGCACACTGGGATTGCAGAAGAGAAGCTGGCCATGGCAGCAGAGTGTGCTGCTCAGAAAGCAGCTCTTCCAGTGAAGGCCTTGCCAAGGAGCCACAGCCCAAATGACAGCCATGTGGAGAAGAAGGGAAATGATAAATTTGCTGGTGTGTGAAAAAGCATGGCTTGGAGAGCTGCAGGAGGACAACTGCAAGAGTCATGCTGGGAGTATGAGACTTAACAGGCCTGTACCCTGCTTATGCTTAAAAGTTTTGATGTAAGAGAAATAGGAATCTCTGTTTCTGACAAATGGAAGGTACTACAGATTTCTGGAGACTGTTCTTTGCTCCAGAAGATGGGGGGAGTTTTATATATAGAGGTTGTATAACTCTGCATGTTGCCACTAGTTATCTTCAACTCCAAGTACCAGCATAAGAAAGAAAAGAAGAAAGCTCTTGTTGTCTTCAAGTAAGAATGATTGGATGGGGGTTTACCTACCAGCTGGGGTCATCCCACCACATGGCAGAAGGTTAAGCAGAAAGAAATAAGCATAATGTGTTTAAAAGAGTCAACTCATTTCAAGAAAGCTTGCTTGTTACTAGCGGCACCCACATCCAGCAAACCCTCTTGGGTGTATCAGGGATGGGCACTGTGCACGGAGCCAGCCTGGAACAGGAGCTTGGGGAGGAGAGTGGCCACGAATCCAGCTGCTCCTCGGAGGTCCTGCCACCAGCAAGGATCTAAGAGCACAGCAAATCTCAAGGCGTATTTCAGAAACTCTTCCTTTTTTGTCTGGGTTTGGTTCTGCCAAGTTGTATGTACCCCAGCTGATGCTGGGGATGGTGGCTTCTGACTCTTGTTTTCCTGTTTCCTGACTCTTGTGTTTTCCTGGTTCCTGACTCTTGTTTTTATTGCAAAATTATGATACCACGTGCTCTAAAAGAAGAGCTAGCAATTAACTGCACACATTAGTGTCGTTTACTTGCTTTGATAGAGTACACTTGTCAAGTGACAGTGTTTGAGATCTATTTCAGCACAGGAGAAGATTTCACCTTCGGATGTGAATGTCATCCTGCCAAAGGGAAAGGAGTGTTTTCCTCTGACAGATTGTTTCTTCTTGGTTAATCAGCAGGCAGACACCACCTTATTCAGTTTACCTCTGAAGAGGTGACTAGACAGTTTAATCCTACCCAAAGAGCATTAACATTTCGACTAGTTTGTTGAGGGCAGGAAAATAACATTTTAATTAATACTCTTTTCTGTCCTTATGAGGAGCAGAAGATTTGTGAAGATTTGGATGAAGGTGAGCTCCCAGGAAAGCTCTTTTTACGGGGTGTGCTGCCTCTGGGGTAGGTGAACCTCCAGGACTTTGGACTAACCTAGGAACTGGCAGGGCTTATGCCTTCTGGGCTGGGAAATACAGACAAAGGGAAACCCTCCAGCTCTGATCTGCAGTACAGTAGAGGTTAATTTTGGTCTCCTGTCCATGTGTTGCTAAAGAAATTGTCATCGCTACATTCCCTCTGTGTTCAGATTGTGTGAAGGAGTTTTGAACTCCTGCCCTTTTCTGGTTTTAGGGCCGATTACAGAACGACTGTCACACAAAAGTCTTCAGTTGTCATCGGTGTGAGGGTATTCAGGTGTTGGGCTTCCCAGCACAGCTGTCCTGGGTGTTGGAGGGATGATACAACAAGAAGCTGCAGTCTCTGTTGGGCATTACTCGTGCAAGCTTCTCTGTGATTGAGATGACTTTTAATGGGACACAGCAGTGTAGTCACAGGGAGAGACAGAGGTTGAAATGTGTGAATCTCCATGGGGATTTTGAACAATATCTCAGTTTGGTTTTACATGCCTGTCTGGCTGTATGCAAATGACAGCTTCAAAATAATTTCCTTGCGTGCTCCTCTCTACTGCCAAAACATCTGATGCATCAGTAGATTCCATGGTCATAAAACTAAATCCTACATTAGTTTCAGACTATAAGAAGCTGAAATCATTAAGTCCTTCTAGAAGACAATGTTGGACGCAAAGAGAAAAGGATCATATGATAATAATTTTCACTCTGTTCACTGTCTTCAACTCTCAATCAATCTTTTGGATGCTTCTGGTGGGAGGAGGTGGATGTGTGCTTGTGTCAGTCCTTTTATTGCAAAGAATTTGATTCACTGGGATGGAGCAGAAGTGATTTTTTAAATAAATAAGTCTGAAATTGTTGAATAGAAATGTCAAAAAGAATGTTCCCATTGTTAACTTGAGCCTTCAGACATAAGCACATTGTAGAATTAAGGCTGCAGCCTTGTTCCATGTTCTGATACAGGCCGTAAATTAGACCTTCTCAAAACATTATACTTTTTCCTGCAATGGCTCTGACAGTAGGCTATTCCTTGTCCAGATTTTAAGCCCTTTCTCAGCCACCTGATATCACCTGAAACTTTGCAAAGAAATGCTGGCAATACAGTGAATGTTTCCCTCTTCTAATTTTTAGTAGTGTGCCTAAACTGCTGTGGTTGAAAGCTCTCTTAAGAAAATCTGCTTAGGGTGGAACATGACGTAGCAAAATTTTGAAAGGAGTTGAAAACAGTGTTTAATAATGGAAAGTGCCCGACAACCCAACTGTAGATGGCACTGTCTACTTCTATGGCATGTAGCATGTTTTTCATGCACATCTACTTAAAATAAGTTAGCTGGACAAATGCTGGAGCCTTTGGAGGCTTTACAACTTGCATACCTGCCAGTTGTGCCTGTGCTTGCAAGCATCATTGCATCGAAACTGAATCCAAACTGAAATGCACACACACGACCCTTTTCCTCTGCCTCCAGTCTCCTTCATTGGTAGTGGCTGCCTAGAGTTGCTGTCTTCAAATTTTTGTTGACAGAGTACTGTAAAGTCTAACAAAAATCCTCCTGCTGTTGGGCCTATCCAATTGATTTTTCCAGTACTGACGGTTCAACAACAAATGCTACAGCCATGTTGGTACCCGTTCTTCTGTTGGGATACAGTTCTTTCCTTTTTTTTTTCTTATTCCAGTGCGGCAGTGGTATTTTACTGGGATTTCAGTATCCCTCTCTGTAGCAGAACTGGAAGTGTATGCTCTCTCTTAACTGATGGCAACAGAGTCCTGTGTTCAGTGAAGGACATTGTTTTAAGGACTTTGAGTCTTGCAAGCCCTGGGAGTAAACCTGAGTGCCTTCATTAGAAGCAAACAGACTCAAAGAGAGCCAAAAAGATTATTACATTGAAGAATTTTGGGTTGCAGAGAATTTACAGATACAACATAATTCCAAGTACACAGAATTTAGGAGAAAGATGATGAAGTGGAGAAAGAGTGATGGTTTCATTACGAAAGCAACAGTTTTGTAGGGACTAGTTGCAGACACAGTGGCCAGTGGTGAGTTGAGTATTTTGTGCAATGTGCTTAACTGATTGCTTTTAAATGTGGCTACAACTTTTAAAGTGAGTGAGCATGACTCAGAAAGTCATTGTATGGGTTTAAAAATTCACAGCACATCAGCGTGTTGCTGGATATCAGGTTTGATGAGAAAACCTAATTCACAGCAATGCCTGTGGTGGGTTGAGGAACACTGGCATGCGAATTATTGTGATCATTCTTTAGGAAGCAAAGAGGAAATCACCTCAAGTTGCACTAGGGGAGGTTTAGATTGGATATTAGGAAAAAAATTCTTCATGGAAAGGGTTGACAAGCATTGGAACAGGTTGCCCAGGGAAGTGGTGGAGTCACTATCACTGGAGGTATTTAAAAGGCATGTAGATGTGGACCTGAGAGATATGGTGTGATGATGGACTTGGCAGCGCTGGATTAGTGGTTAGACTTGATGATCTTAGAAAAGTATTCCAAACTGAAAGATTCTGTGATTATGAAAGTAAAATTAAAAGGTTAGAGATTTTAACAAGTGGTGCTTAACAATTCTTTTCTTAATTTCAAAGAAAAATTTGGTTTCTACCTTGTAAAAACCAATGTTATTTATGTTGTTATCTGTTGAAAATGATGCTCTTTCATTAATTTTTAAACTGTGTCCATACGTAGCATAATTCAGAACTACTGTACCTTTAAAAAATGAATGTGAGATGCACGACTTTAGAGGTTGTTGACATTAATTATAGATTAAGGACTTCTTGAAGATATTAGCAGATTTTTCTTCTGCTTCTCTTCTGTACTGTAGTTTGTTGTTCATATTGGGAGGAGGACAGGCTGAATTATGCTTGTGTAATTTTCCTCCGATTGTGCATTCAGAAACAATGTTTAAAAAAATATGGAAAGGGATTTGAATTCTCCTTTTCTGGACTGCAGACACAACAGGCTAATGCAGCTGTAGAGATGTGCTCAAGTAAGAGAGTTTATGTTATGAAAAAGTTATTTCTGAGTAATTATAAACAAAACCACGGCCCTTGGGATAATATAAAACTATTACTCATAGAACAGTTGTTTTGTTACCACCAAAATATTTAACTTTTTCTTGCTAATTCAAGGTCAGCAGCTGCTTCCAAGGTACGAAGCAGCAATTCTGCTATAGCAGAATATAGCACAGTACGTGAGGGAAGTGGATGGCTCAGAATGTGTCCTCGTGACCACCTTTCCCTAATGTATGAGCAGCAAATGCCAACTAACATGGATTTAAAAAATAGTCTTGTTTTTTGGTTTTATAATACCCTCTAAAATACAGAGGGAACCTGGCAGGTGCAAACGAATCTATAAATCTTTCTATTCACGGACGTGACGCTGTTCACTACTGGTTCTTTGTGGTAACTTCATGTTGCAGATTCACTGGGAAACTTTGGCTTCGGTTTGCTGGGCATTAGGCACATGGAGAGGGACAAACAGCCAAGTGAAATGTTGACACTCTGGAGCAGAGTGCTTTAGTGGATGTCATTCCTTGCACTAAGTGGGGACCCTGAACCCAGCCAGCTGAGAGTCAAGAAAGTGTTAGATGCTCTTCTGTGTTTTTGTGGCCTCTAGGAGAGCAGGCTGAGGGGGCTTGGCTTTGCACTGTGCCTATGAAAATGTTTCAGTTTGCAGTCATGGGCTCACCTCCCTGCTCCAGGGGTCATGGATGTATTTTCTCACTAAACTTGATTTTGATATGGAGTGTACTTGATGTTGGGGTGCAGAAGACCAAAGCCCAGGTCTGTGCCTTGGTGGAGTGTATTTGTGAAGGGTTTAGAGGCTGATATTCATTAACTCCTGGCTCATATTGCCCATTAATGTAGGTTAGGATAAAGGTGGAAAAAGCTGAAGACTTTGGGTATGGCTTGACAGACCTGAAAAACAAAACAAGTGTAAAACAAGAACTTATTCTTTTCCTACTGACACACTGAAGTGCTATCTTTTATGTAGCTCATTTTTAAAAGAATTTTCTAATGCCCCCAGTTTATCAAAGCTCTTGAGATATCTTCCCCAAATTTTCCTTTTGGAGTATATAAGAATGTGTTCCTGTACTTGGTGTCAGCACCTGCCCTTCTCTTTTTATTTAGAAAAATATTTTCTTTGGACAGTAATGGGATGCTTGCTTACCCACTAACATGAGTCCAAAATACCTTCAAACTCATCAAGTATAATTTGCATGTAAAGCCTCCAGCATGGCACCTGCCTTGCATGACATTCAAAGCAAATTGAATTGTTTGTCACAAGAGAGAGTGAACGGCTTGGAGGCTGGATCTTCCCATCAAGGATCTTAATCAAATTTTGAAGCATTTGTGCTCTGCAAGGAATGCAGGGCTTGCTGCTGTTAGTGTAGCAAAGAGGACGGCTGGTTTTTAGTGGCTTTTTCTTCCCCTTGTAGCTGCACTTTTTTCAAGCTGTCAGGGTGGTGGTAAGGTCTTACTGTGTCCTGATGGTGTACCCTAGGAAGGGATTCCTGCTTCTGTGATGTGTCATGTCAAAGGCAGCAGATGGTATAAAGAGACAGAGCAGTCAAAGCTGGAAAAGTATCAGGGAGCTGTGAAGAGATGAGAGCAGAGAGGCAGAGCAGCTGTGGAGGTACTGCGAACAGGATAGCATCCCACCATTTGTGCTTGAAACTTGTGTCTGCCCACATCTTCAAAAACATGAGAACTCTCAATTTACCTCATTACCTCTAGCAAATACTTGGGTTTGATCCTGCCTTGAGGAATTGCTCTCAGGAGTCTGCTGGGAATAACAGAAATTAATTTTATAATTGTAACAATTTTAATATAACTGCAGTACATGGGTCTCATTTGAGTGCAGATATGCAGAGCCAATGTAGGTAAATATTTGAGAGGTAAGTTGTCTTTTAAAAACAGATGAAGAAGCAAGCCTAAACCTGAGAAGTGCAGGAGCTTTTACAATTAGCTGGAGTTTTAGGAGTCTCTTAGTAACAGGATGGAGTTCATGGTTTGCCTCACATATCGGTGTAATTTTAAAGCGTTTTTTTAAATTGGTCTATTGACGTTTGTTTAGTAATAACTGACCTCTGGAGGAGGAGAAACTATGACTGGCAATGAATCAGGACAAAGCCAAGGAAGAAGACTTCAAAACAGTTAAAAAATAAAAAGCATTGTGGCCCAGACAACTGGCTGAGTGAGGGCTTTTGAGCAACCAGAGGGCTGTGGTCAAAGCCCATAGCTGCTTCCTGCTTTAAAGCAGCAAATTTCTAGAAGTCTCATTTGAAAGTTGAATGTTTAAATTAGCCATCTACACGCTTCCATTTTTAGGCATCATAGTGCTTTTGTGTGCTGAGTTTTGGACTCCTTCACACTTTGCTTCTTTGAATTGTCAACCTAAGCACTCAGAAATCATGAATCAGCCCCCCTCTGCCTCCAGTGACTTAGAAACCATGAGATTTTAAGAAGTAACAGATGTTTTGTTCTTTTTATTTGCCTTCTGGTTTTTGAGCTTGAAGAGTTCATATTTTAAAAGTGTTTCACCTCAAACCCCAGGCTAACACTTTATTTATTCACTCTTCAAATGTAAAACAGATTCTCCCATCAGCCTCAGTAATGGGGGCTTAGAGAAGAAAAATTCCGTGTTCATGAGAAAATCGTGAGTTGGCATTGCTTGGTTCCTTTAGGTTGTCTTTGGGAATAGGATGGGACTTGATTTTCTGGGTTACTGGGAATGGTCCTATCTTGTTGCAAGCAGCTGTATTATATAATCCCATCTGAAGTTTGTTTTGACTACATTTATTTAAAGTACATTTAATTTAAGCATGTTTAGTACTTACGCTTACTACCCTGTATATTCCCTGTGGAAAACTCATCCAGAACCTTACTAATCAAACAGTTCAAAATGTCTTCTAGTTTCTAGTCTGAACTTACTCATGGCTGGGCTAATACCCACTTGCTCTTGTGTTAACATCCTGCTGCAGCTGATTTAAGTGTGTAAATGAGTTTTATTTCTGCTTTTGCTTGCTTTCCTGACACCTGGCTTCTGTTCAGGTGTGGTCAACATCACCTTCATCATCGCAAACTATGAAAAACCTCCAATTGTCTTAAGCATATAAGCCATCCCCAGTACACAGTGGCCTGTCATAATGTTCAAATGTTGACTCAGCTACATTAGAAGTAGCATAATCTAGGACAAGATAAGGTTATGCTGCCCCTAGAAATCAGTGTAATCAAAGGTACACATATGCTTTTGATTAACATTTCATTCTAAAGATTAAGTAGAATTTAATATGTGAAGTGATTTAATGGCAGTTTGAGAAGAGAGTGGGGAAGGTATGCTGCTTACCTCCCAGGTGCTGTAGTCTAACCCAGTATCGTGTCGTCAGTGCAACTGGTGCTGTATGGAAAGTTGGAGTAGAAATGATATAAAAATTCAGGCAGAATGGGTGTTCTCTGGAGATTGTCCCAGCTAATCATTGCAGATTATATTAGCCCACATTTCAGTCTTACTTTGAGAACCCACTTTTCAAACTTGAATGCTAAGAATAGGAAAATTAGGCCAACATTTTGGGACTTTCAGTGATGATTTAAAGGCTGATGGAGCTGAAGACCTGCACCTCAGTGGCCTGAAAGATTTAGTTTGAAATTTGTCCGTGTCCTGGGCTTGTTTGATGTGCTTAAAGCGATGTCTGTGAACATATGGGACATTGTGTCAGACCTTTGGTAATTAGGGTTCTGATGGATTAGCTCTGTGGAAGCTTCTATCTTTATCTCAGACTTTCACCTGTGTGTCTCAAATTCTAGGTCAAGGAAGGTGAAAAGTGAGATGCCTGAAAGTGAGAAAAAACCTTTCCCATGGTTATTTGTTCTCTGTTAATAAACAATCTTTTGATAATCTGGTTCCTAAAGAATCGTGATTGTTAGTGGCTGGCAAGTAAGATGTCCATATTGAAAGACACGGGTTTGAAATGGCAAAATGAAGATCACAGAATAGAATCACAGGATCATTTAGATCAGAAAAGACCCTCAAGATGATTGAGTCTTGATGGCCAGTTGCTGCTTGTGTTACCACTTTTCTAATTTAACTGCACAGGCTTAGGGAGTCATCTCTTAGGGAGATAATTCATCATTTAAATACGTAAGCTAATGTTTTTTCATGCCCACCAATCCAGTATATTTTGGTTATACCTAGGTTAATTGCATGACAGTTCACAGTACCAGATTTTCTGGAATCGATTTGCTGAGTCTTTACCAAAAAGACTTGATTCGTAATAATAGTGGGGGTTTATTTTGTTTTGCTTTTCTGGATGATTATCAGTATGTGTAGAAACAGCAGTATGTGACCAGACATGCTGGATTTCAGCTGCATTTGTGGAAGAGTACTGATGCCTTTGTCAAAAACACATTTTTTTGGGATATCTTAGTCTTGTTGGATACCATATTTTTAATTCTTTCTTTTTAGAATTTTTTCTGCTTTCATAGGCATTGCTTCCATTTTGAATTGCACATAGAGGATGGTAATAGCCTAGAAATTTTGTTCAAAAAGGCATAAGGTTTTTATTTGTCCGGGCATCAGTCTCTTTGAGGAAAGATGTACCACTTTGAAGACAAAGTGGCAAACTTAAGAACATTGAAATATACTGTGCATGCTTGTTTTTATTTTATTCTGTTTGCCCCCCCACCCAAAGTACAGTTTGTTTGATGTTCAGCTCTCTGCTCTTGTTCAGCACAGGTTTTCTCTAAAATCCACTTACACTTCCTCCTCTCCCCTGCACCTTCAGTGAAGGAATACCATTGCTTTCACACTTCTGTGGTGGGTGTGAGTCACTAGAGCTTGTAGGGAAAGGAGTTTTGGGTCCTGCTGCTTGCCAGCCCTAGTGCAAGAAGGTGACAAGGAGACATCCACTTACAACCCGGCAGCACCTGAAAAAATTTATCACCTATGTGAATCTCTGCATCGGGGATTAGTTAGGAAGTTTATTGCCACTCTTGCCATGGGGTCTGTTTTTGGGCTCTACCTTTTTGTGAGATGAAAAAGGTGAAGGTAACTCAGAAACTGACCATTCATTTAAGCTCAGGTTCTTCCTCAGATCTCCTACTGAGACTTCTGTTCACCTCTTGGGGTATTTACGGTAAGTTTCTTTGGTTTTGTTACTGGAGACATTCAGACTTTTGAGTTGAAAGCATCAGTAAACTCAGATTCAACTCACAGCAGCTGTTGCTTTAGTTGTTTCTCTTTGTTATGGTACTAGGCTAAAAGGTTGGGTTTTTTTTTGTTTGTTTTAACCATGTAAACAAATGTCAAGATAGAAAGAAGATATACTTCCAAGGCTGAAGAAATGTAGTATTTATCATTTCAGTAATGATATAATCAAATGTTAATTTTTATTCTACTGGATGTGAACTTTTATCTGCGAGTAAACTGCTATGGAGTGGGAAAATCTCACTCTTCTCTTTATTTCTGTGGTTTTGAAATGTGCCTGTCTGTGATAGCGGGTGCCTTTTTGTAGTGCCCCAGACCACAGGTGTGCACACATCAGAAATGAGGTAGAACAACCAAATGCAGTTTTGGCCCTTCCCCTTGTGAGTGTGTAGGGGAAATTTTGGGAGAGGGCTGCCACCAAGTTCTAGTGGATTTTTGGAGCCTCGCCCTTTTACCTCCCCTGTGCTTGTTCTTGGCTTAAGGACACAAACTTGTTTTTCAGTAGCAGTAAGTAACTTCTGGGCAGAGTTTTGATGTACAGGCTGGTGCCCCTAACATGGTTGATGCCTTTGTGACCATAATCCACGTGTTTAAAAACCAGCCATGTACTGGCCAGCACAGTCGTTGCCGAGTTTGGTTTTTTTAAAAAACAGAGAGAAGAGTATGTTGCTGAGTGTGAAAAACCCCCTGTTTGGTGAAAACTGGACTCACAAATTAATCCAGACATAGCGATGCTCTTAAGGTGGAAGACATTCCAAAGACATTAAGAATTTTTAGTTCAAGGTGTGTGGTTGTAAGGGACCAAAGTCTATAGTTCTGGGGTTTTCTAGTATGAAAAGTGAAACTTCTCAGGAAAGTAAAGCAGAATAGTAAGTATTAAAAGGTGAGTTTGAGCACAGAATTTTGGGCGATATTTTCCATCAGTCTTTTTATAGGTGCTTGATGGTTTGAAAATGTAATACTTGGTGTTGTAGCAGTGGCTTGGGATTTTCTATGAATAGTACCCATGGTTTTCACATAAGAACCATCAGAAGTAGTACTATATGCCAAATATTCCATTGATTGCTCTAACTGCAGGATCAAGTCTTTAGTTTATGGCACCTGTTGAAAATGTAGCAAATGTTACTTTTCTTTCCAAAGCATGGTTCCTGGTATCCTAGCGTACAATTGTGTTATTATATATTAGAGTGTTGTTTATATGATTACTTAGAGGTTAGAAGTGTGGTTTTGGTAAAGACCTAGTGCTGTAGGGATCTGAATCTCTAGGCTGTTTTTGTTGTCAGCTTTGAGTAGCTTCAGATATTCTCAAGAAAGCAACGCCTGGTTCTGTTTGCTTTTTTTTATTTTTTTTTATGGTGTATGGACTTCTGTAATGCTTGGAGCTGTGATTTACATGCATTATTTCAAGCCTATTGTGGATCTTTAGAGGTCCTTCCAGCCCCTGTATAGGATACTTGCCTCATACTGACTGCACAAAACAGCTTAAATGTAATCACAAAACCAGATTTCACAAACCACTTACCAGCAACATAAAAGGTTAATGTATGTTTTATGCTGGATTTGGAGGCAGTGTTTCAGGTCTTTCTGCGAAAAAACTCTGTCTGTTTAATACAGTATACTATTGCTGGAAATAGCAGTAACAGTAAGCAGATTTTTGCCTGTGGCAAATGCAGTCATTAAAACTGGGCTATAAATCGCCCCTTGTATAGCTGCGTGCGTGGTGTGTGTGCCATGGGTATTTTTAAGCCTGTTACACTAAGTGCTGAAGGAAAAAAATGCATGCCTACATGTATTTTCAATGTAACTATATAGCTATATAACAGGTTTTAGGAGTTGTATCTTTCCAAATCACTTATTGATCTATCAGTGTGACAGTGCTGGAATCAGAGACTGAGTATATTGGTAACTTAACTGTTACTTTTAATTCATAATGCCAGTTCTTCTCAACTAGAAAAGTATGGCTCTTGGACAGACATGTTGTTCCCATTATTTGGCATCTATTTTAAGACCTCAAGCAGCAGCCTGCACATAAAGAGCTTGGTTTACATTTTTCCTATTTGAGTTTCTTCGTTGTTTTTGAAGACCATTGCTGAGTAATTTTCTGCTGGCAAAATTTTGCCCGTAGGGCCGCCTGGGCTCTGGGAAATGCTGTGAGACATTCCAGCTGGCTGGCCTTGCAAGCTGCTCTGTTCCTGAAGAGCATCTCCATATGTCTGCAGCACTGGGGAGTCACTCAGCACAGATTCTCAGCACCTTACGGAGTGATTCTGCTAAGCTGAAGTTCAATCCTTATTCAGCAGGCTGCTCTTGGACTCTGAGTCTCCTTAAAGCCATCACTTGAAGTATAAAAGAACATGGAAGTCCTTCTTTTCGTAGAATTATAAAATCATTTCATTTGGAAAAGTCCTCTTAAGATCATCAAGTCCAACTGTTAGCCCGGCATTACCGAGTCCACCATTAAAAGCGTGTCCTTAAGGACCACATCTGCGTGTGGTAGTCTTTTAAAACCTCTGGGGATGGTGACTCAACCAGTTCCCTGGGCAGCCAGTTTCACTGTGTGACAGCCCTTTCAATGAAGAAATTTTTCCTCATATCCAACAGTTAGGGCTGTTGTGACCCAAGTGCAAGGACCCAGCACTTGGCCTTGTTGAAACTTCTACTTTGACCTTGGCTCATCAATCCAGCCTGTCCAAATCCCTTTGCAGGGCCTTCCTGCCCTCCAGTGGATCAACACTCCTGCCCAACTTGGTGTCATCTGCAAGCTGACTGAGGGTGCTTTTGATCCCCTTGTCCAGGTTATCAGTAAGGATATTAAACAGGGCTGTCCCCAATACTGAGCCCAGGGGAACCCGCTGGTGACCAGCCACCAGCTGCATGGAACTCCATTCACCACCACTCTCTGGGCCCAGCAGTTCTGAGAGATTTTTACCCAGCAAAGAGTGCACCCATCCAAGCCACAAGCAGCCAATTTCTCCAGGAGAACACCTCAGCATGATATTGAATGGAATTGGTTATTTTTGCTTTGAGAAAACTTGGAACTTATAAACCAGAATTAGAAACAAAATGTAAGTGTTGGGCAACACATGGAGAAAAGGAGGATTTTGCTATTACTCGTAGCCTGTGCTGTAGCTCAGGTTTGGGGACCTGTCCTTCTTGTAATGCGTTCTCAATCCTCCTGTCTTTATTTCTGCTTTGTCAGGTGTTGTCTTCTTCAGGCCTTTCAAGACCATTATCATCCTTAAATTCTCAGCTTTATAAAAACGTATTTTTCTTCTATTTTCCAGGAAAGGAAATTGCACATGTATCATATCTCAGGCATGTGGAAAAGTTGCAAGCAAAAAGTTTGTGAGACCATATACGATCTTACCTGTGCAAGAGTTTTAGATAAGAATATCTCATCTTATTTTAGTTGTTTGAACATCAGATTCACAAGGAGTAAGAAAGGCTCTCCCGGTTGTCAGTGGGGTACGCCCTGAGCGTGTGATCCATCTCTCTCCAGATGGGATGAATTTCCTATCACGATACCTCTCTCTTGTCCAACTGTGGAGAGACAAGCCAGATGATAAGTTTAGACATAACACATGACTTTTAGATAGCCAAAGCTGGGTGAGTTAAATTCCACTGTGGCCACTGGCACAGCTGTGGGAAGGCTCTGCATGAGCCCACCATTCACCCCACAGTTCATCCCTGACGGAAATCCATTGCTTTTAATGCACTCATTGCCTTAGTTACAAGCATATTTAGGGACATTTGAGTACACAAGCATATTTAGGGACATTTGGGGGCACTGTTGCCAGCAGTTATGAGGAGTGAAGTGGATTCTGATAGTGTCATCTCTTGATCATAATTATCAGGAGTGGAGGAGCGTTGGTCGTGCTTCTGCTGAAGTGCAGGTGATGGGGGAAGTTCAAGTCTCCACTGCTTTCAGGATGAGTGGCTTTTTGTACAACGGCAAACATGTGGTCTGTAGAATTTTTATATTCGGTATTGAATCCACATGTGATGTCAAACAGATCTTGTGATTTCTCAAGCTTTTGAAATTAATCACTATAATCCTAACCCTAATTATAAATCTCCAGCAAGGGCACATATCCAGATATATTCAGCATCACTCAAAAAGAAATGTAAGCCCTTCCTTAAATACTTGATTTAATGTCAGGATATCCTGAAATAGCTGGTGGTGAGAGCTAGCCATTCATAATGGATGTGAACTACATTTTTTTTAAATTGGGAAATATTTGTCTTTAGTAGTTTAGTCATTGAATTCAGTTTTGAAAGACTATTTAAAATATGCTGATTATGTCCTCTAATATTTTTGTGTAAGCACTTTTCTTTTTCCTAACAGCAAGTAGAAAAAATACGTCATGAATGTTAATGATAACAAAAAATAAGCACACCACCATGTTAAAGATCATGTAATCCAAGGGGAGAAGCAAAGTAGCAATGAGATGAAGGCCAGCTTTGTCTGTTCAGTTTTGCCTGGCCTGAGTGTTTCTCCGAAAGTACCCTTTCTTTTCACTTGACATGAAGGAATTCCAGGGCAACTGGATGCTTAATTGCTGTTAAAAATGGATAAATCTCAACTCAAACAAGGCTCTGAGGGTCATGGGGGTAAATATCTACCCTAGTAAATAATGTGGAATTGTGCGTCCTGGTTAACCTGTAACTGGGAGTGAAGAGCACCCTGTTTCAGTGCTGGGAAATCGTGTTTCTGTATAAGCGAGAAGGAAGTATGTGGGCTTGGAATGAATGGTTACTGACAGTGATGAGCATAACTCACCTTTTCCTGGCCTTAATTGTTCACAGTCTGCTTATAGGTGTGATATGTTGGATGAAAGGAATTATCTGGGAGGGGGTTGAATTCTTCTTTTGGATCACTTTCTTGTTTTCAGCCCTTTTCCATGTCCCTGTAGGCTATGGAGAGAAAGTAGGGGCAGCTTGTGGCTGTAGGCACACGCCAGCAATGGGAGCAACGGGAGGTATTGTCTGCTGGCATTTGTGCTTTCTTAAGCTGCAAGTACTGGTTGTTCCCAGTGCCAAGACAGTGTCCGAGTATGATGGTCCCACGGGGTGAGAGCCACACACTAAACCTGTCACTGGTCTAATCACTGTATCATACTGTCACTTGAGTAAACTGCCCTTTGCTGTCGGAGCAAATTGTTCTGTAGCTACTTGTAGCACATACTAATTACTTTGTAAGATTTTTAGTACCGGTAGAAGGGATGAGATGTAAGTTCCAATGGTGGCAGACCTCTGCATTGGCTAATATTTGCATTTCCTCAGCATGATTTTAGACCTGCTATTTTAGTACAAGCATGAAGGGTTTTTATCATTTTTTGTGTTCTCTGGGTCGCTAGAAGCAGAACTGCAGCCCTTTGTTTGGTCAATAAATCTTTGACTTACCTGGGACATGATGGCCAACCTCCTCAGCTCCCCCCACTGTGTGGTCTGAGGGAGTCTCCAGCCTGGGACTTCCTCAGAAGCTGCTGCCTTTGATTAGCTTGAATGGACTTGTCAAGGAGTATTGATGATCTGGGAAGAGTTAAAAAGCCAGAAGAATGCCTGTGATGTGTCTTCACTTATCTTTCTCATCCTGCAAAGCATATGCCCTTCTCCTGGCCAAGACCTTGCTTGATGTTTTAGTGTAGACAGGATGCCTCAAGCTGTTTGGTAGCAACAATTTAAGAAATATTTACAGTCTGAAAAAGCAAAAGCTGATAATATTGGCTCCTTAATGCCACATCAGGGTTACGTCTCTCCCTGGTTTAGTCACATGGTGTTTTTGTCAAGCATTATTACACATCGTGATTAAAAACCAAGGCCAGTGCAAGAAGTATATTAGCAGTAATCATTGGTCAATGCCATTGTGGTCTTCTGTAGGCAGAAGTTCTTTCCCTAAGGAGATTTATTCTGAGTCTGACAGGGTCATCTGACTTCTCTAAGTAAATTATGATGAAGAAAGAAAATTCCTGAAGCGGGTAGCAAGGCAGTATTTTGGTGGAGATCACTAAAGTATGCCTATATGCTGGCACAGAACTTTACTTGAGGGCTGGTGACAACATGGGTAACCTAAACATTTTATAAATAGGCGAAGATGAAGTGTATTTAGTAAGTTTCATACTAGGCATATTGGTAATAATCACTTGTAGCACAATCAAGGGAGAGGATTGTCCTGCACTGTTGCTGCCTCATCTTGAGTCCTGTGTGCAGTGTTGGGCAACGCAAGATAAGAAATATATAGCTATTAGAAAATGTCCAGAGGATGGTAAAGGGCCTGGAGAGGAAGCCGTATGAGGAGCAGTTGAGATCATTTGGTCTGTTCAGCCTGGAGAAGAGGAGACTGAGGGGAGACCTCATTTCACTCTACACCTTCCTCATGAGGGAAGAGGAGGGGCAGGCACTGATCTCTTCCCTCTGGTGGCCAGTGACAGGACCCGAGGGAATGGCCTGAAGTTGTGTCAGGGGAGGTTTAGGTTGAATGTTAAATAATGTTTCTTTACCCAGAGGGAGGTTGGGCACTGGAACAGCTCCCCAGGGAAGTGGTCACAGCACCAGCCTGGCAGAGTTCAAGAAGCTTTTGGAAAACACTCTCAGGCACGTGGTGTGACTCTTGGGGATGGTCCTGGACAGGGCCGGGAGATGGACTTCAATAATCCTTGTGAGTCCCTTCCAACTCAGCATATTCTATGATTCTGTGATCCAGGTATGTTGTTATATTGTAAATAGAATTTTTTGCTCTCACATAGCCCAGAAATCTCTAAGTTACCTGGGTATTAACATTAAACAAAGCATATTTACAAATATAAATTCAAAATGAGATGTATGCTATCTCTGAGGACATGAGAACTGAGGTTTTAGCGTTAAGAAAAACCCACAAACTAGATAAAATCAAATCCTTTTCCAGTTACACACATTATCCTCAAGGTTAAATGGATTAAAACTCTTTCTGAAGGAATTCAACGTAAGACTGAAAATGTGGTCGAAAAAGTCGCATTGTGGCTGCCTGATGTTTGACTTTTGATAGCACATCCCTAAAGACTTCTCTTTGACGTACCTTGAACAGAGAATGCTTGTTTCCCACGAAGCCTGTTGTTGCTGATAAAGCTCATTTCTATCTAAGTGGTATCTAATACGGCAGTGCTGTATTCTGGCCTTAAGAAAAAAACAGTTGAGTGGCTCATTTGCCTTTGTAAACCTGCTGTGCCTAAAGATGTATTTTAGCAATTTTGTCCAAGGCCCAGATCAGAGTAACTAATTCTGTACGACACACATTTTTAAACAGAGCATAAAAGAAAACATTGTTGCACATTAAAACGAAATAGAAGCCATAAAAGTTGTGTTTCAGAGGCTGTGTTTATGCACTTGTGATAGTAAATGGTGATGCTTTCCTTTGATATTTGAGGCCTCTATCTGAGTGACACAGAGCAGATCTCCTAGGAATCCTAAGAATCTCCTTAGCTTGAACAGTTGGTATGGCTGAATGAGCAGTGAAGCAGAAGGGTGTAAGTTATTGTCTCTGAAGTATTTCATATTAACTGCAGGCACAGGCAGTTCTGTAAGGTACACACACATATATATGCGTACAAACATGCAGAAGCAGTGGGAAATCAGGTGAAACTTGAATGTTCCACCTTCAACATAGGTAAAAGTAAAATCTTGCTCACAGTCAGGAGGAAGCTCTCTGGAGATTAATGAGAGACTTTTGCCTGGCTCAGACCATGTGCTGTTAACAGACACCATGTACAGCTTAGAAATCCTGCTGGCCTTTCTTCCCTCTTCACCTCCTCCTGCCCCAGAGATACAAGCACAAACCCTTCTTTCCGTGGTTTGCCACAAATGTGTAAGCAAGTATCTGCTCTGTCTGTGCTGTTTTGCTGTTTGATGCTAGGTTGAACATCCCAGCAGGTTTGGATTTGGAAGTGGCTGGCGATGAAGCCGCTGATTCCACCGTGCACACCGGCACCAATTTGCTTGTGCTCCCCCCCATTGATGGCCACAGTTATGTGTTTGCTAACATAAGCATTCATCAGACTGCTACAGTCTAGAGGCAGTTCCACCTTTCAGAGACCTGAGATGACTCATGGATGGATTTTTTAGAGCATCTGCTCTGTGAGAAGACACTGTGAGTTGAAGGCAGGCTGCAAAGAAAAAGTCGAAAAGCTCCTGAGAATTTTTCTGAAAACTGTGTAGTTGTGTTAAAAAGGGAGGTAGTTATTTTTTATCTTTCCTTGAAATTGTGACTTGACTACCTCATGAGGAGGTGCCTCTGAAATCTGCTGGTAGAAGCAGCCATTATTGTAACTCTTACTGTACCAATTCCCGTAACTTGTCTTTCCACTCTAGTTTTTGTCCCAAACTAAAGGTAGCACTTTTCAGTGATGCACAAAACAGAGCTTGTACCTTCCCCTTGCAAATCCTGAGATCACCTGAGAGTATAGACAGTTCTCACTTTTTCTTCTGTGTTTTTGTGTGTTTAAAAGACAGATCAAACTCCAAGCATATTCAAATTTAAGGTCTTTTGAGGCTGCTTAGAGAAATGTTGAATACATTTCCTATACATCTATCAGGTTGGTGACAGATCTTGCGCAAACAAACAAGAAACTCTTGTGGGGACTTGACTGGCAAAAAACCACTCAAAAGTTCTCCCTTTCAGATACTTAAAGAAGAGATTACTTTTGATACTTATGTTTTGCCCTTTCAAGTTTTGCTTCCATGAAAATATGTTGTTGGTATGCGTTTTGCTCATTAGGAATGAACTCAGATCATCTCTGTTTCAGTTTCACACATAAGTACAGGATTACTCCATGTCCAATCTGGAGCGGTTCCAGGATGCTGCAGCCAAGCTTTTCTTTAGACAGTCCACGTCAGTTTTGCAAGACAGGCTGGTACCAAATGGGTCCTACAGAAACTCTTAATTTAAATTGCGTGCAAGGTTGTCTTCCTTACGCTGCTTTGCACTGTGGTTGTCAGAGCACTAGGTCCAGCTGGAGCAGTGGCCTAGCTGAAGACAAAGAGTTAGGGTGTAAAATGACTGCATTATAGGTTAGCAGCAGCCACAGCCTGAAGGCTTCGTCTAGGAGTGTCCTTTTTTGAAACTTCTGTATCCAGTTGTTAAAATGTGCTTTCCTGCCTCTGATAAAGTAAAAAGTAAAACATGTACAGTCCTGGATGATGTGAGCTCTTTCTGAGATTAATAGTAATGTTGAGACTGGAATAGACTGGAATAGTAATGTTGAGATGGAAAGGTTTTTCCTGTTGTATTTGGTTTTGCTTTAGATTTAGGATTTAATATTTTGCGTGAACACCTCTTATTTTTGTTGGGGTTTCTTGTGGAGCTTTTTTCCAGGTCTTGGACTTCTTGCAGTTAAAGGAAATAATTTTCTTCAAGAGATTTCAGTACAATCATGGCTGAACTAAAATGTATCCAAATAAAAATAGTAAATAGCCACTTTGCATCTCAATCTGGTTTTGTAGTAATAATTCCCATATACTCATAACACTTCATATTCTCATGTTTCCAGTCTGTATATAAGGGTTCTGTTTTCACATTTGATGACTTAAGAATTGCCTACTCGTTCATTCTAGTAAAGTGTTTGTTTATGCGTAAAGAAAATGAGGAAAAATGAGCAGGCAAAGAAAACAAAACAGAGAAGCAAGCATTTCTTTCTGTTAAAAAAAGAAAACCTGAGAAGGTGGTTAAATGATTTTTGCCTTGAAACAGAGAGAGGAGTAGTAAAGTGGGAGGCAAGGGGTGAGGGGTGTCACAGAGTTTGGGGTTTCCATCCCCAATTATGCGCTGGCTGCTACGCTGCTGAATTACACTGAAAGCACTGAATGGTGCCATTATATTCCTTTTCAGAAGTTGTGGGCTATGAAATTCAATCTGAGGTATTTTTAATGAGTGTTCTGAGCCTCAGTTGCAGCTCTTCCCAAGAAACAACGAGCACAGTGTGCCACTAAATAGCACCAGGGCCGGGGGTTAAACTCATTCAGTTTTTTGCTTGCAGGGAGAGAAAGTAATATCAACATTTATTTGACAGGTATATGCTTGGTTCCAGGGTTGAGCTTTAGTAAAACAGCTTTCCATGAAGAAAACGTTCTGAAAAATGAGGTTCTATCAGCTTCACGTCAAACTCCCATCTAGTTTCTGAAAACAAATCTTGTGGTGTGTTTTCCAATGCCAGTGCCCACAGTGCACATGCTGGGCTGGTGCTGTGGGCATCGTTGCGCTGCAGAACGCTGGCAGGCACATCCCTGTGGGCAGAGCCTCGTGGTGGAGCTGCAGCTCATGCCAGATGGAGACATCTGCCCAGTTACACCCTTGGCTGTCAATTAAACATAGATAATTCAGAGGAAATCTTTGTCAGAGAGATGCCTGCTGGCATCCCTGTGTCTCCACTTTTGGTTTTGGTGTCATAGCTGCAATGGCTTTGGTGTGATTCCCTCCTTTCTTGCCCCTCTGAACAAGACACAGCTTTTCCGAGAAGAATTTTTAGCGTGCACCTCGTTTTAAAAAAGCCATGTAGCACAAAAGTATTGTTGCCCTCCACCTTTCTTATGTGCTGATTTGCAAAGTAGTTTGCTTCAGATCATGAGGAAAGCACTGTTTAATGCATCTGCCCTGGAACTCACACCAAGATCTTAAATTCGTGACGGGCTGCCTCTGGTTTTTGCAAGTCATCACCATTCAGTGTCAAAGCTCTGAGGCTGGAATACGTCGTGTGGATCATACTCTTCAGAAAGGAAAATAGTCACTTCCAGCAGTGGATGGTTGCCTCACTAAGGGGATAAAGAACAGCCACAAACCACTTCAAGTTTTGCTGGTAAAATTAGGCAGAGATGACTCAGCATTTACAGGAGCTGATTTAGGGAATAAGATTACATATTTTTAGTAAGTTTTCTCATTGTTCTTTTAATGCTTCATTTTTCTTGTCCACACTGTGCATTTTAATGATTTTCAAGGGAAGTAATTTTGGTTTAGTAACAGCGGTACTGCCAAGAGTTTCCCACTGGAAGTCTAAGAATTTAATTGTTGATGTGTGAAGTTTTGCAGCCTTAAACAGTTATTTTAAAGACTTGTTTGCCACTGCTGATTTCCCACAAATGTATCACACCTATCTGAAAGAAGTTATGGTTGTACTACAAGAAACAAGGTTTGGTTTTTTCCAGGAGGACTAATTAGTTTCTGCAGAGACCTGTTTTTGCAGTTTGATATTTTTTGGGTTTAGTGGTTTTTTTGGCATTACCGAGATCAGCATTCACATTTCATAGGAAGACGTGTGTTGTCCCCATTGGGACAATTTCTTAGAGGATTTTTAGGCAGATAACAATGAAGTTTTCCAGATGAATTCATAAGCAGATGTGATCAGAGCACCACTTTTAAGTTGATAAAGTGAATTTTAGGTGCATATGTGTGAAATGTAGGATCTTGTAAAATCAGTACAGAAAAGTTAATACGAGATCAGTTGTACTTTCTAACTGAGAGTTAGATGCCAGCTAGTTAAAATGCTGTAAATAGAGCCAAAGGAACCAGTGAACCAGGAAACTAATCATGAAGTATTTTGTTAATGCTTTTCACCATGAGTAACATTTTGTAATAAACAGATGTGTGCTTAGACTACTGTGGCCAAAAGCTGAATATTTTTGGTTTATATGGTTTGTGGTGTTTAGCCAGTGAGAAGTTTCAGTTTTTCTTTGGAATTGATGACAGAGGGATGAATGTGTGAAACAAATTCTGTGGAATTTTGTCCCTACAGCTACCTGAGGAGGAAATTCCCCAGGCTCCAAGAATCTGCCTCTTTCTTCCTCTTGCTTCTTTACAAGGGGCTCCACTAGCTTTGTGGTGGTTGCTGCTCATTCTGCAGTAAGAAACATCTTGTCTACTAGAAATCTGAGTAATTGAAAGGTGGGAAATAAAACCAGTATTAATATCAGTTTGCATTTGTAAGAACTGCAAAGAAATGAAATTATTGGAGCATTATACCTGAGGATGACACATTGGTTTGTGATGTGAAAGGCTCAGTTCTGAAGGTGCCCAGCGCGTCACTCCTCCATTTTTGTGTTCTCTCATGCACATTGAAATGGCGTATATAATAAATACAGTGTGGGTGGTGTTTGCCCATTAAGGTGCAAAGCTGTAATTTTATGAGCCAAGTGAAAATAGACCAAGCAGAGCCTCCAATTCCATAGCTTTACTGTACTGTAATTATGGAGATGTTGGAGTTACCTGAGGATTTACTGTAGCTGAATTTTGTATTAGTCTCTGTTAGGCTCTGCTATAAGAAAAAGCTTAACCAAGCAGGACTGAAAATAGCCTCATCATAAAACTTTTCATTAGCTTTGCTAGATGATATTTTTCTTTTTCCTTCCACAGCATTTAACTATGAAAGAGGATTATTTAGTATTTACTGTTCACCTGAATTTTACTGTTGGCTCTTTCTACTAAATTTGATTTTTGGGCATTGGAAGAGAGTTTAAGGTCTAGTAAGAGCAGTCCTTCTGCTTCTGCCTATTTTAGAAAATATTTTGACATAAACCAGTTTGTCACGATCAGAAATCCAAGCCCTGGTAACAATAATAAATCCATATTTCAGATGTAAAAAAGTGCAGTTTTCTTTTGGAGACCATGCTAGAACTGCAAGCAAATGAGAGGGTTATTAAACCCATTTTCTTCGTATTTTTTGCCTCACTAATTGTTTGCTGTGTTGATTTTTGGTTAGTAATGAAATTCCTAAAATAGTTGTTGCTGAAGTTTGTCATAGCTGATAGATGGGGACAGGGGGAAAAGTCTAACTTCGCAGCTGCATTTTCTTAAGGGCGGCAAAACATAACTGAAGTAAAAAGTGCCTTAAAATCGTGCTGTTTCTAAAAAACGGTGCCACCACCACCAAAACTGACCAAAGGGTGGAAGTGTACATCAGAGACTGTGGGAGGCAAGTGCTGGCATTAAGGGAATATAGCTTATGTGGTGAGTGTAAAAGCAGTCTACTAAAATCTTGAAAGAAAAGACGACTAAATAGCCTCATTGTACACACACAGCAGATGATCAATCGCCTGTTTTTAAGGCAGCATAAGAGACTTATTCTATTACTGCTTTTGGCCTCAATCCGCCCTTTGATGGTATGTGCACAGTCTGTGCAAAAGCGTGTGGGATATGTGCCAGGAGTGGAGCCTCAGCTACATTCAAATGGAAAATATCTTAAAAGGAACGAGGTGCCTTTAGGTTATCATAAAAATCTGCCTCTTCTACACCCTAATTTCAAATGGGATGCATACCTGGTGGCTGCAGGTCCAGAGTGGGGATCTGCCTGCTTAAAAGTGTTGGTGGGAGCGTGTGGCTGCTCTGTTCAAAGGTGTCACTTCGGTGCCGTTCTTTGGCCAGGTATGTAGGAGTGGTGAATCACACTTCTTCCAACACTTCTCAACCACCCAGTCTAAGCTGAACAGCCAGGTAAAGACTAGTAAGCCCAGGTGTAAGGGCTATCTTTACAGTCTAATGCTATTTTTGTAGTCATCTAATCCTTCCTATGGGATTAACACCTGCACTTTGAAAGGGAGGAGAGGAGAGGAGAGGAGAAGAAGTGCAGAGGATCCCCAAGAGTCTTGGCAGTATTAGGTCTGGAGCAACAATGTTCAGACCACTGCTTCTTGCCTTTAATCCCACCTTTCAGGAAATAGACTTTTGCTAAATATGAATTATGCATTTCATTTTACGTCGGAAAGGAGGACAGTTTAAAATATGAAATTTGTCTTCAAATGCTGACAGCATTGTTCTCCTGTGAGCAGTTTCCAAGCCTTCTTTGAAGTATAAATTTCTGACAGGGTTATTTGTTTAAGAGCCCTGTGCTCAATCTCATCTGTGAGATTATTTTTATACTATTTGCTTATCAGGAACAGTTGTTGGTGTGTTTTCTTTCATTTCAAAACTGTAGATACATACACAATTTTTAACAGTTTTGAATAACTGAGAAAGTTATGCTGTTAAGAACGTGGGGTTGTTATTTTTAGTAGTGATTACAACTGTATATGACTTCAGAAATAGTAAGGAAATTACTGAAAGAAGTTTTCACAATCATTTCAATGAAGTTGTTGAATTGAAATATAAAAATAATTTGGCCATCCGATTTGGCTGATCTGATAAAAGGCTGATCAGTACAAGGGATTTTTTTGGTGATTACCCATGAAAGAGCAAATACATTTTAAACCTTGTGTTTAACCTTTGTGCTATATAGTACTTAAGTATTTGTAAAATATTTAGCATGACCAAATTGTCACTTTTCATTTTAGAGCATTTGAGCACCCAGAATGTGATAGGAACAGGGCATTAGTGGAAGAAATGCCTGCCTTTATGTGGTGGCGTGTGTGAATAATGAATGTATCTTTTTCTTTTAGATGAACATAAAGGAATTATTTTCTCTCCTATGAGCTGCTACTACTGTACAAGCAAGTGTGATTAAAACCCAAAACAACCCAAACTTCTTTCTGACCCATTTGCAGCAGTTTTGAAGAAGAGAAGGAAAACAGAGTAGTCTGTGTTTCCACATGAAACTATTTCTTACTTCAGCCAAAAAAAGGACTTAAATTTTTCAGGTGTTCAGAATAAAGTGTTTATTTTATTGGGTTTTTTTACAGCTGGTATTACTGCTCAGTAATGTAAAAACAAACAAATAAACAAAAATCTTTCAATCAAAGATCCTGTTCAAGCTGGGATCATTTTTCTGAACAGATAAAAAATGTTAAAACCGCTCTTCAACCATAAACATATATACTTCTTTTTTTGGTAGATAATTAGTGAAATAATTGCTGAATTAACTCTGGGAGTTGGTGTAATGTGTCCAAACCTACTTCTTTTAAATCTCTGGATGTCTTCCAGATATAGCCATGTACTTCCTTTTATTTTTAAAAAACCAAAATGTGTTGCAGTCTCTGTCAAAGAATGGTCTAAACAAGTATGTAGAGGGATATTTTTTTTTTAAATGATTGGCATTTGCTAGAACATGGAAGAATTGTTGAACCTATTAAAATATTCATTGGAATATTCACCATAAGCAACATACTGTTTTGGATTTTGGTGGGAGTAGAGTGAGGCTGAATTGAGTAGGACTGAGATAATGAGCAGACAGCAAA
This sequence comes from Melanocharis versteri, assembly GCA_013397845.1. Lineage (NCBI taxonomy): Eukaryota > Metazoa > Chordata > Aves > Passeriformes > Melanocharitidae > Melanocharis > Melanocharis versteri. The sequence continues at coordinate 444,531 of VZTG01009981.1, read as the reverse complement.
ATGTTGAATATATAATGCGTAAAGCAGGCTAGTTTGACTGGGTACCTTCATAGCTTGCAGCTAAAAGTGGTGATGCCCATTATTCATAATTTAGAACTTGGCATTCCCTGAAAATGTAAAGTGACTTTTAAAATGTGATTTCACAGAGCTAAATGAAAGACCAGTTCAAAATGCATTAAGCAATAAGGATGTGTAGCTGGAAGTCAGTGAGCTTCTTTTCATTGTAATAAATTTATAATATTATTTTGGCATAAGTAAATACCACATCAAGAGAAAAATAGTAAATCTCTGGTATATCAGTCTGACTGGGGCTCACCTCATCTCAAATCGTTAAAACAGATGTCAGGGCTCCTTGCTGTCAGGGTAAAAGATACACCTGTATTGCTCAGGAGAAGTTCCCTGCCAGTGTGCCCAGGTGGCTGGTTTGGAGTGGGAAGAATTGCTCTCTGGAGCTGCAATATTTTTTTGTTGGTTGTACAAGAATCTGGCTGTCAACAGAAACAGGAGCAGGGGACTGCCACCTGCTGCCGGTACTTCCCTGCTCCTGGGGGTTGTATGTGACCTTCCCCCAGCTGTATTCCACCAGTATAGCATGGCCCCTGTTTCCTTTCCCTTGCTGCTTCACAGAGTGATGGTATCTGTGGCAGCAGGTGGTCTGGAGGTACAGTCTTGCCATCAGCCTTCGTAGCTTCCATGCTTCCATGTCAACAGACATGGCAGAGTGGTGCTGGCATGGAGCAGGGAAAGCAGCCAAGCTCTGGCTTCTGCAGATGCTGCCACGGGGCTGTGGAACACGAGCCAATGAAGCTTGCCTGGTACTTGCTCTCTGAGGCATGGCAGCAGGGCCATGCCTGATGGTTGGAAAATGCCTTCCAGGTCCTGTGGAAAACTTGTATTTTCTCCTAGGCCTTGTAACCACATTTAAGTCAGGCACAACTGTTGACTTCAGATGATGTCATCGGCGTGGCGCACTCATTCCTGAATGCTCCCTCTGTCAGCTCGTGTTTACTGTGCCCTGAATGACTCCTGGTTTGCTTCCATACCCAGTGGACTGAGCTTTTAATTTATTGTGTTTAAATTTTTTAGTAGGGATGTCATGGAACTGCACTGAATCAACATCTCTCTGAAACCTCTGAGTTCCTGCTTTTGTGGATGTTGTACTTCTCCTTCTGGTCCTGCAAGACCAGCATTTCATCAGGCTCTAAATCTCAGCAGATTTTATATGCACAGCATTTCCTTTGAGAGAACTGTCAGATTTTATTTTGAGGTAGACTGATCAAAGCTAAGATGAGTTTAGAATAATAATATTTACAAATACTAGAGTAGAAGCATTTCATTTTATTGAGGCATACTCCAGAGAAAATGCCAAGTGACATAAATACTACAAGACTGCTGTTCCATTGTTTTAATGCCTATAAGAAAAAAACCTTTATGAAAACACTCAGCAGGTTTTAATCAGATGCTTTTACTCATGGTCTGAGATCAGACAGCCGTGCTCTCCTCAGCTAACCTTGCGTGGTGTGGTAATGCAGGTGGGCTCTCTGCCTTTTTTCCTGTTGCTCAAAAATCTCCGCTCAGAGACACTTTTTTTTTTTGTGAGAAAAGATGAAGTTTGGTCTTTGTCAGGCAGAAGTCCATCAAATACTTTAGCTAGACATACGTGCATACTCACAGGCACGTTTCCATTTTTCTGGTTGTGCACAGGTAGGAAAGCTTCTTGCTGTGAGGGTAACTGATAAACCCATTCTTTCTCTCTCTAGCAGCCCCAGCCAAACTGTGAAGACCTGAGACTAGTCTGGAAGCAGGAGTTTTTACTTATAAATCATTTGTAGGTGTGTTTTCAGAGCGGTGGAGTAATATCATTATTACACTCAGTCTAATGTGTTTAATATTCTTCTGTTGCCTCCAATGAAATGCACTTACAAGGAAGCTCTTTCATTGAGATGGTGCGTGTTTGTTTGTGCTACCTACAGTGATAGATGGAGTGGAAAGTGTGGGAAGCTTTCTGTTAGAACTGACATGTAGTGAGTGTATTCGAATATACTTGCACTTGAGACTTATTTTGGATGCCATTGCATCAGATCAAAAGTGCTCTACCTAGAAAAACATTTCCCTTTCTTCTTTGTATCCTCTTGGCATTTTACTATGGATTACTTTAGTTACTGCAAGGTTATGGTGAATGCTTAAAAAAATTAGTACTTTTATCTGCATTTGTTCTTGACATGTTTTGTGACAGTATTCATGAGGCTAATGTTTGCTACAAGAAATATTAACAAACGGTTAATAGCTTGAGTGAATATTGCTTCCTGGTGGCTTAGGTCTGTCAGAGGCACTGAGAATATGTTGGCTAAAAAGCTGTTCAGCAAGTTCTTGGAGAAGTGAGCTTGGCTTTTCCCTTCAGACTTTCAAAACCAGCCAGCATTGAAGGGTTCAGTCATTGTGTCCTGCATGACCAGGGTGCCGGTGCTGCTGTGGTGGCACATACATCCTGTGCTTTCCCTAGAAAAATGTCATCACTTCAATTTCTCTCGTGTAAGCCTTACTACTGGGAATTTATTTTTCACAGTTCATATTAGAGGATGTTAGATAAATTATCTTTGAAAAGATGCTTTTTCCCCCTAGTGTATTACCCTAGGTGGAAAAAGCCTGTCTATTTATTTTTTGGTATCCCAGTGGAACAGAGACCAGACTGCATTATGGTGCATTTGGGAGGGGGCAGGATTGAGCAGCTGCCCACTCTCAAGTAGCCTGTTGGTATGGGCACTTCCTGGAGATGCCAGGACCTGGGCTCAGGCTCGGGTTTGGGCCGGGTCAGCTGGTCTGCCCACCTGTAATGGTTGTCTTTTCTTCACTTGGTTACTACTATTTCATTTTACTCTATTATTTACTGGGCTGAAAGGGAGGGGGACAGTCTGTGGGTTGAGTGCAAGGCCAGTAGTCCAGGATGTGATTGTTCTCTTGTAACAGCGGGGTTTGTGCAATTTAATGGGTTATTATTTGTTCTGAAGTGAGTGTAGACCTGTGTTTCAGGGCCTCTTGAGTTAAAATAGGTGTGCATTTGTCCAAGGAACAAAAATATTTGATTTCAGTGATTGGCCTTTTTATACAGAGACGGTTTTTTTGCAGAAGACTTGCTGGTGAGCTGTAATTTGTAGTATTTTCTGCAGGTGTGGGTTTAATGGATGGGCTGATGAAAAGAATCCTTACAATCAGCAGAGCGGTGGCTCTGGGAGCTAATACTGCGCTAGAACATCTGGTCTATGGAGGGAAGGCTTTCAGTGTGTTTGACTCCTCCAAATTACTTGCCAGCTCTGCCAGGGTAGCACAGACAGGCCTGGAGCAGCCTCAGTGCCTCCCAGCAGGAAGCTTGGGATAAGCCCACGTGAAGTCAGAACCCAGGGCTCGAGCCTGTAGCGTATCAAGCAGTGTCCAGCAAACCCGCAGTCCTTGGTGTTTTGTATGACAGGTCTGTCTGTGAACGTCCCTGTTTCACTGTTGTACAGATGTACGTGCACCACCTGACATGGCTTGAAGGGCCATGGGACAAAATAACAATCCACAGTAGAAATTAGCCTTCGTAGACGTAAGAAAACTATATCCCAAGTCCCCCTCTTCTATTGCACAGTACTTTTCCCTCAAAAAATAAACATGCAGTAAAGATGGATTCAGAGCTGCCATCCATGGGTGGATGGATATATTCTTTAGCTTTAAAACTAGTGTAATTATTGTCAACTGCCCTGTGGGTATGGTTGTAATATCCACTGATTTTGTAAACAGTTTTGACAGTGTTGCTTGCTGAATAATTTCTTAGCATAATAATTTTTCTGCCACTAATTAAAAGCATCTTTGTAACCCTAGGCTTTGTTTTCTTCTTACAGCAAAGAGCTCCAGGGAAAGTTTTGCATGATGCTGTTTGCAACCACCTGAACCTTGTTGAAGGCGACTATTTTGGCCTTGAATTTCCAGATCATAAAAAGATGATGGTATGTAAAAGGATTAATTTTCAGCTGGTATTTCACACTGTATTCTCTCCTTCTGCTCCTTACTTGTAAGATATATTTAATCCTCACTCTTCAAAAGGGAAAGGACTTTAAAAAAATGTTCTTGCCTACTGGAGTTGAAAAAATGTTTTTAAAACCTGATTGTTCCTGTCAGATTTCATCTGCATTGAAAGTAATGGCTAATTCAGACACAAGTTGGGAAAGTGTTTTGTTTTTCTAAGTTGCTGTACAGAAGCCAGAGGCTGGACTGTTACAGAGCCTTAACTCCTGATTTTATAGTCCTGTTTGATTTGGAGTGCAGAAATAAACTTTCTCTGCTGATAGATAAGTTGCAATGATTGTGACAGAGTTCATGGAAAACATTATAGGGCAAGAAAAGGGATAGATAAAATTTAACAAGGTTAATAAAAAGGAAAGGAAATCCAGGAGTCCCCCAAAAATTGATGGGAGTCCTTTCTGGGGAGCTGTGTGGCACAGGCAGGTGTCCTGGTCGTGACACTCAGGAATCTGAGATCAGCTGCTGGCAACATTCAGGCATTGCACTACCAGTATCATGTAGCAGAAAAAGCCATAGGCTAACGAGTTGTTAGTCTTTAGTGACTTCCTTTTTGAAGTCCTGTTTTATTTTAGACTTACCATGTAACCTACTGGCATGTGTGCTAGTTATCTGGATCGCTTTGCCAGTACATTCCAATGTACATTGGATTTCATGCCTGTTAGGTGAATTTTGCGCCGGTAGCCTGGATGACCTAAAGGAGATGACTTTGGGCAATTGTTAAAAAAAAAAAAAAATCTGTGCTCTTTCCATCTAGCTAAAATATGCATAAGGAACAATATTTCTTAATGAAATGAACAGTAGGAATCTCGTCTGTCATGCCTTAGTACAGGCACAGACATTAGACAATAGACATTAAAACTGAATGCTAGTGGTCATAGTGTTCTAGGCTAACTATAATTAAATAGGAAGTTTTTTAAAATGGGTGTAAATCTTTAGAAGGATCTACTTAACAGTGTGCTGCTGGAATTACATAAAACACAGTTCACTAGAAGGGTTAGTATTCTGCCAGATACCCTTGGCTAATGCTTGGGGTAACTTGAGAGCTTAATGTACTTTTCTAAACAGTGCAACTGTACAGTACCAATGCAGCAGAGGGTCCACGTAGCCATGTTAATAATGACATTCTGGCATTATTGTTGTATGTATGTAGAACTGAAACAAATCCTAACATCTTTTGTATACGCAGTTGCTTTTTAGTTTTCTAGAAAATAGAGAAGGTCATTTGCTCAACCCTTTCTGCTTCACAGGTCATTAAGTTTTAAATAGATGACTGTCTGCATTTTGCTCAGAGACCTGAAGTAAACTAACAGTTTTCAGTCTTGTGAAAACAAAGTGGTTTATTTGCTGGAGGCAGAACACAGGAGAGATTGAGGTGCTGCCACTGCCTGAGGCCCTCACAGTGGCAGGAATTGACTGGCTGGAAACATGTCCAGACAATCTCAGTGGGGGATGCAGGGCTCTGATGAAGAGGAAGGTGGAGAAAACCCCTAAGCCCAGTGCCAGTTTGACCTGAAGGAAAATGCCTCCGTGCACTGAGCATGGTAACTCAGCTGGCCCCTACTCCTGCAAAAGGAAGTAGTAGCCAAATATCTGAGAGCACCAGTCCATGTTCTTGCTGGTTGGTCCAGTCTTGGCTTCTGAAAAATGGGGAGCTCCACAAACTTTGCCCGTATCTAGTCACCTGTGCCCCAAGAATGGTGAAATTCAGTGGAATTAATGCCTTCAACCACCCGAAAGCAACTCAAGAAACTCTGAAGCAGAAGATTTGATTATGAGTTGTTGTTTCAATGTGGAGCAGCGCTCTGAGAGTATTATTTACACTTAAATTATTGTAACCAGTTTATATGATGCAATTGAGGTGAATGTTCCCATGGGATTTAAAATTTTCCAAGCTTCATAAAGGCCATAATTCAAGCACCGTGCGAGTAAAAAACCCTGCAGTTAATGGTATGTCTGAGAAATAAAACACACATGCATATTTTATATTCATATCATCTGAAGAGAATGAGTTGCTTTTCCAGTGTAGAGTGCAATGTAAAAGGAAAAATAAATATTTAGAGTATATTTGTTTGGATGTAATCATATGTACGTGAAGTCATATATTCACAATTTGGCTGTGTTTATTTCAACATGCAAGGCTCTAGACCTCATATCTGACATATTGACAGTTGTATGTCAAGTTGCCTGACAGCTGTATACATTCAAGCATGCCATGCTTGCAGCAGACAAGATCTGCATGGGAGATGATTGTGGAGGGTCTGAGTGCTCCACTTCCTGCTGGGACAAGGAGAAAAACGAGGCACTGTCGCCAAGCCTGGGGTTTCACAGAGTTTCATCACACTTGATGTCTGCCCCAATTCTCCAGCTGCTGAAATCTGGTCACCATCATGGAATGCCAGCCTTTGTTTAACAAATAAATAATCTAGCCTTGTAGTTCTGGAGAAAATGAAAAGCATTAATCTTAATTAAGACCTCACATTAGTTTTCCTTTGCAGTTTATAAACCAGTCTCAGATTGATGGTGTTTAGATACAGTGTGGGAGCTGCATGATGCAGAAGTTTTGATTGCTTGGGTTTGGCCGTAGTGCTGATACCATCATTTTGCCCCACCTTTCTCACTACATGCATTCAGTACATGGATTTGCAGTATCCAGCAGTCTGTTCAAGGATGTTACAGCTTGCTTGTAGGATGGCTGGGGAAGTTGAGAAAGGAATGGTGCACTTGTGTGCTCATGCTGTACCACAAATCACCTCTGGGGAGAAGAGAGATTTATTTCTTTTTTTTTTTAATTGGCATCAAGTAAAATACATTATTCTCATAATCTTGTAAATTGGCTATTTCATATTCAAGATGTCTTTTTTCCCTCTCATTAAACTTGGCAAAGTCCCTGACCTTTGTTGCAGATTATGTACGTGCAAACTTTCTGAAACAAAACAGTTTTAAGTTACTCAAGTGTCAAAGTATGTCAGGACCAGTTTAACATGTGATGAAAACTGTATTGCTGTTCTTGGATAACCAAGTTTCTTTAACCTCTGAAAAAAAAGAAAAATACTTTCCTAGACTGAGAAACGTAAGAAGAATTCAATGGAGTAACATTAGTGTATGGGAAAGGGCAGGGCTGTGAGGTCTCTGCTGATTGGAATCACTCATATTAGTAATGGTAAAAATGGCACATGGCATGGGAGCAGTTACAGCAGTGATATAGGCCTGGCCCTGTCTGGCTTCTCAGGTGATTTTAGGAAATGGATATTTTGAGTATATTTCAGTCTCTGCATAATCTAAAATTATTAAAGGTCAAAGAAGTAATAATTTTAATACCTATTCTTTTTCTAGAGGAAGACTAGTCAATTTATTTTTTAATGTCTATAACCTTTGTGATGGTTGTACGGTGTTCTTCCACAAATTCCAGATGTCTTCAAGGGAGGCCCCCTGCAATTTAGTGAGATAACAAAATATAAATCATGGGCATGGGTAGTTACCAGCTGAGGACTATGAGCTGTCTCCAGGCCCTGCGAATCATCTGGCTTTTACCTTCTGCATGATTGTCGCTTGGCTTTCTGTAACATTTTGCCCCAGCCTTTCTGACTTGAGACTGCAGGATGGAAGGATAGGCTCTCAAAAGTGTATTTCCACCCACTGCGTCATGTTTGAAAGCTGAAGGAAAGACCCACACACTGTCCTGGAGAATGGGTTGTCAAGTGAACTACATGCAGAAGTTACGCTGTCCCCAGTTAAGAATGCCTAGGACTGAATTTCTCAGGTTTATAGAAAAGAGAAAATGTTCCACAGCTCAAAAGTAAGCTTTCTCCCACCCATGCCTTGTGCTGTTGTCTGCTTCACACCTGTGATCTGAGAGGACATTCCTCCTACAGGTGGTGGGAGTGAGGCTTCTTTATCTCCATGGAGCCCAGCAACGGAGCTCCACATTTATGCCCAGACCTCACACTGGGATTCCTGTTGGGTCCCCCATACCAGGAGGCTGCTGCCATCTCATTTCTCCATTTGTCCAGTATTCTCAGCCTCAAAGGCAAGCTCCAGCCCCACTCACTTCCCTTTCTCAAGATTAGTCAGGGTTTGGAGCTCAATGACAATACAGGACTGTCTTTTCCTTAACTCCTCATTTCAGTTGGTCTTTCCACAAAACTGATGGTTCCTGACCACATGTGCTGTGATTGTTGGTGTCTGAGACGAGTGGGGGGGAGATTTCCTCACTGTTTCCCAGCTCTCTGAATCTCTACTGCTTTGAAAGCTGTGCCCATTAACAGTGCTGTTTCCTGAGCATCTCCCAGAATTTTGGGGAGAAAACCCACCCTGTACAATTAAGGAAAGCATAATGACCACACTGGAAAAAATAAGTCGGTAACTGATAATCTAGGTATTGCAATTAAAAATGCTCCTCTGGTAGTTTGTTTAGAGATGATAACACCACCTTCTTTTGTTTTCAGGTGTGGCTCGATCTTCTGAAGCCTGTTATGAAACAGATTAGAAGTAAGTACTTCCTTATTGACATTTCTTTCCTCAGTCTGAGAGTACTTGAATAAATTAGGACTCTGTCAGTTGCAATCTTTATATTCTCAACCTTCTGCACTAAATTTTGTCAGAATTGTTTTTTATTTCTGGCCTGTACTTAAAAGATGTACCTGTGAAGTTATGTCAGGTGAGCGTATGAACGGGCTGACCCCAGCCCGTGGGAGGCTGGTGTTTAGTCAGTCACTAGAAGAGGCACTGCTGGCAGTGGAGGGAACAATTTTGTGGAGAAAAAGAGTGCAGTACAAGAAAGGCTAAAGGAACATACATTGCTGATTGCTAGTAGCAGGAATCAGAATAGAAGAAAAAGAACAGGAAGACTTCATTACTGGGAAGGAGCTAGCAGATGTATTACAACTGCGTGGAACTTGGCTGCAGAACCTGGGACTGCTGGAGACCAAGAGGAGGAGACAGTTGGGATAGGGGAGGTTATTGTGGGTGGTAGGAAAGAACCGGAAATTGTAAATAGCTACCAGCTCTGGAAGGAGTAGAAGTGAATAGGAAAGGTTCTGGTTATTTTGTTTCTCTGTCAAGTATCAGCCAAGTTCTTAATTTATTGAGCTTTGCCATTGATTTTCAGGTTTCCTAGATGCCTCCCTGGTCATATTAGTCTGAGTGTATGCTCTGGCACCTCTCCCTGTCTCACAAGACAGGGGTACATTGGTCCTTTTCTCACTGGTCATACTTGTAAGAGTTAGAACAAACATGCTGTTCTTAAAACAGGAATAATAATTTGCTAGAGGACTCAAAAAGTAGAGTGTATTTTAGCTCCCTCCTGTTCTGAAGCTAGGAAAGTAGATACACATATATTTTATTGGATCAACTGATGTAATTACTAAAAACCTACTTGGTTTTGGCAGAGTAGCCCTTGACCAAGTTACTGTTCTCTTTTATTGTGTGTAAATTTTATTGGGCAGTCTCCAAATATCCTGCATACTAACAAAGGACAAGAGGTTAGCATGTTAGCTGTATGCACTGCAGGTTACATGAATCATCTCTTGTACATCATTGTGCGTATTTGGCCAGCATGTTATTGGTGTTTGTTAACTTCCTTTGACGTTTTCCCTAGGACCGAAGCACGTTGTTGTAAAATTTGTGGTAAAATTCTTCCCACCTGACCACGCTCAGCTGCAGGAGGAACTGACAAGGTCAGTAGCTGCGTGACTATTTCTTCTTGTTAAATCTGTGATGGACAGAGAGGAGAACATGGAATTTGAGATGACTGGGTGAGGATCGATGACTGCCTCTTACTTTAAGCTTGGTACTATTTGTCCCAGCCTTGAATGCACCTGAAAAAATAGGCCCTGAGATTCAGCTGCAGTCTGTGCTGAGAGGTTCTGCAAAGTGCAGGAGTCCTTTGCATCCTTGAATATGGAGTCCTGGGAGAGCTTTGCTAACTGCAGAAGTCATTTTGGCAACAGAGCTCTGGCATGATCAAGTCATGTATTGGCACCCTGGGGCACCCCTCTGCCGAGGGACACGTGTGGCTCTGCACCCCCACTTGGGAGAGAGCTGTTTTGTGTGAATTGCCAATTTGCAGCAGCAATGGACCCTGTCTGTATAGCCAGCACAAATGCCAAAGGTTTGCACGGGTGCAAAGGAGAAGGAATAAAATGAAAAATAAGAATGTAGGAAAAAATACACGTATGCAGACAGACTACCTTAAATACTAGCGCTTAAATGCTTTTCAGTGCATTTCAAAAACTTCATTTAAGCTTTGAATTTCACACTGTATTGGCACAGAGTCCTGTTTCTCTGTGAGTAAATATGTGTATGAGGGACCTGTTAAGGTTCTTTCTAACTAGCAGGTCCTTCTTTTATGGTCAGAAACATTGTTTTGTTGCATTATTTCTTCACTGCAACTTTTCACTCTTTTTCTGGTCTACAGTATTATTCGTTTTTAATTACATGTTTCCATTCTGATTCAGATTTTTCACTATTGGTTTTTATTTTCAATCTTCTCACAAGACGAAGTCCTCTTTTGCAAAGAGCTCTGGTGTCCTTATGACTTGCATTATAAAGAACAAGTCCACTTTTGTGATATTCACTGTTTATCTTTGTCATGTTTTATTTTGGTAATAGAGCATTGGAATCGAGAAAAATAAATTATTAATATCACTTGCTGGCCTGGAAAGAGAAAAGTAGAAATGTCGGGTAGGAAGAAGGAGTATTTACTTGGTAAAGACTAAAGAATAAAAGAAAGAGTAAAAAGAATAAAGGGATTAATGAAAACTCACAATTAGATGTTATTTATGAAACATTTCTGTTTCTGAATAGATATTGTGCATATCAGTTTCTTAGTATGTGAACTGTAAATTAATTTTTGGTGATCTCTCTCTGTACCTGGAGATGTGTCTCTTAATCCTAATGTCTTTTTTTGGTTAGGTTTTAAATATGTATGCTAAGGGACTTGAATATATATACACAGCAGTGTGTAGGATGTGAAAGTATATCCACGGGGAACTGCTTCACCACTTGAAGAAGAAAAGACTTTAACATTTTTGTGCTGTCTTCCTCTGCCAGAGTGAATTTTGTATGGGTAGACAGATACCTGCAGGTTTCAAAAGGACATTATGTAGAGCTGCTATATTATTTCAGTATGTACATACGCAGTACTTTTCCATACTCCTCAGCTTGTCCTTTTCATTTAGTGTACCTATGTCTTCTCATTCAGAAGCTCATTGTTCAAATGAGAGCTTTTCTCTAAACCTATTAAAATCTAGTCTTATTAAAATTATTGAGGTCCTAGTATGAGTTCTCCAGAGGGGCTGCAGTCTTTGAAAGGCTTGTTAAGGTGTGTCTCACCATTTCAGGTTTCATACCAGCTGTAGGAGAAATGCCCATTGCTAGCTTTTTTTTTTTTGCTTTTTTTTCTTTTTTTGGAGGGAAGGATTGGATAATGAGTGGAGCTAAGCCATTTCAATTTCTGTTGAAGCTAAAAGAAATTTAAATGTTGAAATAATGTCTTGGACTTCTGTTGTCTGTGCATTTAAACCGGTGGTGTAGAATTGCCCTGTGTGGCTGGAATGGTTTGGAGGCAATGTTAGAAAGGGCTGGTACATGGACAGGGCAGATATTAGGGCCACAAAGGTATCAGAGCTAGTAAGAGTCGTTTGATCAAGATTTTGTGCCTCATTCCCAAGTGAGTGCCAAGGTGGAAGTTTAGAGTTCACTTTGTATTCTACAGGAACCAACTGATAACTCCAAATCACTGGTTTATCTGTCATTTCTTCGTGGTTAGAAGCAGCTGCATTATCTCTTGCTGAGTACTTAATAGCTGTCACGTTTGCTACCACTGTCATATCTCATTGCTCTGGTTCCAAGGGAGGGAGGAAGAGGGAAAAAGAGAGATATCTTGGTTCTTCGAAGCAGCCACCATGTACAGCTCTAAGGCAGCAATACAGTGTCTGTTGCATTTTATTATCCTCTAAACTTAGGTAATTCAGATCACTTCTCTAGATTCCAAAAAGTGAAGGGAACGTGCAGTCAAAGCCAGAGTTGGGATACTTTCCCTTCTTTCCCTCCTGCTTTGTGTAACTCTTTGTTCACTTTTGTTTTGCAGGTACCTATTTGCATTGCAAGTGAAGCAGGACCTGGCACAGGGAAGGCTAACATGTAATGACACCAGCACTGCCCTCCTAATCTCACATATAGTACAGTGTAAGTTCCCTTTTTTCTTCTTTCCAGATGGATGAACAGGATGATTGGTTGGACATGCTTTGCACGGTTACCTGTTAGTAGCTGCTGTAGGGACAGGTTTAAGCCATATGGACAATTTATTGTACTTCTGTGTAATAGCACTCAAATACAGATAATTTACTATTTCGAATAAAGAAGAGTTTCTAGTCACTGGATTTGGATTTTCAAAGCATTCGATAGGCTGCCAAAGATCATATAAAAAGTAGACTTTGCAAGCAGTGGCAAACGTTGAATTCTGCTGAAATCCTGTTTTACTGTACTTTGCACCATGTCAGCAGGGTATTCAAATTCCTGGAGATCTGTATGCTGTCTAGAGAATGTAGTAAATAAACATGCTTAGAATGCCAGACTAAATCACAGTCCTAAGAGGAAACTGGTAGGGAAGAAAAGAAAACGATGGATTTTAAGCCCTTTTTTTCTTTTAATTGCAAAGTATGCACAATAACACTGTCTAGTAGAATCATACATTAATTTTGTTCATGACATCAAAGCTTCTTTTAGCTTCTACATCACTTGAAAGACAGTGTATGTTTTCGCTTTCAAGACTTTATGGATACTCATCTTGAGAATAGCATTAGGAAAAACCACTTAGCAGCTAGTATAATGGTTGTTATATAGACATTATTTTGAATGGTACTTGTACAATTCAGTGTTGTGTACTTCCACTGTAATGCTGTTGTATGGAAATTACAGTCAACAAAGGCATTTGGAAGCTCTTTGGAGGTGAAAAGATAAATCTCATGATCCTTTGTCATAGTCTGTTAGAGTGTTAGGGCAGTTTCTCATCAATTGCTGTGGGAAAGGCAGGTATTTTATGGTTCTGTTTGCTATGGTCATCACAAACCAGTGTGACTGAGTAACAGTAAGAAGCTGTGAAATTCTGTAGTCCTCATGCCATTTTAAAACTGAGTATTTTGGCAGCACAGACCTAAAAAAAAAATAAAATCCTAGACTAGTGAGATTTTTGTCTCTTGCTTTTTCCTGTTACAGTGTCCAGCAATCCAGCTGTATTTCTTTTCTCGGTTAAGCTAGTTCTAACTTTCTTCCATCTCAGGCAATAAAAAAATCTTGATCATTTGGGGAAATTGAGTCTCATTTGCTAAACTGCATTCTAGGAGGCTGAGTTTTCCTTCTAAATGTCTGTGTGCCAAAGAAAGATGTTGAGGAGATCTTGAGGAGACACCCTAATGCATGTGTCTCTCTTCATTTGAGGTGTTGCTTTATGATCATGTTTGCTAGAAACCTCTGCTAGAAGTTTGCAATTGTCTTTTTTATTTGTCCATCTTGTGTCTCATGAATGTTTTTCTGTGAAAATTTTCTCTGGTGAGAGTCTATAGCTGTATCTTAACCTGCATGGCTGTCTTTATTTATTTTGTCTCCAGCTTATTTTTCAGTAGCAAAAGAAATATTATGTATTTGTCTGCAGTAAAAATCAAAGTAAACAGACGATAAAAGTAATGGTATCAAAGGGGAAATATTGAGAATGCAGGTTAGTTATTGTATGTATTACTAATGCTGTGCCAATGAGCAGTTTCCATGGGGAATATCTGATTCCAGGAGGCCCTTACATTATGTATGCAAGCTTATGTCAATGTTATAGACTGTTACTTATCATAAAATCACAATATGACAGCAAATAGGTTTCTGCTAAATTAGCATGTATATTACAGAATGAAATTTATATTTGAAACATTCAATTTAAAAATACCTTAAAAGCACTGTAAAAGGTGTTAGGAGTGAGAGGACACTTGGATACTGCAAATGATGCGCTACAGTGAGTGTCTGAAGTATGAAGATGGACTGACCATGAGCCAGAGTGTGCCCAGGTGGCCAGGAAGGCCAGCAGCATCCTGGCCTGTATCAAGACAGTGTGGCCAGCAGAACCAGGGCTGTGATTGTCCCCCTGTACTCAGCACTGGTGAGGCCACATGTCAAATCCTGTGTCCAGTTTTGTGTCCCTTAGAAAGACACTGAGGTGCTGGAGTGTGTCCAGAGAAGGGCAAGGAAGCTGGAGAAGGTTCTGGAGCACAAGTCTTACTTGGAGCAGCTGAGGGAGCTGCTGGGGTTGTTTAGCCTGGAGAAAAGGAGGATTAAGGGGGGCCTCATTGCTCTCTACAATTGCCTGAAAGGAGGCTGTAGCCAGGTGGGGGTCATCCTCTTCTCCCAGGTAACAAGTGACAGGACAAGAGGAAATGGCCTCAAGTTGTACCAGGGAAGGTTTAGGTTGGATACTAGGGAAAATTTCTTCATGGAAAGAAGAAATTCAAGCACTGGAATAAGTTTCCCCAGGAAGTGGTGGAGTCACCATCACTGGAGGTGTTTAAAAGACGTGTAGATGTGGCACTCAGGGTCATGGTTATTGGTGGACTTGGCAGTGCTGGGTTAGCAGTTGGACTCAGTGATCTTAGAGGTCTTTTCCAAATGAAGCAATTCTGTGATTCTGTGATGAGAGGAAAAGAGCTGAAATACAAAGCATTAGACGCATCAGAAGTGCTAATGCAGACAGAATACAGCGTGGTGTAATGCAGTTGGAAGGTAAGAGAGAAATCATCAGCAGTGTAAATAAGTCTTTGGCTAAATCACACAAAAAGATTTAAAAGAATAGTTGCATGTGAGGCTGACAATATTTACAATATAACTCCCTCTCATTCTGGATGGGGTGCTACTAGAAAGTCATTTAAGGTGGAAAAAGAGGGTAAGGCAGGAAGTAAAAGCTTGTTGAGTACGAGGTCAGAGAGAACAAATTCAGATGTAACTTGAAAGCCAGGAAGACAATTTTGGTAATGGATTAGCAGTTGAAAAATGCTGAGAACATTTTAGAAATCATGTAGAGGTGAAGAAAGAGTCTTCTGTACTGTTGACTCTGAAGAAAGCCCTGCAGGAGGTGTGTTAAGCTCATCTGTGTACACAGACCACAAGGGTTTTGAACTGCATTTTGAAGAATCCAGGCCCATGTTATTTGAGGTGTTGCAAATTTAGGTGGGTTTATGGCTTCATTAAAGAACAGAAACTTGCCTTTTATTTGAGTTAGGATTAAAAACAGACCCTGAAGATTTGTGAGTCTGGGATGAGTGAAATCAGAAGGAGAGAGCTGTTTCTGAGATGGGGACAAATGGGACAATTTTTAAAAGGGAAATTTGCAAATGTTCTGTAGTATTTCAACCATTTTAAGGGATGATTGAGAGGAGATGGGGTGAATGAGAGGGTGGAAATCAGACAGTCTCAGTTTTCAACTCTTTTCCACCTCTGACCTTCAAAGTAAAAAATGTCATCATGTGTCTGCGGGCAGTTTGGGTCAAAAAAGCTACTGCTCTGTCATTCACAGATGCTTTGGTTCCTCATTTTCAGTGCCTACACAAGGCTATTGCTTCCTCTGTGCATTTAAGGTGCATCAGATCCCTGTTCGTCAGAAATACAGTGTTCTAAATGCGATCCAAAACCTTTCTTTTTTCTGAACAGAGTTAGTTGGAGCAGAGCTGGATTAAGGGTTCATTTACATGGGCGGAACTGAGGCCAGGATGAAGCAGATGTATCTGAGCTTGGGGTTGTCATATCCTGGGTCAACTGTGCAACAACGTGTCTGACTGCAGCCTGCATTTAATCTGAGGGCACTGTATTTTAATTTCCCTGACGTTACCAAGGGAGCAGCCTTTGTTGCAGCGATGTTGCTATTACTCCATCGGGTTTGCAGGCAGGAGCTGCTATGCCTGTTCAGTGAAAAAACTAATAGCAAGATTTTCAGAGACATTCCAAGAATAGCAGGCAACAAGATAGTAATTTGGCACCCACAGATAGATTGCCTGCCCCTCACCCCCACACCTGCCAAAAAAAAAGGAAATTTCACTGAATGGGCTGCAAAATGGAAGGTGGGTGTGCCATACTGTTGCACACACAGTGTTGAATAACTGCAGCAGATGGAAGCAGCTTTGAGGAGGAGGGAGACAGAATGTGTCTCAAACTGCTGCAGAATTAGAGGAAGACAAATGTTTCATAATCCCATGAGGTGGATTACAAGCTTGTGTTTGAACAAGCGAACAGAAGCATCTTTCTGACTTTCTCTCAAGGATTACCGTGTGGGACATAGGCATGGAGAGGAGGCTAATGCTTGGCTGCTCCATGGAGAGGCACCTGAGCACCATGAGAGGGTGTGAGAGAGATGGTTGAGCTCTGCTCAATGAGTGCTGCCCTCCCTGATACCCCTGCCCTTATCCCCCACACAAGTCAAGGTAGCACTGATGGCTTCATCTCTTCAGTTGACATCCAACGACTTACTTGGTTGTGGTAGATGGGAGAAATCCTTGGACTTCTTCTCACGTATCAAATACTAACACAGAGAAGAAGAGAGTAATGTGTGGAAGATAATGTAGTGGGAATCTGAATCGTAAAACCGTGACACAGGTTGCAGGGAACTATGTCTGCTTCTCTGCCTTCTTCCCAGCTGTCCAGGTCTTTTGGATTGACCAGATTATTCAGATGTAATACAGTGTTTTAATAGACTTCTCTTGAAATTCTCCACAGCTGAGATTGGGGATTTTGATGAAACCATAGATCGTGAACACTTAGCGAAGAACAAGTATATACCTCATCAAGAAGCACTAGAAGACAAAATAATGGAATTTCACCGTAACCATATGTAAGATTTTTTTGTTCTTGTTGTTGGCCTTCTTTTCCTATAGAATAGTTCTAACTGTCAGTATGTGCTAGATCTGAAGTACAAAAGAGCTTTGGACCTCTGAGTTTCTCAAAGGTTGCTTCTCAAAAACTGGTAAAGCTTATGAACTTTCTGAAGGTTACTCCTGCCTTTTTCCCATCATCATAACAAGATGTTTAAAGCGCAATTGATTTGATACTCATTCAAGCATGCTGTTATTTTACAGTCTATTTCATACAAAGTGCTTCACTGCTGATTTTGTGCATGCAGGTATGATTGCAAATCACGACTGATCAGTCAGGCACTTCTGACAGTACTCTTTTGGTTTCAAGGACACTGAATGTTGCCTTTCAACCTTTCCATGCTGTATTTTGAGATAGGTTGAAGAAGGGGTTTAGTGATAGTTTTAGGAAGAGCACAGAGTACTTGCAGAGTTAGGGATTTGGGGAAATAGAATTTAAGATGATGATGCAAATTGGTATCCTAATGTCTGGAGAAAAGACCTGTACTAGGAAGATGGTGAACAGAAGTACCAGTAAGGCACAGAAAAATGTTTTTTAGCTGTCTAGAACACTTCAAGACGTGAACAGTTTTATTTTTGAGCTAGGTTGGATAATAGGTGAGTGGTAGGTATTTCTATGGCAGTAATAATTAAAGCTTTGCATAATTTCATCACAATTAATGCGGTGTTTATAGCTTCCTGAGATTTATGGCAAGGTTTTCATACCTTCTGTTTTACTTCGTTTTGGTATTACATTCACTTTTACAATGAATAGCATCATTACATGCTTCCATTCATTGATTTTTTTGGGGAATATGGCATGTTTTCAGTGGAAGAAACAAAGGGAGGTAGTAAATTCTGTTATAACTAATGGTTTAAAATCTAGCTGTATAAGGTGTCTCAGAATTGGAGCAATCGAAATTTATAATAGAGTGTAAAATCTGTGTATTCTTTGATATTCGTTTGGACTAAGTTGTTGTTCTAGCTGATATAAGTCTGGGGACATAGAAAAACCATACAGATATTATACCTCTGACAATTTTCAGTCTCTTTGATCAAATGTCTCTTTGTTCTCTGGAGGACCTCTTGATCTCTATTAAAAGGTGTGACAAGCTTGTGAGTGTTCTCTCTTTTCTTTCTCAAGGGGACAGACACCAGCAGAGTCTGACTTCCAGCTTCTGGAGATTGCCCGTCGGCTGGAGATGTACGGGATACGCTTGCATCCAGCCAAGGACAGGGAGGGGACAAAGATCAACCTGGCTGTCGCCAACACAGGCATTCTGGTGTTTCAGGTTAGAGCTGCTCGGGGCGTGATTTTGTACTTTTCATAAAGCAGAGAGATTTCTGACAACAGTAAGAATTCAGGAACTCAGCCGTGTCTACAAGTATTCAGTTGGGAAAATGCAGGAACTTCCGAAATTTTTCTAAGAATGATCTTAAACCTGTTATAGCTGCACTAGGTCCTTCACTTCCAGGGACTCCTACCTTACAGTGTAGAATTCCATCTGCATCCACGATGTGCTGTTCAAGATGCAAACTGTGCCATGGCTCACAATTTGCAGGTTGGTCATGCTGACTTCTACATGTAGGAGCAGGTAGGTCTTGCAGGCATGGTGCATATTAAATGGGTGAGAAGCAGAGACAAGTAAAACAACAGACAGCTGGAGTCCATGCAGATGGATGAAGGCAGTAAATATAAGCTCTCTGTAGTGTTACTTTGTCAGAGTTTTTACAGTTTTCTTGACCAGCCTTGACCATTGTACCTTTGCTGAATCCATGGATCTTACTTCTTTCCCTTAAAGACCCAAAGTGTTTTCCTTCTCTTTCTTTCCTCTCCTTTCCTACCCCAGTCAGTCTAGTAAATATTCATGAAGCATCATTAGCAAATTTATCAAATTCTCGTTCTGGAGTTCCCCTTAGATAAATAACAAATTGAGCTTTTACAGTTGTGAAGCTACAGGTAGTCAGCTGGTGTCAACTGCTTTCACTTCAGATGCTTACCTCACTCTGTATTAAAAACAGTAAGCTGTTCTTTAAAATGTCCTTTTTTACGATTGTCAAAAAAGACTTATTTATTTTCACTCTTTGACTACGATTAAAATACTGATGTTTCCAGCCTTACAAAGTACTTTGAGTTTTTTCATAAAGAAAAGTAACAGCAACAAACAAGCCCAGAAATGTCTGACCCAAATGCTCTGAGACCAGAGTTAAAAATACCCAACCAAACAAATGGCCAAAAAGAGGCAGCGAATTGAAAAGATCCCCAATCAACTAAATGAGTTGGTAGTAGAACCCCAGAACTGAAGCATAGGTTGAAGCATGAGAACACTAGGATGTTGTTAGAAACGCGCATAACTGAAGCAATTGTATGTTCAGGCCCTTCCCCTGCTCCCCCACAGCATGTTCATCAGCTGAGTTAATGAATTGCTGAGCCTTGTAAATTAAGGCTTTCTTCAAGGTGAAAGTGTGTATCCACAGAAAGCAGCGTGGTCCTCAGAGTCCCAGCAGACAGCTGAGATCCTTCCGTAAAGTGTAGCTGCAGGCTGATGGCCCAAAGCTTGATTTGTCAAGCTCTGAAGTCAACTCTTCTTGACCTAATGTGTTTGGGACTTCAAAAAAAGTTTTGCTTTGTTTTATAAAGTTTCTGAAAAGCTTGGAAATTTTACTAGGTCAAGCTGCAAGACTAAATGCTGGAAAGGAAGTCGGGCTCTGACCTGCTGGAGTCTGCCCAGCAATGGGCGTCTGTCAGTAGGCTTAGGGCTTCCTTCAGCCACTTCATAGGTCAAGAGCTAAGTTCTTATTTTTATTTTGGTTATAGCTGATAGAAATTGAAATATGAGGATCTCATTAGCATGACCCCAGTGAAAATAAAGGTTCGCTCACAAACGGCATAAGCTGTAGTCAGACTTTAAATTTTAAAGTCTGCCATTTATTTAGAAATCAGTGTCAGTGCTGCTGATTATTTTAAGTAGATTAATTATGTGATTCTTAGACAGCTGGTTGACTTAGCAGAGATCATTACACTGTCATTACTCCTACAGCTGTCTGGTGATGGTGCCCAAATCAACGTGGGTTTCTGCATTTGGCAATCCTGTAGCAGTTCTCTGCAACTTCTGTGCTGTGCTCTAGGAATGTTTGTGTTGAAGTCTTCATTGAACAAACTGCTGTAATGAGTATTTTAAAATAACACTTCCACTGCCTACTGACATAGATTAAGGATGAAACTTCTGGAGGGTAGGGGCTAATGATGTAGTGGCTGGGAGTTGGAGTATTATGAAGATAATTTCCTTCTTGCTGTTTTCTTATGGTATTGGTTGCTCTTTTCCAGAAAATCTTTCTGTGGCTCTTCAGAGACAAATAATTTGTTTACATTGCTTTTGCTTCTGGTACTCCCTATGAAAGGTCAAAATGTGCACAGTATTTTGTATTTCCAATATAAAAACTTGCAGTTGCTTGTTTTTTCCACATTTAAGCAATATTTAAAGGGATATTTATTCTGCCCTGCAGACACACAAAGAGGGAGGAAATCCACCTCATCAAAGTGAGGTAACGTGTGTCTGTATTCCCTGCATTCTCTGCATTCTCTGTCACTGGTGAATGTAGAGTGAGGCACCTTTGGAAGGTGATTTAGTCAATGGAAAATCTTGAGTCTGCATAGTGGCACAAGATAGCAAAATCTGGTCCACCCTGTCTTGTGCAGTGATACTGGGTTGGATATTTTCACAATAACTCACTGTACCTAGTCCTGTATTGCAAGAGTTTAACCATAAGTGCCTGCCTTCAGTCATTGCACCAGATGTTTATGGTTTGCATTATCAGAGGATGAGTTACAAGAAATATCATCATTTCAAGTTAAGTGAACAGATGATTAATTTATGACAAGCTTCCT
Source organism: Melanocharis versteri (assembly GCA_013397845.1). Classification (NCBI taxonomy): domain Eukaryota; kingdom Metazoa; phylum Chordata; class Aves; order Passeriformes; family Melanocharitidae; genus Melanocharis; species Melanocharis versteri. Next base: position 423,705 of record VZTG01009981.1, on the reverse strand, counting down.
TAGTGGTTTAGATTTTTCCATTCGGATCTGGAAGGATTAAACCCAGCTGCCTTTTTTCTCTGTAGGGTCACACCAAGATCAATGCCTTCAACTGGGCTAAGGTTCGAAAGCTGAGCTTCAAGAGGAAACGTTTTCTTATCAAACTGCGGCCTGATGTGAATGTAAGTCCTTGTTAGGAGTTGATGAAGTTGACAAAAGGTAATTTGGTAAATTCCTACTCACAGATCACAGGTGGTTTTTATCACCTCATGAATATTTTAATTGCTTGTGTTCACTGCTAGTACTGTGCACATCAACCTGGCATCTCAGGTGAGCAGTCCTAGCAAACAACTGAATCAACCATAGCAGAATGTCCCAGAGTCATCTTCTGGTTGCAACTCTGGTACTATATCATCAATTCTTAAGGTTTAGCATGTAATCAACTTCTTCTCATTAACATTCAAACCACTGCTTTATCTCTGTCATATTTGTCAATGAAAGGAAGTTTGAGCAATAGCTTTGATACTGACATGCAGACCAGTGATGTCTCAAAGTTGGAAGGATAGGGCCTGTTAAGCCTAAAAGCCAATAAGTTGGGAAGAAGCTTTTTTTTTTTTATTTTATTTTTTTCTTTTTTTTTTTTAGCGCAGTGCCTGATTTGTCAATGCATTTCTCTAATCTATGTTGCTTACCAGCTTACATTGCAAATGCTATCCCGATTTTCAGAGTTCATTCCAGGACACTCTGGAATTCCTTATGGCCAGTCGAGATTTTTGCAAGTCTTTCTGGAAGATCTGTGTGGAGCATCATGCCTTTTTCAGGCTTTTTGAGGAACCTAAACCAAAGCCTAAACCTGTTCTTTTTTCTAGAGGTTCTTCATTTAGGTTCAGGTAAGACATGCATTCTTTCCACCTTTGTTGCCTCTCCATTTCAAAATCACATCCATAACGGTCTAGGATTAAACCTGTTATTTTCAGCTCACCTTTTTTACATTGTAATTTGCTCTATTATATTTTCCATTGCATCTTCTCATCCAGAATAATGCAAAGAACACTGATGGGGAAAATCCTGCATTAATTTTGTAGTAGCTGTTGCAAAGTAGCTTTCTGGGGGTGAGATCTAAAGTATATAGGGTCCTGCTGGTTTTGCACAAGAAAATTCACCTGTGTCCTAAGCAACACTGGCTAGCAATTTTTTTGGGACTCTTTGAATCTTCTGCTCCTAGGATGGGGTCTTTCCTATGTATCAGAGTAGAGGTTTGTATTTTCGTTGCATGTCCCTGTGATAAAACCATATCTGCACAGTTACAAGCAAGGCTTTATGGAGGGACTTTATGCTTGCAAAGGATTTATGTGAGATGACCACCTCTGCTAAGACCAAGTCTACCTGCGACATTATTAGATCTGTTGGAAAGCTTTTAATAGTTGGGTTATTGTGTTGGGGTTTTTTTGTTCCTTACACTGGCAGAAGCATCGTTGTTGATATTGCATTGTGTATGCCAGGGGGAAATCCTTTTATTCATACAGTTTATTTTGTTTGTGAAGCTGATATGAGCTGAACAGCCAGAAATGCTCTTTGCTGAGATGAATGATGCACTCTAGATGCCTTGCACAAGAACATAGTGTATATATAGCCATTCTAACTCTCTTCCCACTTTGTTTGCTGCTTGCAAAGTAAATTAATTGAGATGAAAGGACTTATGCTGGGTAAACAAGCTATAACTTGTTGAGTTTCTTCCTGAAGTAGGTAGAAAACTGTAGGTGCATTCAGCTTACCTCAGGCTTTGGAAAGCAGGTTTTGTCTACATCCTTCACTCACTGTGATCTGTGTTACTACATTCAGTAACCTTTTCCAGGCCCTGACAGCCTCCAATGGATTGGAGGAATTTGGCTCTCAATTGAGCATTCTTGAGGTGTGGGTTTCCTGTGCTGCTCTCAGTTTGCTTTGGAGTTCATAGCTTCGCACAATAGACAGTGCTGGGCTTTCTCGCTACTTCACACCCTGTAGCAGAAGGGGATAAAGGGGTTTCCAGCCTAAATCTCTGCAGAAAAGGTGTGTTTTGTAGTAGCAGCAAGTAATGAAGTGCGTATCAGGGGGTTTCATCTTGGTTCCAGGGTTTACCAATATCAGACAAGACTGGTATTTGAGTAAAAAGGATTCAAGAATATATTAATTCATGAGAAGAAAGCTTAATCCCTGCTTCACTTCCCATTGTAGTGACTCCCCAGTAATGTAGTACGCTATAGAGCCCACACAACTGAATTTAGGCAGTTCTGAAATGGCATCAAAAAGTAGCTCCATAGCGAAAAAAAAAGAGGCAAGTAACATGCAAAATGCTTTTAATCTTTGTGTATCTGGCCAGGTCCCCTTCTGTATCATCTTAACGTGAGTTTCTGATGATAGTGACAAATACATTTCTGGTTGCTATGACTTTATATGCAAGCCAAATACATGTCTATGATGACCAGGTGGTATATTCTATTAAATACTTTAACTCTGTTTTTCTTCCAGTGGTCGGACTCAGAAGCAAGTTCTTGACTATGTTAAGGAAGGAGGGCACAAAAAAGTGCAGTTTGAAAGGTGAGAGGAAATAAATTAATTATCTCAGTGTGTTATAATCTAAGAAAAGTCATGATTTCCAGTTAGTTATAGTCTGAGATCTTGGCACTAGTCCAAGGAAAAAATTCCTTCTCTGCTGGTTTGACAGTTTATCACATGTGTAATATCCCTGTGGTCCTGAATGTTTTGGCAGAAGTTTCATAACTTACAATTCAGTTAAAATCAGTAGTCTCCAATCTGTTTTTCAGCAGTGAAAGTCTTACTATCCCAGGTAACTTTCTCCCAAGTTGATTTGCACCTTCTTTGCTGGGATGTGGTTAATGTATGTGAGCAGACATATTCAGCTCAGAATAAAACTGAAAGTAAGAAAAGGTACAGGCAAGCTCAAGGGAGAGGTCTCCAGGGAAACTGAAACTCTTCCAGCTTTCTGGAGCCGGTTCTGTCTGAACTCATCATGCTCATGGTGAGCTGAAAGTAATGGCCAAAATGCCACAAAGACCATGACAACAGTTCATTGCTTATGATTCATGCTTACCTGGTAGACCATCTTTACTTCAGTGCCTCTCCCTTTTCTTACAGTGGTACGTTTGCAACACATAGCACGTTAAAATTTTACAGAAAGGAGGAATACTAATCTCTTTTGGAGCAAAATTTTATGAAAGCTGTTATTCAAAGGTTTTGTTTTAAAAGAGGCATGTCTCTTGATTCCTGTTTGTAGGGAAAAAAAAAACCTGAAACAGCTCTTTATGTGATTTTCCTTTTATCTCCAGGAAACACAGCAAGATTCATTCCATCAGGAGTCTGACTGCACAGCCTTCAGAACAGCATACAGAGGTGCCAAAACAAGTCAGTGATGTTGATGAAACCCTGGAAATGAAATCCTTTTAAACATTTCTTGTTAGATTACCCTCCACTGATTGCTGTTTTGAAACCCTAGGAGCACAGTTTTCCGCTTGCTTACCGTTTAGCTGGGAGCTAAGGAGCCCTGGGTGTCATAAGCTTTGGGTTCTGCAGAGTGAAGCAGCATTGCTTACAGACAACCAGACAAATATAAATAGTGAGCTTGTCTGAGCTGTGCTAATGACCATCTGAAAAACTGCAACCCTCAGTGTTGCTGCCAGAGTCCTAGGTTGTAGCTGGCTATTGCGTCTGGGGAAAGTGTAATTACTTTTCTTCACTGGGAGGTCTTGGTTGCCCATTTCAAGGTGTTAGGTTAGTATTAACCACGGAGGTGAACAATTATTTCCTCAGAAAAATTGCAGCTCTAGCCTTCTAAGCCGTTATCTCTGGTGGATACCATATGTATTTAACTTGTGTTGACAGCTGCTATGTGTTAGGAGTTCACAAGTCCAAAAGCCCCGTAGTGGTGAGGCTGCAGTGGCTGCAAGTTCTCAGGTCTAGCTGGTAGCAAGGCTGAGCGTGTAGTCCCTGTAGGGACCCACGTGAATGCACACATACTGTACATGTACACAGAGCCACACAGTCAGCCACACATGTAAGCACAGGAAACAGCACTCCCACAGGCACCGACAGTGCCAGTGGCCTCACCCTCTTTCACTCTTTGGCTCTGGTTTCTCCAGTTGCTGGCATCCCAAACACACCAAACATATGGGCTGATGGCTCTCCTGGGACAGCCTTCAGAGGAGACAGGTCAGGAAGCTTCGTTTTCCTGACTTGATTGTTGTGGTTTCTCCACCTGCCAGTGTTTCTCTGTGCTCATCTGTGTCTGTGGAGGTGAACCTTTGATCACATAACCTTATGTTAGGTACAGCTTAAATGTCAGGAGCAAGCCACTAGGTTAATGCTTTTAAGAATGCTACCTGAACCTTCACCTTCCATGCATCGCTTCCTTTTGATAGTCACAGGCTCTCTCCTTTCTGCAAGATCAGGAACTTCAGAAAATTTTATTATAGATGGAGCCCATTTCAAATAGCTTATAGCTTTTTAATGTTGCTGAGGCAAGCTCAGGTGGATGGAGCATGGCTGCTGGGAAGATGTGTGCAGAAAAGCCAGCCTATGAACCAGTGGCAGGTGTGCTCCAGGGAGTGAATGTGGGGTGCTTAAAAGCCCACACATGATTTTTTTAGTGTATCTAAGTAGGCTATGCAGAATTTGTCTTATGTTTTTATCTTTTCCTCCAACTTCTCAGAGTAGGGCAAACAGGTTGATGTTCTTAGAGTGTTAGTGGCTGCCTTAGAGCATGGAAACCCCTCAAATACCCCTTTCTACATTATCACTGCATTCCGTCTGCCTTCTCTTCCCTTGTTTAGCCTATTTTTTTTTCCTGTTCTTCAAGATCAGAAACCTTTTTTAATTCTAATTAGTCTTGAGGCTTGGGTTACCTCTTTTCTTTTCGAGAGACTCCTATGTTGCTGCAGATGCAGTGCAAAATTCTGGTGCGTAATTACATGCAGCCTTTTCCCTCTGGCTCCCATCCCTCCCAAACCTCTCCCCTCCCACCCTCCCTCCCCTTTTGTCTTTCCCTTTGTCTCCCCCTTGCCTTCCCTCTATTATCTTTCCAGAGTGCTAGAGCCTATGGAGACAACAATGATGCTGCAGCAGTGCAGAGCTGCCGGCAAGGAAAGGAGTTGAAATCTTCAGCAGAAGACACTGGACAGCACAAGAGCCCTTCCTTGAAGAAGAGTCCAAAGGAAGGCAGAAAGGTGGATGGAGCAGTGGTCTCAACAGTGGAGGAAGAAGAGGAGCCTGCTAAGGATAGGATGCAGCAGAACAGACCTCAATCACAGCAGCCAAGCACAGGTCCAGCTTCCAGGGCTGCTCATGGCAGCAGCACCTCCATTCCTTTCATTGACTGCAGTGATGTAGATAGCGAGTATGATCTCCTCAGAGGACAAATAACCCGGTCATATTCCCAAACAAATGACAATTATGAGGGTGATTTGACCAGTGGTGCCTATATTCACTACAGAGATGAAAATCGCAATAGAGCTAGATATAGGGATTCTTCAGCTTCTCTAAAGTCTTCCCAGTATCTCTCTGAAGAGTACCTTGATGATAACACAGCTAATCTCTCCTTCTACACTGGGGGAAGCCCCAGAATGCCAAGGCATAGCTCTCTGGTTGACGAAATGTTTAGAGGGCCGGGTAGCCGTAGTCCGCTGGCCACTCCGTTGCCTCCCAGTAGCAAAGAGTCGAGCCCTAACATGAGCCTGAGTAGAACTGGCTCTCAGGGTTATGTCTCAGAAAACGGGCACGACTGCAGGGTGAGGACTGGGGAGGAGGACAGCCATGCCACTAACTGCCACGGGTATTGCAGGTATTCTCCAGGTTCTCAACGGCCTCGTGCACAGAAAACCCATAATCTCTGCAATAAGTCAGTTACAGATCCATTTATCCTAAGCCAGATCTCCTCAACCCCTGGGCAGGAGTGTAGATCAGAGAGATACTGCAAAAGAGGTGGGGTGGCTAAGATGTCCTCTCCAGAAGGCAAAATGATGGCCAATGGTATGCCAGCTGGGGCACAGTCAAAGCAGAGCCCGGGCATGCAGTCGCTGCGTGCCGGTGGCATGATGGATCACATGGCTGCAATCCAGATGATGGAGGGCTCCACCAGCAGTGGGACAGAATCCAGTGATTCCGACTCGGAAGTCATCAATCCCTTCGCTCACCCCCTGGTGTTTGGGAACCCCGTTGTGCTGAGCTCCTCCCCCATGCCTAGAAATAAGTATTCATTTGGAAGCCTTCAGCTTGATGAGGAGGTAGAGGAGGATGTATCTGTCGGCCTCAGTGATGAAGATGGTGTGCAGGTCTTCAGCTGCTAGGGACCAGCGTGTATGAGACCAGGGGATACTGTGATTGCTCACTGGAGTGGTTGCATCTCCTGGGGCTCATGATGAGTGGCTGGTAATAATTTCAGTGCATGGGCTATTTCAGATGTTATCATTGTACAGACCAGCCAGAGGGAAAGGATGCTAGAACACACTAATAAGTCTCAGTGATGCTTAACAGTTTGTGTCTCCTCTGAAAGACAGGAGGAGAGGAAAATTATTACGGATTTAGGTACCTCTGTAAGACTTTATACACTCACCTCTTCATTGTATGAAGTCTTGTTTTAGGTATATGTTGTAGCTTCTTTGTTATTTTGACAAAACAAACAATCAAATCAAGTAGGTACGTTGTGCTCTTTTGTATGTCTATTACAATCTTTTTTCTCTCCCATATAAGGAGAGCAACTTATGAGTGCCTCAACAGAGTTAGGAGAAAAAAAAAATAAACTTGCGGCCAAATGCAGGCAGCTTAATATTCAAGACCAAGACTTGTTGAAATCTTGGAATATGCTGGAAAATCTTTTCATAGCAAGAATGTGTCTGGTCTACTCATCTTCATAACTCAGTTTATCATCTGATGAACTGAGGGTACAAATCAGGCATGTATAAAATGACAGTGTAGTCAGGAAAAATGACAGTATTGTCTTTTTCTTTGGTGGGTTCAACAGGCTGATTTGGCGATGGAGATTTTGAGACTCCAAACTCTTCCGTGGGCAAGAAAGAGAACAGGGTGAAAGTTACAATTGAAGTGAAAAAAGCTTTGATCAAAACAGCCCTAATGAAGAGTGGTATGAGTATTACTTGCAAGGCAATCCTTTCTATCCTTTATCAGTTTAATATAGAGATATATTGCAAGAAATTTTTTAATCGCTTATACTTTCAGTGGAATTATTATAGAGACATCAAAGTTCTGTGGTGGGTGGTTTGGAGATGGTGGCTGTTTAATTTTATTTTTTGCTTTGATCACAAGAAGTCTTTATCTGTGCAGGATCCAATTACTCCGCCGTAGGCTACTCTTTTAGTAGTGCCACCTCCGAAATTTTTCATCCCCTGACAGGAGAATGATAGGAGTAACTGTGTTCCAGGCTGATTGTCTTCTGTTCTGTCCATAGAGTGGATATGGGCAGAAGGACAAAGAGACTAATTCTGTGTATACTTCCTTTTTACAGGCTAGAAGTATTGAGAATTAAGGTATCCTAATAAAATCTGATTTTAGTTTCTCCAAGTTAATTAAGAAAATCCAGATGAGAGGTCTTCTGTATGGAAAGTGTCATACAGTTACTAGAGCTGGGAGACAAGATGTGCTCTTTATAATTGGCCTTATTTTTAACTTCTGTATATTTTTCTTGTGGAAGAATGGAAATAAATCCCAGAATTTTAAGTGATGAACAGTAGCATTGACTGAACTGCAGGTCACCTCCAGTGATCTGCATCATACAGTACATGCATGCAGCAATGATGAATCCATTCACATAAGTACTGATGAAAAAGTGACAGGACTTTGTAAATTTAGACAATATAAAATTTTCAAGATTGTTTTTACAAAAATTTTAAAATAAGAAGTCTTTTTAATTTTTCTAATGCCTTGGTCTATGCACACTTTAACAGAGTTTAATCTGAGTGAAGGATATTTAAAAATATACCTACAGTAGTTAGGCATGTGTTGTTATATACTTTACTGTTTTGCAAGTAAAATGTATCTTTGTGTGAATATAAGTATTAACTCTCTCATCTCCTTTAGTGTGTTGCTTTTCTTAGAGATTAGATACTTCATTCTTGAAAAGGAATGATTTAAAGCATCTCTTTAGATACTGATATTTTGGGGACAGGGAATACTCTCATTTATTCCTGTAGTTAAAAGCATGAGTCTACAAACGGCGAGATTGATAATTAGGGAAAAACTTGCTTGTATATGATTCTAAAAGAGAATGGTTTGTGTTTTGGATTTAGAATAGATGTAAAATAATTGCCTTGAAGTTCACAATATATAAGATAAAATATAAGTAGTTGAAGCTCGCATCAGCAGATAGTGTGAGCATTGGGAACTGGGTGCATGACTCTCCTTTTGATTTATTTTTTTACTGCCTGTGCAGCAAAAGTACCAGTAGGTATAAAGTAAAGTAATAGCAGTTTGGACAGATGAATTAATTGCTTCATTAGCCAGTAAAATTAGAGTTCAAGTAATGGATTTTCAACAAAAGGATTTGCAGTCATTTCTGCTACTTAAGAAAAGTGAATAGATTTCACATTCTTTGGATTTAAGTGAATGTAAAATTTTATAAGTAGTGTTTGCTATTTTGCATCCTTTCAGATACTGTTTCCAGGCCTGATTCTTCTCTCATATGTCTACAAAGATATTGAATTCATAACTTTTTAGGAACAGATCTGCTAGGTAGCTGAAGTTAGCCTAGTTGCTAATAAAGTATCTCAGCAGCTCTTCTTTTCCCACTTCAATATTATCCTTAAAAATGCAATATGAGGATTTTTCTGTTTTCTGTCTTCTGGCAGTTTTTCGGCTTTGAATGTTTAAGTAGTTGTTATTTTAAGACATGGAATTCCTCCAGTTAGAAGAAGTAAAGTTTATAAATAACATAGGAAATAATTTCATTTAGGATTAATTACTTCTGCAGCATTCTAATGCCAGTGAAGCTCCTTTTAATATTAGCAGACAAGGTTGTAATTTAAAACAGTCTGTGGGCCAAATTCCTCCACCAGACATGTGGTTCATGTCTGAGCCCTTGCCAAGAATGGTGAAGTGAGAAAGGAGTTTTGAACTGACATTTTCCTACAGGATCAGGCACCATACAATTCATCTGGGAATTTGTTTCTGTGGGACAATCAGAAGGACCTTGCAGAAAAGAGCAGAAACCTTTAGGGCAAGACTGCAAATGAGATGAGATGGAGGAATTCTCATCCTGGCTCACAAAGTGCTCATAGTAAGAGGAGCTTGTCAGTTCTAGTTAGTTGTTGCAGGCATTTATTAATCTGGATACCCTGGACAACAGCAGTGATCTAAGTATACCTTTGTCTCAAGTCTAGCAGGTAGTTACAGACAGGGTAACTAACGGATTCTCCCACCAGTTGCAGTAGATTTTGGAATGTGGCTGATTGTCCTTTTGATTCACCGTTCTAAAATTTTTATTATCAATAATGAACTTTCGGTCCTATACTCATCAAGTGCCCAGATATCCTTAGGCAGTTGCTACAAAAGAGGCAGCTGAATCCCAGCGAGATTGAGCAGCTGCGTCTGGTCTAGTCTGAACTGTGTAGTCCTGAAGCACCCATCTCCTGTCTTTCCAGAGGATGTGGAGGAAACCTCTTGTTGGGTTGATGAATCAACTCTGTCCATGTAGTTGGATAAATATGGAGATGAGTTGAAAAAGCAGTTAGGGGTTTGTCCATAATAACGTGCAGATCTAGGTAATCTCTGGATAAAAGGCCCTCTGATTCGTTCTTTGCTATTCCAACTACTTGACCACATTCAGCCATCTTCTACAACAGCAGTAGAAAGGTTATGTCAGACAATTTTAAGTTTTCTCCTACTCAGCAGCAGCTCAAACTTGTGGTGTCCTCTTGGGATCTTCCGGAATATTTTTTTTTCATGGCAGCCTTTCCTAGAATCTAGTTTTCCTCAGTGACCCTTTAATATCCTCAGGATATTAAATTTGTCAATAGATAGATAAAGGAAAGATGGAGAGGGGCAAGTTGTTGTAGGAGCCGAGATCTGCATAGGATATTCCAGGTATGGAGCTTTGAATAATTGATATCTGAACAGCCTAGACTGCACTGTTTTCAGTTTAAGTCCGTATCCTCTAGCAAGCATACTCCTTGTGCGTGACAGAGAGGAGTGTTCTCTGAAGATGATTTACACCAAGTGCTACCATTTCACCCGTGGCTCATAGCCTGCCTAACAGGCACCATCCCACTACCCATTTCAGTGTTTGCTGCAATAATATATATAAAAACAAATTATATCAAGGAAAAACTGGAAGAGAAATTCCTGTAGGTGAAAAATGTCAGCATGTAACTGAAAGTTTTTAGGATTGCTGTAATTTCATTTACTTTATGTGAGCTACACAGAGCTAAGTTATAGGCAGATGAGCATAATGAAAGAATTGCATGTCAATAGTTTGAAAAATCATATCAGTCTATTAGTTGTCTTCAAGATTAAAGGACATGAAAAACTAGAAAGAATTCTCTCCGCAGAGTGGCGCTGGTAATGCTGAACGTAATCAGTAGAACGCAGTAAAGAGTGAAAATACAGTGGTTTGTGCATTAGTTCACTAAATGGGGCTAGTATTACTAGACCAGACTGCTTCAGCACCTGTATTTTCTCCCCCGAATATTTGTAGGACAGATTTTTGTTTGCGGTGAGGCTTTTATTAGTTGAAGCAGCTCTGTTCATTCTGAAGCGGGAGCATTCGTGCCAGAAGTTCCTGTTCTAACTTCTCTATCTGTACATGCAAGTACTTGGTGGTGACCAGAGAAAGTCAAATAGGAAATGGGTGAGACAGATCTAAAAGCTGTTCATAGGCCCTCTTTTTCTTCGCTAGGAAACAGAGATGTTTTAAATTCTATCTTCTTAAGTCCCCACGATAAAAACACAAACGTAGAGTCTCTGTAATCACTAGAAGTTTCTTCTGGGGTGCTCCACAGTCAGGAAGACAAGGAAAAGAGAGGAATGGAAAATATCTTTTAGAAAGCACACAGAAAATAGCTAGCCCTATTTATTTACAGTTCCCTTTGGCATAATGTGCTTTCCACTCTTCTTCTGAGAGTTTAAAGTCACAGTAGTTTTATAGGGTACTCAGAGAGCAAGAATTATGTTGATCAGTTGAACTGATGAAGCAGACCCAATTTTGAATTTTGGTAAAACCAGTGATTCAGATCTCATCAGTATCATCTATACGCAATTAGCATGAGCTGTGGCTATTTCTGGAACAGTTCTTTAACAGAAAAAAAGGATGCCTGACCTATAAATTCTGTTAAATTACATGTTTGTTTAACTAATCTCATTTGTCTTAATGAGCCGTTAGACTGCTGTCAGAGGTGACTTTAGAATGAGATTTTAATTGCTGCAATTTAACTTCTAATGATGAAAAACAAATTACCAATCCAAGTTTTTCCTGACTTCCACACATGTTGAGAAAGTTGGGTATCACAGCCTTATGCACAGAAATGTGGACCACTGGAGAATCCCTGTCATTCAGCAGTGAATGTGAAGGAAAGAGGTTCTCTGTTAAAGCATGTAATAAGTTGAAGTAAGCCAAAATCCCTTTTAGTCTTCCAATAATGCTTCGCTCTCTCTCTCTTTTTCTCTCTCTGAATAGTGTCATTTCTTAAGGCAGCTTCTGTATACTTTAGCTCATCTCTTTCCTCTTCATTTAGGGGATCAATCCTCTTCTCCATAAAAAATAAGAGAAACCCTAAATATATGAGGGAAATGGAATCTTCTGGAACAATTTTTAATATGTAGGCCTTTGTTTTGTTAGCTGCTGTCAGACACAAGTGGTAGAAGAGTCCTTTTTTCAGAAATCCAGCTGCTTATTGGTGTCTCCTACTTGATGGTTGTGGGTCTTCTGATGGTAAGTGGCAGATGCACAGTGTTAACATCATGAGGACCCAAAGCTTAGACTGATGTTTAACTTTTCTCAGATGTGAGTAGCAGCAGACTCTGGTTTCAGTCAAGCTATGTTAGGAAAAATTTTTGCCTGTACTGTCAGATTCTAGAAAGGAAGGAAATTTAAATCCTAGGAAACTGACATTAGCAAAATCTTTCCTCTTCTGTTTCAGTAGTTTCTATAGTTACTGAAATATGCCTAGACAAAGGCACATATCTTAGTTACTTATTTGTGAGGGAAATAATTGTTGTGCAACATGTGCGTCCTGAGCAGAGGTATCTTCTGTGTTCCTCCGTATGGTTAGGCTGTGTGGTGCCATTGATATTTTTAAATGCAGAATTTGTACTTAAAAATCAAAGGCATCATACGAACAAAAATCCTAGTTTGGGTGACATGTAGCAGTCTTACAGAGTATTTTGTCTTTTGTTCTAATTCTGTGTTCTATAAAGAGCATGTAGAATAAGCTTGGTTTATGTTGTTTGTTATTAAAAGCAGTGAGCACTTTCTTTTAAATGTTACGAGATCTGGAAAGCCTGTGTGCCTGGCTGAGCTGTGTATTCACAGGCATGTTTTTCACAAGTATGTGTGTAAATAATGGTGGTGTTATTGCAGTAAAGGGGGTAAAGACTTTAGGATCATAAATTTGCATGACATAATGGTAAATAGTTTGCTCAAGAATGGTTAGACTTTTAAGATGTAATTTTTGTTGATGATTTTTTTTTGGTCAAGTTTTGGCCCCTGAGAACCATAAAAAACCTGCAGTTCACACTGATAAAAATCAAGTGTAAAGGCAGTAATGATACAGCTGTCACTGACAGAACATGGAAGGTTGAAGGAAAATGAATGCTTTCTGATTCAAGAGCTTTCAAGCTTGTTAAAATTAGATTAGATGCTTTCTTTAAAATGCTGCAAATCTTGTTTTGAGAAGAGAACAGGCTTTTGCCTTTGATGGTTTTCAGCAAGATCAGAGGTAGTTCTTTCTGTTTAGTTCAGAGAATATTAGAGCTCATGCCTGTTGCTTTTCCATGAGGCACTTAAAAATATTTGATTAGCTGAATCCTTATATTTCCCTTTTCCTGCTAAAAAAAATCACCTGGACCCACTAACAAAAGTTCATAAGCTTGGCAGTGTTTCAGTTACCCAACTCTTTCCTGATTTCTGTGTATGCACATGCATAGATTTTTTAAAATTAAATCTCAGTAGTAAAATTTAATTTTTAAAATTGGCAATGCTGGGGACTTCATTCTCATTTTTGTCATTTGTTTAATACCTTTTAAAGAGAAACATTTTTTGTTTCATTGTATGCACTGTTTTGTCAGCATGTACCTCTCTGGGAGAAAAAGCCTTTTCAATGTTCTGTCTATCCTCAAAGCATGGTGTATCTTCTGTTCCTTGCATTGTTTGGAGCACTGTCTCAATGTCCTTTTACTGCAGAAATGCCTATTTTGTATTGGGAGTACCTAATTCCTCCTATTACAGTGATCCTGCCTCACGGAGCACTCCTCGCCTCAGAATTAATGAAAACCCTCACCAGGTTGTGACTCTCAGGCTGAGAAACCACACCATGTTGAGGAGCAAAAGAGAAGAGGGCAGCGAGGGGAGAAGGTCTCTTTTCCAGGGCGTTTGGGCTCCACTGAGCACAATCAGAGTGCCCTTCATTTCCTAATGGAGACTGCACCCAGCAGTCAAGGCCGTGTGCCGTGGCTCGTAAGCAGGATCACTGCCATCCTGGGGAGATGTCTTGTTGGAATGGACAGTAGCTGTGGCGTAAGCTTACATGGGGGCTGAAGGTTTCCAATTCCATTGTAGCACTGTGTCATGTTGGTTTAAAGGCAAACAAAGGCAAACTAACCCTAACGCTGGGTACAACAGGAAAACCTTCTATAGGTTGCTCCATTTCTGTCTGGAGAGATCAAGGCTAGACAAAGGACTGATGCCCAGTGACCTCGTGCTCTCCCCAGACTGTAATGCTCACTCTTTGTTCTTGAGATGTGAGTACACCCTGATGTAGGCCAACAGCAGTTACTGTCTGATTTCACACTCACCGCTGTCTAATCCTGAAGTACACCAATAAAGCATGGACCTTTACCAGCTGGGGAGGTTGCTGGCTACTAAACCAACACCAAGCTTGATGAGAGTATAAGCATGTCAAGCCATTTAACTGTGTATGCATGGAATAAATTTTTTTATTATTATTTTTAGTTTCACCTGTACCTGAAGGCTTTTACTCATTCTAACTGGTATTTTGCTGTAAAACTGTCACTGGTTTAATTGTTCTGTCCAGTTGCTGGCTGATGCTTTGTCCTAAATATGAGGAAATTGGTTCATTGAGAAGGTGCACCATTTTCCCAAATTCTGCTCACTGCCTTGGGCACGTATTTTGAAGCTGTGAAGTCAAAGTGAACCTTTCTCCCTGTCAAGTTCCTCTTCAAGCCAGGCAGAGTTAGTGGTGATGTGTGACATTGGATTCCTTCACAAGTTTGTTTTTAATTCCTGTTCCTCCTCAAAATCTTTGGTACTGCATTCAGGGATGTTTATATATGAATTTATGTCTGTTGTGTAACTACTTTTCAAACTAACAAACTGTATCCACTGCTCCGGCTTGATTGATGTAATGGGGAAGAGAAGTGCAGCTTGATGAACTGGTTCCCCTCAAGCTTTTGTGGAAGTCAGTGTGATTTTTTTCCTGCATTGAGGGAGAACAGAGCAGAATCTCCATCCCATAACTCTTCAGCAGCACGACTGTGCCTGGTTCACAGCTGGAGAGAGAAGGGATGGACACCATTTTTAAACTCTTCTTCAATCTAAGGTACTTTAGTGATTGGTGAAGTGCATATGAAAACTGCTGCTTCATCTGGTGCTATCTCTCCCCCATGCCATTTTGTACTATGCATCTTCTCTGACCAAAACGTTTAGATACATGTTAGAGCTATGCAACCACTGTGAAAATGGAAAATTAAGCTAGACTATATGGCCACAGCAGTGGCAGCTCTGTCAGATACTTTCTTATTAAAGAGCCTTCTTAAGTGATATGTTCAGTAATGCCAAGGAGAAAGGGGAAACAACTTGGGCTTCATCTGCCAGACTGGAGTTTAGAAAACACTGATCTGACATTAAAGCTGGGTAACTGGGATATAGATGTCACAAGCCTCCCCTGACTGCAGAGCAGGCTGTGGAGCAGGAGTAAGAGAGAATAAGCCCTGCAACATTCCAGATGTTGAGAAAGGTGCTTTTCTGGCTCTTAACATGTTTTTAATTTCTAATAATAATAATAACAACCTTGAGAATGATAGAGCTCTTAAGAGTTGACTTGATGAGATCTTAAGCGGTACATGAAGTTTTGCAGCAGAATTTCAGTCGTCTTTAATAACGGTTGATGTTTTCTCTCAGTTTCCATAATTTAGTCATTTTCACTTCTTGGTACTCTACAGAGAAGGAACTGTCCCATGAGCATCTTAACACTGCTGTACTCTTCCTCTCTGTTAAAAAACAGTGTGTATGGATGGGAACTGTTTCTTTTGAAGCAGTTGCAGAACACTAAGTGGCCTGAGTTTGTTATGCAGCAGTTTCAGGAGAAAAGTTCAGGTCACCTAGGCTGTGAATTGACGTCTGGGAGAGGCTTCCTCCGTCAACTTGAAAGTTGAAACTGATTTTAACTGTTTTTCCTTTGATATGAGCCATGTTTTAAAGCAGTATCACTCAGCCCAATGCTCCATAGGCACCACCCTCAGCCCCTATGGTTTCACATCTGTATGTGACAGGAGCCTAGAATACTGCAGGTACAGTGAGTGGGATGGATCACGTCTGTTGGCTGAGGGCAGAGCCCAGCCTGTTCCTCTCTGGCAGGGCACCCACAGCTTGCCAGCACTCCATACCTTCCCACCACCAAATTGCAGTGAGCAACTGATGTGTATTTTGATAAAGGTATAGCTATTAAGTATTTGATCCTAGCTGCTGGCTTCTTTTTGTGTAGCACATGGAATACGTATGTTGGTGAGGAGCGATTTGAGACACGTGTAAAGCTAGGAAGATAGCCCATACTTTCATGTCCCGTGGCCATGTAAAATGCCATTGTCATTTCATAGATTTTTTTCCCCAAGTTAAATTCCAATCAAGTTCTGCTTCTTTTGTCACCTTCCCTACTGCAGCATTTTTCTCCAGTGTCTGGAGAGTAAACTGGCTCAGTGGAACTGAGAACCACTCCAGGTATTTTGGCATTGATGGGCCAATCTGGCATACCATGGTAAAGTGCATTCTTGTTATTTGCCACTGTCATCAACCAGTGTTGGTTTCTCTTCTTAAACCCAAGCTTAGAAAATAATTGAAGCACGGGCATAATAATTCCTACCCACTCCTCCAAGGATATAATTTTAGTATATGCTTAAACAATCCTGAGATAAACATTCTTTTGTACTTTTTCTTGGTTTGTGTGTATACAGCTGACTCCATTAAATTTGAAAGATGGCCCAATTCGGAATCTAAATAAAAATCACTTGAAGTACGAGCAAAGACAATTCCACGTTACCAGCTGCAAACCATTTAGGCCTCCAGCATGCAGTAGCATTTGCTATCTGGCAAATGCCATGCTAATAATTGCCTGTCAATCCATGAATCCTTTAGGGTGAATTGTAAGGGATTTCAGTACCTTGTAAATAAGATTGGTCTTCTCCTTTCTGCTTCTGTTTGTATTCTGCAGTATGTAGTTGATGAGTAGAGCCTGTATGAATATACTCTTCTGTGGCAGGAGATCAGATGAAACACTTTGTTAATTCCGGTTATTCATTCCTCACCTCTGTGAAAAAGAGAAAGTCGCTTTGCAGCACTGCCATGAGCCATCAGCGTGACACATGTCCTGATTGATTGGTGATGGGGGAGGGAAGAACCTCCATTTTCATTTCTTCATGGCTTACTGACTTTCTCACACCAAAACAAACTTGTTTCTCACATTTCCCAGAGCAACATCCAATGTGTTGATATTTATGGCTGTGTTTGTTGTAATTAGGCCCCAGAATGTACTAATGTAAGAACATTTTGAGACCCTTTTGTAATGCAGCCACTTTCTTATGACTAGTTTTAATTTTCATTTGTTCAGTGTATTGGCAGGTGGGGTCTGACTGAACTGTTGCTTGTAGGTGGTGGTGGTGGTTGGGTTTGGTCACTGCTCATGCTCACATTGGTACCAAAAGGGAGGAAGCAGCATTTCAGCTTGCTGCAAAATAACTTTGAGAATGTCAGTGGTGTGTTGATGTGCAAAGTCTTTAATCAATGGGGTGTATGCGCAGTGCTGTGAGCCACCAGGCACATTTTTTGTGATACTTTCCATAATACTTTTCCCAAGTTATGTCTTCCAACTGTAAGATAGGGTGTCTTTCTAATTCGTTGTCCTTTTGATATTTTGTAGTTTGAAATACTTGAGTTGTACTGATAAAAGTTCCAGTACATCAGAATTTAGATCTAGGATTATAAGTAGGTAGGTGGATATGTCAATATATCTATATCTATCTATCACAGATAGGTGCTATTTAACTTCTAGACTACAATGCTGTGAACTTCTCACAGAGGTGCAAATCATTTATTCGCTGTCTTATGACAGGCATAGTGCCAGAATTTCTTTGTTTCCACATTTGAGGTGATATCACTTTTCTTATGTCTTTTGTAATGTAGTTAAGTACTTTTAACCTTACAACCTTGCTATTAATCTGTTTCACTATTTCTCAATGATGAATTCCATTTCTTTGAAAAATACTGTATACAGTTGTGTGCTAGTGTCAATAAAATTGACATTTGTGTAACAAGCTGTGGCATTTTCTCAAATTTCACTGAACATTGATTTAGTGTGAAACTGTTGGTAAATCCTTTCTTGCTAGCTGTAATAATACAGACCTTTATATCAGACAAATACTGCTTTGACTTTGATTTATAATAGGCTACGTAACTGTCATGATTACATAAACTGATAACTGTGCTGTTTTTTCCTTCTCTTTTCAAAGGGATGATTTATAAACGTGAACTGGTTTGGAACTTGAAAACATTCATGTTCTAGCAATAAATCTTGAGATCTTCCAGAAAATAAATAGGTTTTACTACTGCCCTAATTATATTTATTTTATATTATATTTAGTAGAGTATCTCAGCTATGTTTTTTTTAGCAACAGGAGCATTTACCTATCATAATT
The DNA here is from genome assembly GCA_013397845.1 of Melanocharis versteri. NCBI lineage: Eukaryota > Metazoa > Chordata > Aves > Passeriformes > Melanocharitidae > Melanocharis > Melanocharis versteri. The sequence continues at coordinate 405,582 of VZTG01009981.1, read as the reverse complement.
TAGGTAGGACATAATCACATGATAGTAAATTGTATTTGACCCTAATTATATACGGCAGTGTATGTGTTTTACATTTAATCTTAGACAGCCTGTTCGCTGTGGTAGTCAAGAGCTCGTCACATTTTTTTTTGTTGGATTTTAATGTCTGATGCCAAAATGGCACAGGCTGTAAATGTTCTTCCACATGACAGATTCTTCTTCTAAAACAGGTTTAGATTTTCAGACGTATGGAGGAGGGGATAACTGGGAGAACACTGGGCATTTTTGGCAAACTTTCTTTCTGTGCAGTCATTAATCTGGCTGCCTCCCAGAAGACAAAATGCTAATTTCAGTAATATTTAATGTAGTGTATATGAATCCATGGAAGTGTAATTAATTGTCTAATTCTTTAATATTTTAAATCCAGAATGAAATGGGACTTTATATCTGTGAAAATCTGAACTTGTCATGCTTTGTGCATTAAAAGTATTGCTTTTCTTATGTAAATGTAATGCTAGCATTTCCATCCCAAACAATCAGAGGAGCATGGAAAGACCTACAAGGTATAATATACATACTTGTGTTGTGTGTAGAAGTTGGGGGACTAGTAGTTTTCTCGCTTCACGTTAGATCTGACTGATCTTAGCAGCAACACTGCTGTAGAAAGTCATCCTTTTTCTCTAGATTTCAACTAGATAGATTTGTAACTTGTGACAAACTAACTTGTGTCCTGTAGTTCCCTGTGAAGTCCTGATTTGAGTGTTTGAAGTTCTGCTTTGCTGGAAAGAATGGCACTCCTGGGACGATTCCTGTATTGTTGTATTCATCCTCTTCTATAGAGTGGGTTACAATGATGAGATTTTTTATATTAAGTTGCTTTTTAGAATCATAGAATGGCCTGGGTTGGAAGGGACCTTAAAGACCACCTAGCTCCAACCCCCCTGCTATGGGCAGGAACACCTTTCACTAGACCAGGTTTCTCAGAGCTCCGTCCAGCCTGGCCGTGAACACTTCCAGGGATGGGATATCCATAGCTTCCCTGAGCAAGCTGTTCTAGTGCCTCACCACTCTCATGGTAAAGAACTGCAGCTCAGTCGTCTGTGCCTTGATCCCTTCTCTACAGAGACAGTAATTTCAGCCAGTTTTATCAGCCAAAAGACACTTAACCAGTCCCATGGTGAATGCAGGTGGATGCAGTTCCTCTGGCTTCAGGGCCGTTTGGGCTAGTTTGAGGACCCTGATGGCTATGTCTTGTAGCATAATTTCACATGCTGCAAGTTAAGATTATAGCTCCTTGTGGTACTTTCTTGAGAAAGCTTGTCCTAATTGATTTCTCTTTTATCATTTTTCTTAGCAGGTTCTCTGACTGGCAGCCCTCACCTTTCAGAGCTTTCCATCAATTCCCAAGGAGGACCATCAGTGGCAAATATGACTTTATCTCCGAACTTGAGCCCTGATGCCAAGCAGTCATCTCCCTTGGTCAGCCCCTTGCTGAATGACCCGTCATGCATCAGGGCTGATGATGAGGAGGAGGTCAAAAGAAAGGTAAGGCGAATGAAGTTGGCCTTGTCTCTCTTCTCTCTGATGTCTTGAGATAAGTCTGGGCCATTCCTGTTGGTTGCAACCTCGGGAGCTTGTTTGGACATGGTCTCCTATAAATCTAACTTGCTTTTAAGGAGCGGAGTTTGGTAGTTTTTGTGACAAAACAGTCAGCTCCACTGTCTTACTGGAGAGAAAATTTCCAGATGACAGAAAGAAAAGGGACAGTGTTGAGCCTGTTGTGGGAGTGTCCAACCCAGGCTCTCCAGTCTGTCTCTGCTGGGAGCACCACTGGGAGCATCTGGCTGTGGGAGTAGCAAATGCTGTCTTTGAGCCACAGCCTGCAGCGTTCAGCTGGGAGTGTTTGGCTCAGACCCATCATTGCAGCAAAACCATAAGGGAGCATCAGATCCAAAACTGCTTTTTGAAGATAAAGTGTTTGTCTGAGCCAGGGTGTTCTGGGTGCCTGCTGGCTCATCCCTCCTCTGCTGCTGGGTGAGAGGGACTTCCTTTTGTCCTTCTGTGGCCTGTTTTTTCTCCTCAGCTTGGAGCATCTCAGGAGGAAGAAAGAGACTCCGATGGCTTTGCCGGAAAGTGGGAGTTTGTGTAAGGAAGATCTCTTTTCCCACTGTGCATAGTTAGCAAGATGTGTGAAAGAAATCTGAGAAGAAGAAAAGCCGAGAATCAGTTAACAGAGTTAGGACTCTCTGTGCCAGTCCAAGATAGAGCAGCCAGTGACTGCTGTGTGCACCAGCTGATGATGGTTCCTGTGGGGGTGCATTCTGACTAGGAAATGCCCACACAGACTCCCTTTGCAGGGCATTCACAGTGTTTCCACTGCATCATTTGTCTTCAGGGAGAAAACAAAGGAAAAAGATCTGTGGATGGTTTTTTCCTGAATTTTTGTTTCCTGAGCAACACAGAGGAATATCAGCTGGGTTCCTTTGGCTCTTCAGAATTAAGAAATTTTAAATCTGTGGCTTAGTCTAAAATCCTTCCCTTCTCTCACTGTTAGGTTGTCCAGCCTCGGAAAATTGTACAGGTTTGAATTTTTTTGAAAGAATTTTTCCTGTGTATTACCATCCTGATGATGAAACTTAAAATAATCAGACACAAATTTTTGTCATCTTGTTGAATTTGACACTTGATTCAAATGGTCATTTAGCCTGCAAAGGATTTCTTCATGAACTTCACGATACGTCCTGCTCCAGGAATAGACTGAAAGGAACATCAGCACCCCAAAGCTATAGAAATCATATTGGCAGAAAAAGAACTCTCTCAAAAACCCATAGAAAGTTCTTATTCTCTTGTGTTTGCAAGGAAGGGTTGCTTTTAGGGCTTCAGGGCTTAGGAACATTCAGGCATGAGTCACAGTATAACCACAAGCAAGGGTCACTGGTTTGTAACTCGCTTGGTGATTTATTATCTGCAGTTTTTTTCTCCATAAAAGCAGAGGAAAACCTAACGTGCTTGCAATTTGCAGAGGTTCCCAATGGAGAAAGCTTACTTCATTGCTAAAGAAGTGGCGACCACGGAGCGAACATACCTGAAGGACCTTGAAGTCATCACATCGGTATGTTCACTTGAGCGTTACTCACCAGACACGTGAAGCTCTAGTCAGTGGTGGTGGTATTTCGTCTGCTCCATTTAACGTCCTGGCTGTTCTGTGCTGCTTTTATATTCTGCACTGTAGATACTCTTTGCCGAGCACAGGAGTGCTCCTCCAGGGAGGAAATAACGCAAAAATCAGAGAGTAGAGGTTTGCTCTGTGGTTAGTAACATGCACTAAGAAGCTGTATCAGGTTGAGGAACTTGGGACACGCTTCAGTTATGTTTTCTTGCTCTTATGCTTTGTGGTTGTAATTACTAAAAATGCCTGTGGGTTTTCAATGACTTCTCTTAAAACTGAAGTAGCTCCTTAGGGGCACATATAAATGTTTTCTACTGTATTAAATGCCCTCCATTTAACATGAAATATTGTGGAGTGCCTATTTGAATGATTCTGATTTTTCAGTAAGTGAAACTGTGTGTTAAATGAGTCATTCATCTGTAGCATCTGATCAGAGTGCGATTGTTAAAATCACCAAGGCAAATAGCTGCCATTTTTGCACACACAGTGACAGTCTTGTTTCACTTCCAAGAATAATGTGTGCAAGATCTGGTCTGAAATAACCATTTTCTGTGAAATGGCACTGGATCCAAACCCCTTCATGGCATTTTGGCCAGCTCCAGACCTCTCAGCTCTTAAATCACCCAGTGAGGTGCATTGCTCACTCCTGTGCTGAGTGTTGAGGTAAGGAGGACATGCTTCAGCGGAGAGTGTTGGGACCAGTTGGGAGCCAGGGATACACTTTCTCCTCAGCTTGTTGTCTGTTTGAGGATCCCATGTGACAGATGCAGCTGATCAGACCCCAGGTTAGACAGAGCCAATACAGCATGGCTTTTACAGGCAGCAGGGCAGCTGTGGCCCCTCTGCTACTCGCCCTTGCTTTCTGGGAAGCCAGCCTGCTGAGAGAAGAGGCCAGGTTCTGTGGGACAGTTCTGCTGTCATTGCTTCAGTCTCAACAGCAGGTACGCTGTTTTCATCTAATATTTCACCCAGTGGCTGCAGAAACAAAAAGTTTTAGTTCCTCAGAGCTGAAGCCCATTTCCCACCCCATCCTTGATTCTTGTGGTAGGCAAATTTGAATTTGCTGGATGACCAAGAGGGACTGGCCTGATTAGTAGCATACAGTTGTATCAGCTGTGCTCCACAAATGGCTGGCCCAGGAGGCCACTGAGAGTGAACAAGTAGCCAACATAGTTGGAAAAGGAACAACTGCTGTGCATGAATTTTGAGACTTGGTAGATGAGCTTCGACTTTAGCTCTACTCGGTGCTGAGATAAAGCAGGGGAGAGGGAAGCTTGGGAGGGATCGCTCTTTATCCCAGGTCTGGCTGAGCTCCAGCTGATGCAGTGTCAAGCAAGACTGCTTTAACAGCCTTCGGTGGTCCCAGCAGCTTTCTAGGCACTGCTGGAAGTCAACCACAGATAGCTGGAACCCCTCAGGGCAGTGAGGAGGGAGCAGTGTTATGTGTTGAAGACAATAGGCATTACTGCCTTGGCAGGCTGCCTAGTCCTGTGGCTTTATATCACCCATAGTCTGTTGGGGCGAAATAAAGAGAATATGGAGCAAGACTGAGCAGGAGCCTGTTTCAGCCTTTACGGTGTCTGGCACTGCTGCTCCTCTTTTGTGATAGCAGTGCCTTCCACGTGTTCACTTTGCAAAGTGATGTCCTCTGTGTGCACACAGCAACATGGGCGTGGGTGCTTACTGAACCAACTCCTGCCAAAGGCATATCAGACAGAACTCAGCGAAAAGAAAATGCAGAGCATGCTTTTTTTGCTTTTACTGGATTGTTTGCAAGTATTGTAATGCTCTTTCTCTTTCACTTCCAGCATTTGCAAATTCAGTTTGTGTTGACTAACCAGTTTGGGTTTGAAAAGAATTTTCAAGATTTGATCAGTGATGGCAAAGGGGCAAGGGAGTTCCTTTTTCAACTATGCAGGGCCTTATGTTTGATAAGAGCAACAGTTCAGCACACAGGAGTGTCAGAGATAGTCTGGGTTGTATTCCTAGTGCCAGCTAAATAAGATCCTTGCTGGCTTAGGAATATTTGGGTGAGGTACATAAAGACAGCAAATGATCATACCTTCTGCATTCTACCCACCAATAATTTTGCTTCTTTTTTCATTTGTAGTGGTTTCAGAGTGCAGTGAGTAAAGAGGATTGCATGCCTGAAACACTGAAAAATCTAATTTTCTCTGACTTCGAACCTTTGCACAAATTTCACACTGGTTTTCTCAAGGAAATTGAGCAGAGACTTGCTCTGTGGTAAGACTCTTGATTGTTATTTATCTGTATTATTTCATGCACTTTAGCATTTTTGCATTCCCTTTTTGCTAACTCCTTGTGATCTACTGTAGTGCTTAATTTGTGAAAGTCACAGATGTTGGTTATTAACAGACAGGGTTTATTGAATCATGCTTTGTTCGTGTTTACTCGACAAACTCTGTTGTTCAGATATCTCAGTTACAGGCATATGCAAATGAGATCATAATTCTGGATGAAGCTTTCTCTTGCCAACTGTCAGTGTTTCTACATGGCAGCTCTTTTGAAGAACATGCTGCAAGCAAGGCTTATCAGTAATAAAGAGGGAGAGGCGAAGGACCAGGTTCTGTTTCTGTCAAAACAGGTACAGGCTGGGAGGATTTCACAGACCAGCTTCTCATTCTGCAGCATCGCAGCTGTGACACTCTCAGGGTCTACTCTGCACTCTACAAATTGACAGAGTGTTGGAAGGGGACACTGGGCTTGAAAATTATCTATTCTTAACACAATAGTGACAGTAAAACATGGCATTTTTACAAAATAGCTATGAAGTGAATGACTCTTTGCTGTCAAGGCTCTTAATTCATTTGCCTGAAATCTTAGCAGAGGCAGCAGCACAAGCAGAAGCCTTCTGCTTGCTCTGATTAGACCTGTCTGGACTAGATTGTCTTGCTCTGTGTAGGCATTTTTTGTAACTTATCTTTGGTGCTGGGAGCTGAGCTTTTCCTTCTCAGTTAGAAAAGTGACAATGAAAATCACATGAAAACAGAGCAGGCAGACCTAATAGGTGTTAATCAGTTTAATTAAGATGGGTGCCTCTTTAACTAATGAATCAAAACAAAAGCAAAACACAGTCTCAGACTGTGTGAGTTTAACTCTTTTGTTGTAGTGAGATCATTGAATGAGGGCACAGCGCTTTGCAGACTAGTGCTGTCCAAACCCACCCTGCACAGTTGGAGAATTAGCAAGTGTTTTCTGGGAAGAGAGGAATGTGGTACTGCCTCTTAGACCTGACNATATATATATATATATAGTTACTCCTAAGGCATGTTCTGCACAGCCACCCTGCCTATATCACTCTTTTTTTCATTAGGCTGCTACTGGTGTTAATTGCATTGCACTAAGGAGCATTTATTACAGGTACTCCAAGAAGGCTCTTTCAGATGCTATAAAATACTGATTGTTTCTTCAACCATGGTGTAAGATTAACAGTAGTTGGAGTTAATCCCTAACTAGCTGGGGTTAAGGCGTGTGGGGAGAAAAGAAATATTTATACAGTTAGTAAGGACCAAGTTCTGCTCTCCATTAGACCAGTCTAATCTCGCTGGGTCCTGGCTCCTGGGCACATGTTGAAATAGAGATACCCCCTGTATCCTTCTGGCAGCATTAGAGGTGGATGCAAATCTCCTGTTCAGGTGTGGTTTTTCAAAAATTGGATGATGCTGCACTACCAGCCTGCTGTGGAAAGGTGACATTGTAGTAAGTGGAGGGAAGGGCTAGTTATGTTATAAAAAAGAAAAAGTATTTAGGCTTTTAGACTTTCCATGGTTTTACTTTGTTTCTCCTTTTCAGTTAGCTTATTTTAGAGTTGAGTAAACCTTTTGTTTTCCAGGGTCCTAAGATTTCACAGGGCAGTAAACATCAGTCTGAAGTTTCTAATATCATATTTTAACTGCACTTGCCCTGTGATTTAAAGTGCTGATCTGCTGCAAAGTTACTTTGCAATCCAAATTTGTTCAAAAATATTCTGCTGAGGTAACTTTGTCCCAGCTGGGCACCTCGTTCTGACTTTGTCAGCTCAGCTATTGCATGTCCTTCCACAGTTAGTGTAAAGCCACTGGGAATTCTCTGTCGGCTGCTCTGAATCACTTGGCAGAAAAACAGTCACGTTCCTGCATTCAGTTTGCGACCAACAGCCTGGATGCACCTGATGTAATACCCCTGTTGTAGGCAGTGATGGTTGTTAAAGTTCTGGAAGATTTGAGTTCGTGCCTTGGGAAGGGCGGCAGACTTGCTGACAGGTATTATTTTGGAGGTGTTGATGTTTCTATATAATGCCACAGATGCTGAGATAAGCCGCAAGCAATAAACTCTATCCTATAGAGATTAGTGTTTAATTAAACAGTGAGTGACAAAATTAAACAGCCCCTCAGCATCTACAAGAAGCTGGTGGTAATGTGCTAGGGAATTCCTTCAGCAGCATGGTCAAGGTCACTTAGCTCAGTGTCCACAGTGCCAGAATGATGCCTCTGTCTTTGGCCCCAGGTGTTTTTAAGGCAGTGGGCTGTGGCTGTGTTCACCACCTCAGGGCAGGTCGCTCCCAGCTGCCCAGCAAATCACGGGCCTGGCTGAGCTGGTGGCACAGCAGCAGGCAGGTGTGGGCAGGATTCAAGCCAGCTCATTTAAGTCTGACTTCTCCATATCAGTTCTTAAATTTCCAGGCAGGTGGATGGACGGAGGAAGGTGGGACACCTGTCCTGAGACATGAGCGTGCTCTGTGTTTGTCAGAGGGTGACGTGTCCTACAGAAAAAGGGCCTTTGAATGGAGGGGTTGTGGACTTCATCAAGCTGGTGGAAACCCCTAGCTACCCACATGTGCTGTGGGAGCTTGTCTGAGAGAGAGAGCCTCCTGCAACCAGTCATCTGTGTTCCCCTAGTGAGTAGGATGCTAGGTTTTCTCGACTTAAAGTGCAATTCAGCCTGCTCACTCTACACAGACATAAGTGCGGTTCTCTAAGGTTTTTTTCAAACCTTCATGCTGCATGTCGGAAGATCTAACAGGAGGCCATTCCCTGCTCTCTTAGGCCTTGGATCATATTGAGGCTGAGACTGATGCAAAAGAGCTGTGAGGAGAACAAGGCTCGTGGGGGATTGCATGTAACAATTGTTAGATGTCTCCATGCTTTTAATTTATTAAAACATCTATAGACCTTTAGTATTTGACTGGAGGAAGCTCAGGTTGTGTACATTATTAAAAGCATTTCTGGCTTGCTTGAAGGCTTCTGAAGTGTTTGAATCTGCAGTCAGGGGCAGGCTGTTTGCTGCAGAACATCTTAAGGGCCAGGGTCCCGTTGACCTGGTTATAGATTCTGGCAGATCTGATCTGTTTCTTTACACAGTTCACCCATTTTTCTCTTCAGCACTACATTTTCTAAGAGCAGCACATCTCGCTGTCCACTGCCTAGTGATAAAGTTTTTAATATGACATAGATTGATACTGACACCAATAGCCATCTGCAGAATACAGGAAGTCAGTGCATTTTTCTCAGCCAGAATTTCTTTCTGGCCATGAAACTGAGAAGATTCCTGGTAGCTTTATTGCTCGGCACCCTAAGATCAGTGATACCATACTCTGGGCCGTGTTTCCAGCCCTGCCTGTGCTGTTGCAGGGCCAGTAAAGCAGCCCATGAATCTCCTCAGTTGCCCCAGCTGTGCTGAGCTCTGGAGACTGGCCATGTTCCTGAGGACAAGTGAAATACTGAAATACCTCACTGGAGGCCGTGTGGTTTGAGGAGAGGAAGGATGACGTTTGGTGGATGCAGGCAGGTGTGGTGCTTTGCCCCCTCACACGGGAACGGAAGAGAAGAGGAGAAGAGCAGGAAGCTGCCTCAGGTGGGAGAGGGAACAGCACATGTCAGGCTGTTCTGTGAGCAAGTGCCAGAAGAGCTGCATCCGGAACTTGGGCATCCAGATGCTGGTCCTGGCTGCCAGGATTCATGCAGGTTGCTCCTCAGCAAGGCTTTGGGTGCAAGGCCAGGAGTTCCCAACCCTTTTTGCTGGGAGAAAATATGGGAGGCATATGTCAGTGACTTAAAGCTGGCTCCTGTTTCCCAAGGCCAGTGAGACTTTATGGCAGGGAGGAAGAGGTGTGGGCAGTGCAGGCAGAGTGTGACATACTTCGTCAATGTCTGGCTGGTTGAATCTGAGACGTCAGTTAGGTTCTACTCCTTCTTTTATCCCAGCTATTTAATAAGTTATTAATTTGCGCCACAAGCACTATTTTCCATCCGAAAAAAATTGAGCTCATCTTTCCACACCCCCTAAAAGTATTACGAGTTTCCACACTGGTTTCTTTAAATGCTCATAGAAAGTGGCAAATGGAGAGCCATAAGTATCCCCCTTTGGCTGATCACTGGGCAGCATAGAGAGCAATGCTGGGGCAAGCCAGGATTGCTGTTTCTGCCCAAGGAAGCCCTCTTCAGGTAGTATAAATCTGTGTTTTGGGCCTTATCCATGTGCTAGGAAGAAAAAGCATTATGTACTTTGCAGACGTGCAGGCAGACTCATCTTCTCCCGGGGAAGCTGCTAGTTTGACTCGCAGATCTTTCTGAGGAAAGCTGCTGCTCAGTGTTACCAGATGGGACTGTGCGGCTGGTAATTTGCAAAAAAAAAGGGCTCTTAGATCTTAGCATATGAAAGGAGAAGGCGCAGTCAGGATTTGTGGAAGCAAAATTGAAAACCTCTAATAAAAAAGCACTCAGGGAGGTGTAGGAAGATGAGCCAAATGTTGATTTGTTAACCATTTTTTGTTTGAGAAGAAATACTTGTGCTCAGGAAGAAGAGCATGACAGACAGTTTATATAAACAAGGCAGCAGTCTTTATCTGCCTTCTCAAAAGCAGAGTGCTGGCTGTTGGGATGGTTCTGCATGTCTGGTGAGGAGGCATGAGGAGGAGGACGGTTCAAAAGTGCCTTTGTCCTGTGTACAGAAATGAGGTATGTGTTGCAGTAAAAGCCTCTGAGTTATGCACTGTGGATTCCGGAGGCCAAGACATTGAGAGGGGCTCGGTGCCAGCACACCGGGCTCGATTTGGAGAGGATAGTTTTCATTGCTGAAGTCACTTCTGGGGACCTCTGGGGGTTGGAGCTGTGCTACGCCCAAATTAACTGGAAACTGTGGGAGAGAAATAGCAATCCAGGATCTATTAGTCAGAGTTAGAGCTGTGTTGTGTCCATCTCTGTGGCTCTCCCAGCAGGATATGCCCAGGATCAGCTCCGAGGCTGTTCCACAGCAAGATCTGGAATGCTGTTGCATTTACAGTGTATTTTCATGCAGTGTTACTTGCTCAGATCCCTTACCGTTTGAAAGCATTACTGATTTATGTTTGCTGTAGGTTGGGTTTCTCCCCCAACAGGGATAGCCATCCCAAAGACTTCAGATGTATGCATGCCCTCCAAAGGCTTGGTATGACTCTGGGAAGCTCTGATGGCTTCAGCAGTGCGTTCCTTAGGCTCTGAGCAGCACCACTCACTGCGGAAGGTGCAGCTGCAGTGCCGGCTGGAAAGGGCAGGGCCGTAAGAAGCGCTGGGTAACAGCAGGGTGTGAGCAAGGAAGGGGGTGTTTGCTTTTATTGACTCTTCTTTTCCAGTTATGAAACATTCCTCTTGTTTAAAAGCCAGTTGTAATGGGGATTGTTAAAGGTATTTTTTTTTAATATTAGAACTTCAGTTAATAATAAAGTCATAAAAACTTCAAAGTGTCTAGGTGTTCAAAGAACCAGCTATCATATTCAGGAGGGAGTTCCTGAGCATGTAACACAAGGTCACACATTGTAAACATAATTCGTTACAATTGATTTATTATGATTTTGGCTGCAATTCAAGGGCTGCAATCAAAGACTTTTGTGTTTACCTCAGAAAAAAAAAATCTTTATTGAGGTATCTTTCTCTTCTTTTCTGCCTTTCCACCATCTCCATCGAATTTCTGATTGAGGGTATGGGCTGACTTGAGATTTTTTTCCATTATTTTTTCAATTATATACACTAAGAACTTTATGTTATTCGAAAATCTGACAGGGCTGCTTGTGTAATCCCTGTAAGTCAAGCTGGAGGCTCTTTGGAGTAGTGTATATAAGGTAGTGTCTGAATTTCTTACCAGGTATAAATCAGTCTCCTCTTTTCTTACTATTGTACACTTGCATTGCTGTAAAAAGGAGGGGACTACTTGGATAAAAATGAGAAATGACCTTATTATACAGTAATGTCCTCATTTTTCAGCATGATTTTCAGTGGCTTTAGACCTCCCCCCACAATGTCAGTGGAGTAAGGGCACATTATGTGTGGGGAAAGCAGCTCCTACATCTTCTGTGGAGATGGGCATCATAAATCAGCTCCTGATGAAAATCGTGAGACCCTAGGCCCTGAGCTTTGTCCCTTGTCACTGGCAGATAGATACCATGTTCAAACAGTGACCCGTGAAAACAAGGAGTAAAAAGAACAATTTAGCCATTGATGCACAACAAATGAGCAGCTTCTTCCCTCCCAGCAAGCTGAGTGTTGTTATTCAAAACATACGCCACAGGGAGAGCTCTCTTTTCTGCTCCTGTGCTTTGAGCTGTTCCAGCAGTAAGACATCATCTGATATGTTGCGTGTTTGGGTTTTATTTTTATATTCTGTGTATTTGGATGCTCTTTTCTTGGTGTTTCTTCTTGTTTTCTTGGGATTTGCGTGTTGAGGAGCTGGGGAAGATGGCAGTATAGCATAGGCTTTACTCTGGGGTCCCAGCATGGAGCTGGGGTAGAGTGGATGTTGAGTTTTAGGAGGCGGATGGGAAGCTGTCATGTTCTCTCATGCCTAGGTTCAGCTTTCTCTGCCTCTCTGTCCACATCAGAGCCTATATGCCTGTGACCATCCCCAGTGGGAAAATCATCTCTGTTGCAAGGGAAATTTATTTGCCGGGAAATAAATAACTAAAGCAAGAATAGTGGCTGGAACAAGGAGCAGTACACAGCCATCACATTTCTGTATTTTCTCCTAAGAAAACCATGGGTTTACTACTTCCAGCAGGATGCATCTGTGCGCAGCACAGGTTGTCTCTGTCAGCCTGGGCTGAGGGGTCTGGTACCAGTCAGCTCTTCACTGTTCAGCCAGCAGCTGGGGAGAGGCTCTTGCTTTTGGGGAACCCCCTTCTCTCTGTCTCTGTCTCTTTGCCGAGATGCAGAGTAAGTTTGGAAAGCCCTAAAAGTCTGTGGCTGAGGCCAATGAAGGAAGGCTATTCCTGATGCTTTGTGTGTGTGACTGATGTGGTGAGATGCTGTGCAAGCGGTCAGTGCTGGTGGTGCTGAAGAGGGTCTGGCGGGTCACCTTTTAGGAAGTAAGGACCCAACTGTTCTGTGAACAACCCCACTAAATATTAGCTGTTGGAAGCACTCACTGTGGCTTTTGTAGGCTTGGGCTCAGCCTCTGAGTAGCTAGCTAGTAGATAAGAAATTTGCAATGTGTATTCTAGCCAATCTGTATTGTAGCCTTCAGATCAGAAAAGCAGTGTCCATTTAGAAAAAGCGGTCTGTAATGATGTACTTAATATTTATCTTGGCAGTAAGTAGATAACTATATATTTCATACTCAGAAAGGTACAAAACTGCCGAAGTCCATTAGATTAAATCAAATGTAGAGACAAGGAAAAGGATCCAGGCAGTGCCAGAGAGTGAGAGAATAACACATAAAGCAGGAATTCTTATAGAGATAATTGCCGAATACCATGCCATTGCTGGCAGCAGCACAATTTCATCTGGCTTTGACATTTCTGAGCTTGTGTGCAGATGCCCAGCGTGAACCATTTGGGAGGGGATGCTGCATGCTGGCTCCATGGGTGGAGGGTGGCTTTCCCTTGCTTCCTGCCAGTGTGCTGCTGCTGCCTTGGACTTCAAATGGTTGTGGTTTTCAATCGGGGGCACTTTGATATGCACCACTTGGAGCAGAGCTTTAGTGGCTGGAAGGTTTTATTTACAACCTGTCAGAGGAGATCTCAGTGGGGAGAGCTGCTAGACGGGTAGGACATGGGGGAAGGGAGAATTAAGGAGCAGTGTAGAGTGGAGATGATTTGACAGACAGAGGCTTCCTGGAGACAGAAATCGTACTTTTATCCTCAGGTAATGTGAAAACTGTGGTCTTGTGATGCCCATACATACCTCTGCTGTTGCTTTCAGTTTAGACATTTCTTGGGCATGATTTGAACTTGGCACTGTTTATATTACATAATGTTTTTGCGAAACAGTGATGGTAATTAAAGTTACCACTAACACAACCCAACTTCCTACCCCCAGTGTAACCTTTGGGTTCAGAAAAAAACCCATTACAAAATCTTGTTGAGAATTGTTTTTCCTTGCCTAAATAGGCATGTGAGTATCTGGGAGAGTTAACACAATAGGAAATTATTGAAGACAGCCTATGAAACTGGGTGTTGTTCAAATGAACATGGAGTAACCCCTTGTTTATCAATGGAGTCTCTTTGTCTGTTGAAAGATAAAATTGGAAAGAGGAGTGGGACAGTGCTTCTCTCCACACACTCCTAGTGATTTTCTTTTGAGAGCATAGCTTTGGAACAGATCTGTAACATTTAGGTTCTTATAGTCATGATTTTTCCTCCTGTGTTTTCAAAAAACATGTCTTTAGTTTCACTTGGAGTATGGTATCCTTGCCTGTCTCACACATGGATTTAGATACAGGAATATCTTTTTTATCAGGAGCTGTGTTTCCCCTGAGTGCTGCACTCACTGAAGTGCAGCTGGCTGGGTGGGAGGCAGCACTTTGCATTTGTAATACCGTAAGTGGCATATTGAACGAAAATTCCTGCCAGAATGTAACACTTATGAGTCAAAGCCTGATGCTGGATGGATTTTTTTTTATTTTTTGCCCCACTGTCCCTTGCACAAGCAGAAAGCTTTTCAGAGTAGAAACACCCCCCGGGTCCTGTTCTGGGGTTCAGTCATTGTATCTGAACAGAATTAACCTTCTGCTCTAAGGTCACATATTCTCACGGGACTCTGATGTCTTCTTTTTCCCCAAACCATTTCCAGCCTTCTCCGGAGTGTTCAAAAATGCTAGCAATTTTCTTTAAAAGTCTAATGCAGCTGTTAAGTGCCTGCCCTCTCTGTTGTTAGCGGTGAAAGCCAGGCTGGGTGAAGGGTATACTGTACCTGGGAATTACATGTCTGTCGAGAAGACTCCTCACAGGCTTCTGAGCGAAGGAGCATGGGGGTCAGGATTTTAACAGAAATGAGCTATTGAGTTTCAGTGCTTATAAGTGATTATGCAGTTTCATTGCATGACTGAAGTGTGTGGCATTTCTGTTGCTGACAGGGAAGGCCGCTCTAATGCTCACATTAAAGGAGATTACCAAAGAATCGGAGATGTTATGCTGAAGAACATTCAGAGTATGAAGGTAGGAATGATCTTACAACTATTAAGCTTTGACACAGATTAACATTAGCATGCTTTTCATTTTCATGTGATGTTGCCTCTTGTGCTGGTTTTTGCCAATTGTGATTAAGGCTTATGCTATGAACGTTTCCTTTGATGACGTAGCAAGCGTTTGGTGGATTTCCCTGGGATTTCAGAATTGCAAGCTGATTTTAAATTGCCCAGCCCCTTTCCTGCACTCTCCTAGTACAGAAGCAGCAAACACAAAAGTTCAGGAATATTTCATTTCCAGTTCTCTTTTCCTTCAAATAAGAAGGCAAAGCATCGGAATTTGTGTGGCTGAAGAGACCGTTCAAATGCTGAGTGTGCCTATTTTTTCATGCAAACATTTGTGTTAAGATATTGCAGGACTAGCGACCATAAGCTGGATATTGATATGTTTTGGGAAAGTTATATTTGTGCACTACAGTGCCAAGTTAGGTGAAAGGTTTTTGAATCATGAGAATAATTGCCTCTGATGCCTTTAAAAGTAGAAGTAAAAATACACGTATGAACCATAAATCTAGGTGTAATGTTCGGCAGACTTTGCAACTGTTCTAGTCTGGCCAGAGCAGTATTCTCGATGCTCTGTGTAGCTGAGAAAACAGCATGGAATGCAGGCAGGAGAGCCTGTGAAAGCCCTATGGGCTTGTACAGTATGGATGTAAGCTCACCTTACTGGAATGTATCTACACATCCAGGTCGGTGCGGGGCAAAACATGGCACTTCACCTTCAGCATGTGGATCTCAGAGGGATTTTGAAACTCTCCAATAAGTCTTTCCTTGAAGATGGCCACTTGGGCATTCTGCAGTTAGTAAATGGAGTCCTTGGCTGGAGGAAAGGGCAGTTTAATCATTACAGCTCTCCCGAGATGTTCTCTAGAACTCGGTTTATCTTTCAGAAGGACAGGGAGAGACGTGGGCAAGTGAAGTGACGCACAAGCGGTTAAACGGCAGATCAGAAAAACAGAACATAGAAATCTCGATTTACCATCCCCAACACAGACAGCCTTGTCACCAATAATGCAGCCTCACTCTCTCTGCAGTGCACTTAGCCAGGAACTGCTTTTTCTCCTCAAGATGTAATTCAGTTGCGTTGGAAGAAATGTAGAGGGGACTTTTCTACCTCCATCCCTGCACTCAGGAAGTATGCAGCTCTTCACAAACAGTTTTCAAAATACCAGAGAGCTTCGGACAGACTCTGTCTCTGCTTTTGGTACCTTACAACATTAAATTGTCTGTCCTTTGCTGTCTGCAGGTCCTTCTGGGGCTCTAGTCTAAAGGCAGCGTACAGTCCTCACTGCAACTTAGACCTGGCAGCGTGCTTTCACCTTTCCTGTTTTCCCATTCCCATTAGAGGGTTTTACTTATTTGCTTTGAGATGCACCACCACTGATCATCTGATAAAGTAGAGACAAAAGCTAGTTTAACTTAAAAGAACTGCACAAGAAACAATAAAGTTAGGTAAAACTGTACTGATTTATCATGAGACCTGTTAAAAGATCTGCAAACTGACACTACTTGTTTAATTAACAAGGAAAGAAGTTAAGAGCAAGTAATTAATGGGCAGCCTCTATAGCAGCCCAGAGTGTCTTTTCCTGAGTTACAGACTTGTAAAATGAATATGCAGTGTGTGGAGGAAGCAGCTTGGCTCTAGGGTAGGTATGTTTCTGGTAAACATGTCACAAATCACAGGAGAGAGAGAGTTGACTGGAAATGTGTCAAAAAGCACAAGCTTCAGATTAAGCCAGAATGTCTTCTCAAGTCCATTCAATTTATGCATTCAGTTTCTTCTTGCTGCTGCTTAATATTCTACCATATACTGGAAAACTTTAGTTGGCTTCTCAGAGAAGCTTTGTACGTCTTGAAGAGCTGGTTCACCTTTTGCAAAGCACAATTAATTCCCTGTGTAAATTGTTAAAAAAAAATACTGCTGAATTGTGTTAAGGGGAAGTTGTGAGTATCTGTGATGCTGAGACCTAAATGGAGTTACGTATTCCATGCAAACCTCATTCATTGCTGGTGTGCAGCTCCCCTGCTGCCAGTGGGATTACTTAGAGACTGCACTAAGGAGAAGAGGAGGTAGTGCATGGATGAAGAGCTTGTAACATACCCATTTCTGTCAGGCAATGCCTCTGTTTTCGTGTTTGTTCAGTTTCCCAAGAGACGCAATTTCTCATTAATAAGAGGAGAGCAGATGCTAGGAGTCCATTTGCCTGCATCTCAGTACCCCAAAACCACCTAAGGGAACTGGGGCATCTAAATCCCTTCATCCTTTTAGAAAATCCCATTCACATTTTTTGGCTGTCTCCATTGCACCTACTTGCATGATCTGTGTTCATATTGTCTCCTTGCCTTTGGATTTCTCACTGATAAGAGAATTAGTTTTGTTGAATCATGTACTTTTGTTTTCCCGGGAATGCAGTGGGGGTGGAGGTGTCTACTTCAAATGAGTAATGCCATTTCTCCTTGGCAAGTGAATATCAGAGCCATTGTGTTGTACAGTGGTTTTGTTTGCAAAATCCCCACTTCTGTGCTAGTTGGATGTGTTATTGGATTAGGTATGGGCTGAGTCACGTCTCTCAGTGATTGTTAAGAGCCTCCTCTTTTCTTTCATGCATAAAAGCAACTGACAATTCACCTGCGAAAGCACAATGAGATTTTAATGGAGCTGGAGAATGGGATCAAGAACTCCCGCAAGCTGGAGACCTTTTGCAGAGATTTTGAGCTACAGAAAGTCTGCTACTTGCCTCTCAATACCTTCCTCCTCAGACCTTTACACAGGCTTATGCACTACAAGCAGATAATGGAAAGGCTTTGCAAGCACTACCCTCCAAGCCACGTAGACTTCAGGGATTCAAGAGGTAAGAGAAAAGACGTCAGTTCCTGGAGCTGGGGAATGGCATCCAAGTCTATTAGAGGTATATGGCTGGAGAAAAAAAAATATTTTTTTTTTTAAACCTACATCAAAAGAGGATTGAGTTGCAAAATCCAGCACTCAGAACACCATAAACAGTAGGATTAAGGTTGCTCTTCTGTACACATTATGCCACAGTCTGGGCAGGTACTTGGAAGAGAATTCTGCTGGGGGTTATTAAACACACAACAATGACAGCAGGTTCAGGAAGTCTCTTGAACTGAAAACAGTTGGGAGGTTGGGAGAGAGCACAGAGAACATACCATATGTGCTTGTGTTGTTCCTAGCTTTCCCTAGAGATCCTCTAATAACACAAAACACTAGCTCAGGTGAACCCTTGTTCTGACCCAGTAGGGCTGCTGTTATTATGTCTTTAAGTGTTACTTGTTTTTTGTTTTCAAGACATACAGTTTGCTCTGTTACCATTTCCTTGATATGTTTCAGGAGCTCAAAGCAGCCAGCATGGGTTGGTTTTGGGTCTGAGGTTGTTTTTTTTCCAAACATGAAGAAATTGCCCTCCTGTAGGCTGAACTCACTGCCTGCCATTTCTTTCTGATGGCTTGTTCTCCTTCCTCCTTGCACCCGTCCCCCACACCTTTTGTAAGCTGCGTGTGTTTAAGGATAACGCCGTCATCTGTACAGCGTTGGTGCAGATCCATGGAAGAACTTGGGCAGGGAGCAGTGCTCAGCATGACTGCTCCCAGCCATAAGGTGTGAGCTGAGCTCCCTCAGGTTCTGTGGGGTGAGACCCACAGCAGGCAGTGCACAGAAAGCAGGGCTAACCTGACCTGTGGCAATAGGAATTGCCACAGAAACCTGTGACACTGGAGTGCTGTGTGACGCAGATGTCGGCCCGAATGTCGCTGCTGCCTGCATCGTCTCAAACAAGGCAGCGAGTAGTGCCTGCCTTTCTTTCAGCCAAGGCTAAAGGATGAGGCTGATGTGTCCATTCTCCTCTCCCCAAAGAGTGCAGCAGTCTGATTCCTGCTCCACTTTCGAAATGGATACAAATGTAGGTTTCATGGGTGAAAATAAGAGGACATGAGGACAGTGTGACTTGGAGACCCCATCGCTCTGGAATCAGTCTCTTACTAAGGTGTTGGCAGATTTTTCTTAAAGGTCAGAGTCTAAAGGAAGCAAAAAAAAAAAAAAAAAATTAAATCCCAGAAGAGAGCATAAGTCTCCTGCTTAGCAGGTGGATGTACCGTGTACTGAGCAATGATGTAAGAAGGGAGGTGGAACCACTGTTGCTGTTCATGTGACCCTGGTTTTTTAACACAAATGGCTGTAGCTGCTCTTCTGGCACTGAAGTCAGCCGGTGTCTTTGGCCCATTCAGACACTGCCCACCCATGCAGGTGTATCCAGGTTGGTGCTCCCACACGTGATGGCACAGGGAGCTGGTGGTGTCTTTGGATAGAACGAAGGAGAGCCGTGAGGTGACTCAATGACGTGCAGCCCTTTAGTTGTTCTCGTTGATGGGACTGAGGACAAACTCCGAGATGTTTGCCATCTGAAATGATGCAATAAGTGACACTGCCATTTCCTGCTGTTTTCAAATACGGACCTGACCTAGTGTGCTGCAAGCAGGGGGAAAAATGTAATTTTTTTTTGAGTATGAAGAACATCCCTAGATTGATCGGAGCTGTAGGAATTTAAGTCCTTTATGAGAACTCATTCATTGGTACTCTGAATTGACCATACTCTTCTTATAAAGTACCTATGGCTAAAACAGAGCAAACTTCTGGTTTAGGGAGTAGACTGTCTCTTCATCACAATACTCCACCCCTTCCACTTTATATGTCCGGAGTTTGTGTGGGTTTTAGTCCACCTGAGTAGCTTTATGCTCTAGAGGAGAAGAGGAGCACGAGAAGGATCATGAGCTGGGTACTGCCAACAAAAGCCATGTTTCTTTTTGAACATCCTTGTAAATTTTTAATAAGCACTTTATGGATTTGTCCATCTAGCTGCTTTGGCTGAGATTTCTGAAATGGTGGCTCAGCTCCACGGCAACATGATAAAGATGGAGAACTTCCAGAAGCTGCATGAACTGAAGAAAGACTTGATAGGCATGGACAATCTGGTGATCCCAGGAAGGGTAAGTAACAGAGTTGTGATTAAGATCTGATACAATTTCAAGCCATTAGGTATGTTTTCAAAATGTGTTTGTTAGGGGCACGTGTGAAATTGCCTTTCCTCATCTGAACCTTTTTCTGCCACCAAAAACTGTCAGATGTAAACATAATAATGCCAAATGTCATGGTTCAACCCCAGCCAGCAGCCAAGACCCACACAGCTGCTTGCTCACCGCCCCAACAGCAGGACCAGGGAGAGAATCGGAAGGGTAAAAGCAAGAGAACTCATGGGTTGGGCTGAAGACAGTTTAATAGGGAAAGCAGAAGCCACACACACAAGCAAAGCAAAACAAGGAATTAATTCACTGCTTCCCCTGGGCAGACAGGTGTTCAGCCACCTCCTGGAGAGCAGGGCCCCGTCACATGATGGTGGCTTGAGAAGACAAATGCCATCACTTCAAATGTTCCCACTTCCTTCTTCTTCCCCCCACTGTATATACTGAGCATGATGTCCTGTGGTCTGGAATATCCCTTTGGTCAGTTTGGGTCACCTGTCCTGGCTGTGACTCCTCCCAGCTTCACACCTCCAACTCCCTCGCCAGTGTGGCAGTAGGAAAAGCAGAAAAGGCCTTGGCTCTGTGTAAGCCCTGCTCATTAATAACAAAAACATCTCTTTATTATCAATCCTGTGTTCAGCTGCTTGTGCCCAGCACAAATCCAAGACACAGCCCCATACCAGCCACGGTGAAGAAATTACCTCTACCCTAGCCAAAACCAGCACACCATAGGAAACAGCACCTTGAAAGCAGGAAAAAGCAATCATCTTTATTACCTTTTTACTGATTTTTTAAGTTCTGTCTTTTGTATAGATTTGGAGAGTTTTAGGCAATTGCAAGCATCTTTTATAACAGAGGCAGTAAAAATGTAGTATTTATCACAGCATTCAGAGCTTGAGCAGTTGCACATTTTGTGCTGCCCTTATTTTCTTTTCCCAGCCCTCCATGCTAGAGCTTGACAGATTAAAGGCAAATAAGGCATTTGTGCTGGAGGACCTTCAGCCCTTTCACCATGCCCTGCTGTGAAACCCATGGCCTTGGGGAGGAGCAGCCTCTTCAGTCTGCATGTAACATAGGCAATAATTTTTGAGACAGTGTTGCCTTAAATAAACACTTCTAATTGTGACAGAATACCAACATCTCTTTCTTACTTACCACGTTTTTTTGAAAGCAAAGGCTCATTTCAGAATAAATGAGCCACAGTGTAATATTTGTAGCCTTTTTTATTTTCCTAGGCACACGTGTGTGCAAACTTGAGAGTTGTTGCTGAAGTAAGTTTCCTCCCCACTCCCTTGACTTTTGTGTGTAATACACAAAACCAGAACTTGCGGCCAGGTTTGAAGTTGATGTGCCATTGAGAAGGCAGTGTTGAGCACAGGTATTTCTGGATTTGTGGCTGTTCCCCACTCCCTCCCTTTACCTCGGGATTGTCTCCAAGCAGCTGCCACAGCTCATGTTTCTTTCTAGTGATCCACAGACTGTTCACATCCTTGGCAAGTCCCTCGGGACATTTCACAGCCTCTGCATCTCTCTATCACATGAAATTAAGTGCTGTCATGGGGTGTTTCTGCTACCCTAGTCTGTTTAAAGTCTGAGCAGGTTTCCTGTGCTAGGAAGTTCAAGGAAAAGGCAGATGGAGGGCAGAAGTTATTTGCCTGCCAAGGCAAGAAGCATTGGCCACCATGCTCTGGCACATGCCCAGGGTGTTGCTGCTTCCAGCCCTTTGGCTGCTCTTCTGGCTCTGACTCAAGTCCCTGCCCTGGTGCAGGCAGGGCTGGGAGGCAAATGCCACTGTAACCCCATCCTGTTCAGGTTGTCCCAGAGCAGGATGTGTGCTGCTGCCGAGCTGGTTCCTGTACTGGACGTGAAAACCTCCCGTGGCTGGTTGTCCTCGCAGGTGGCAGTGACCTGCGGCTCTGGATCCGTGCGGTCACCACCGCTGGCCGTGCTGGTGCTGAGCCTGCCAGGGACTATCGGGTGGGACCACATGGTACTAATTAGGATTAATATTCCCCAGTGGCCAACAACAGCTTCCAGTGGCCTCTCTGGTGCCATGAGCCTAGTGTGGGATGGGGATAACCACCTCCAGCCACTTTTCCATCCTTCAGCCCTTAGGCAGTGCAGGTGGGGGACTGGACACACCAAAGCAAGCCTAAGGTGTTCGGATTGTTTCTCTGAACATGTTAATCTGAGCCAGTTTATTCCTAAAATGCAGGTGATTTAGTGCTTTATATAGGTTTTTACATCCACAATTATGAGCAGAATGACCTTAGAGAGACTGTAATAAATAAATATAAACCTCTTAGCAGAAGCTGGAGGAAGTGACTGAAAAATGTTTTCATGGGTTTCAGAGAAATATAAGGGTGAGTTACTGCGTAGTTCACAGTAAGCCCAGGAAGTCCAGCATTTTGAAAGATTCAGATGTGCTACTTTTCCTCTATTTCCATCCCTAAACATTCTTAAACACTATGGTGTGAATTAATGTGCTCTATTATATGACATGGATGGTGCTGGGATAACTCACACTGCCAGACAAATGTCTTTTTTTGCTGCTCATGGTGATGTCGAGTCATGTAGCTGGTTTTACATCCCAGTGAATGAGACCAATATATGCCATATGCACCACAGAAGATTACCAGTGGCTAACCAAGAACACACGTATCATTAGTTTTTGTGTCATTTGTGCTGTTAAAAATACTCATTAAAAACTGACAAAAGAGGGAGCTGTCTGGAGAAATTAATGTCAGGTAAAGACCATTTTGCCTAGCTGAATTTTCTTAAAATGAATGAAAGGAGTTTATCCTGAAGACCGTTACAAATGGAAAGGAATTATCCTATAAATTAGATTTCTAACATATTTAGTAAAATTAAAAGTCTTGGTAACTGGTAGTCAAGTCATTTGTGTGACCAAGTAGTTATAGTTCTGTTTACATACTAAAAACATCACCATTCTTGCAGAAGATTTATTTTCGTTTTGTATATGTTTCCCACAGGAGTTTATTAGACTGGGCAGTCTTAGTAAGTTGTCTGGAAAAGGTTTACAGCAACGGATGTTCTTTCTGGTAAGCAAGAAGACAATTTTTCTTTATACAATGAAATGTAACTCTAGGCATCTACTAGACATAACTGTTAGACTTCCATTTTGAATTACAGTAAGTATTTTTAAACAGCTTTATTTAAATTAACATAGTACATCACCCATGCAGCTGGTTGTTAAGAGCCTACATTTCTGTTCAAATCCAATATTCTCTTTGTAACTGCTTCTTACAAAGATAAAACTATTTTTATATGACAGTGTGAATATAATGATAATACCTCCTTGCTCCTTGTCTTAAATAAAAGCAGAGTCATTACGAAATGAAAAGGGGCACCAGGGATAGTGATCATATTCAGAAAAGAAGATAAAGAGTGACTCCTGGTGATATGAACAATAATTCGCATAATGCTCTCAGAACACATTACAGAACCAAATTTTTCCATAGACCATCCAGTTTCAACACAAGTGCCCAGCATGTTGATGGACCTGCCTGTACTTGGAGATACATTTTGTGGCTTTTGCACTAGGGAAGTTTGTCTC
This sequence comes from Melanocharis versteri, assembly GCA_013397845.1. NCBI lineage: Eukaryota > Metazoa > Chordata > Aves > Passeriformes > Melanocharitidae > Melanocharis > Melanocharis versteri. The sequence goes on along the minus strand of VZTG01009981.1, from coordinate 382,390 downwards.
CTCCCACCACTTTGACGTTGTGGTGATCCCATTCGGTCTCTGATCCACAAGAGTCCTCTGGATTGTTCCTCCTGTCTTTTCTTCCCAGCCAGCTGATTTGCTCCCAAGCTCCCCATCTTACTGCTTCTGTGCCCTTGGTGCTGGGGCCCTGGGATGCCCAGCAGAGTGCACAGATTTTTTAGTCCACAAAACAGTGAAGATCTTGTCAGTGCAGTGTGGCAGAAAAATGCTTCCTTGGCTTCTTGTGTGCAAAAGGTGAAGGCAGTGGCTGTGTAGAAAAGCTTGAGAGTGTGCTAGTTTTTACAAGGTGTTTGACATTTACTCTTTCAAATGGGTCAAAGATATAACCCGATAAACCTACCTGGAGAGGATTATCCTCTGCCTTTAACGGCACTGAAGAGGAAGCCTAATGAATGTGGTGCATATTTTCTTGCATACCAACAGATACTAGATGATGCCTTGGTATTATGCCTATATAAAACATTAAAAATCTGAGACTAGACTCTCAGGTCTGTTGCTCTCATTGTCAAAGAAGTCTTTTATCTGTCTTAAGCACCAAAATCTATTTGGAGGTAAAATCCCGGGTCGGTACTGTGGGATTCCAAATACGTGTGTAATCATTGGCAAAATAAAATCCCCCTCTAGTGGCTGATCCACAAAGCTTCATGAATTACTGCTGCTGCATTGTAGAGGTCTGTGGTGAGAGCTCTGTTTCTCACCACAGAGTGTGATTTTCTTGATGCAACCATCTGGTTTGAGAAAAACACCCTTTGACCCAGGTGGCCCAGTGAAAATATTCTGTTCATTTTATGGCAACAAAATGCAGGCAGTCGTTCAACATGCTTCAGACAACTGTTGTTACCTGCAGGAAGCTCTACAAATTGAGATTCTCAGTCTCTTCACCTTGGTATTTTTAACCTAAAACCATCTACCTTAAAACGGGTCCCCCAACTTCATTCTGAATATGGGGAGTAATAGACAGCCACTCTGTTTGTAAGGGCTGAGTTGGACACACCTCTTGGGCATGGTTACTTATCTTTTCACTCAAAGCAGGAGAAAATATTGGTGAAACATGTATCTTCCATAGCTTCAAAGTGCAGCAGAGTGTGAAAGGTACTACTCTGTTTCACTGCTGTTGTGGCTTGATAGTTCTGACCCAGAGATCAGAAAGGGAATATTAGAACACATCGGAAAATATCCAGTGGAAAATTATGGAAACATACCTAAAACTAGCTGGAAAAGAAGGCAGGGAAGATAACAGGTGCTAGCACTTGGTAGTGGAATATTGTGGAAGCCAATATTTTGGACTCATGCATTAAGATTGACATATAAATACTCAGCTTTCCTGTATTCACCATACTGATTTTTTTTTCACATACATACATGCCAACCAACACCATTCTAATGATGCTTATCCTTGCTTTTTAGTTTAATGATATCTTGTTGTACACAAGTAGAGGCCTGACAGCGTCCAATCAGTTTAAAGTCCATGGGCATCTTCCACTGTATGGCATGACCGTAAGTATTGTGAGAACTTAAGGGATTTGTGCTTAAGTGGCCATTTGTGGTCCTGTCTTAATTGCTTGATGAATTTCTGCTGGGCTGAAGACAGCAGCAAAGGGGGGGTGTTCTCTGATTCTGTCTTGGGTTTGGCATCTGTTCCTGCAGTCTTCTGCACAGAGGTGATCACATAGCAAAAGCGAGGGGGGAAAAGGTGTTTTTGAGGGCTGCTTCCTCACAATGCAAACTTCTCTGGAGAAGGGTTCTTTATTTTTTTTCAACCATTAATTTGACCATCATTCTTACAAGTAATTCATCACCAATTCATTATAGACACATACAAGACAAGTAAACAGTAGCGACAATCTAATTTCTGTAAAAAATGCATTTCCTAATGTTTCCAGCTCTATATCTTAAAGCCAAAGTAGTGGGAATCTGGCAGCAAAATGTCACTTGGAGCTCTTATTGCAATTCTTCTGGAAAACAGCCAAGTCAAGCCAATAGCTCCTATTTACTTCTTCTTGAATTGTTTCAAAAATATTTTTGCTAATTTCAAAACACTTTAATTCCCTCCATTATTTTCTATGGAACTTTTCACTAGTTTGCGTCTATTCTATGCTGTTCTCCTGAGAACTGAGTTAAATTGTCACTACCACAGTAACTGATTTTCTCTAAACACTTGCAAGGTATCAAATTTTATCTAGCATTTCAAGGAATCTGCTCAGTTGTCGGTGGCCATTTGGCCTGGACTTGCTCACAGCAGAACTGTGCTATGCTGCAGTTTCCAGAGCACTCCCAGCCTTTAGCACATCCTTTTGCACAATAAATCACTCTTCCAATGAAAATACCACTATTTTCTTTGACACAAAGCAGACAAAGCCTTGCTTTTGGTTTAAGAGGTTATTGCAGAACTAACTTACTATTGTTCCAACTTGCAAGGCACTGTTTTTTTCCTCAATACCTAGCTCAAATTTGTTTGTGACCGTTTCTCCTAGTTTTCTTTTCCCCAATGGTAAGAGCTCGTTCAGTTCACTGTTTCACCTGAAGAAATATGTACTTCCTGCAATCTGACTGCATTTGGCCTTTTATCTCTCAGATGGAAGAAAGTGAGGAGGAATGGGGAGTTCCTCACTGTCTGACACTACGAGGTCAACACCAGTCCATCGTTGTTGCTGCAAGGTAATTCAGTGGAGACAAAGTCCACATGTGAAATGTATTTCTCTGCAGCTGTCACAGTGGGACAGAGAGGCATCATTTTGTTTTTATCTGCTCCTAAAACAATCTCCTCAAAGGTATATTCTTTTGTGAAAGCCACTTGTTAAGAAAAAAGTGGATGGGACACAATAGAGTGGCAGTTGCGCAAGGTGGAATCAAAACTAAGTTATCAGGGGAAAAAAAGTAGCATCTTGTGTCTGAATTTATTTATTTCAGTTAAAAGTGAGCTTGGCTTGTGTCTATTTCTTAGAGTTTGCTTTCAGCCTGTATGAAAGTGAATAAAACCTGAATTTTCATTGTTAGTACCCGTGCTGAAATGGACAAATGGACTGAGGACATCCAGATGGCAATAGACCTGGCAGAGAAAAGCAGTGCCCCTGCCCCAGAGTTACTGGCAAGCAGCCCACCTGACAACAGTAAGTAAATGCCAGCGAGTAGGTTTTATTCATTTTCGTCAATATGGTTGGTGGTTGCTTCCAAGCAAAGTGGTGAAAAGTGCTGGCCACAGGTCAAACTGATACATTTGAAGTTGATTTATATACATATATATGTATAGATATATTGATATATGTGCCATTTTAATGTTCTTGTTGATGTTAGCAGAAACGTTCATTGAATAGAGAAGTGACTTAAGCATAATGATTCCAGGAACTATTTAACAGGATTTGGGCAGTGCCTGTCCTTGGAACGTATTAAAAACACCAAGAAAGCGTGGCAGTTAGTCTTTAATTCTAACATTTGCAGAAACACGTAAAATAATTATATAAAATACAATAATCTATTTAAAATCTGCACAAAATTATCTCTAAAACAGTGTTTTAAAATTAGTTCACAATACTGTGGACAGAATTGATTGTTTAATTTTTCCAATTATATATGTTGTTGCATAGAGGAAGAAAGATGCTTTTTCCCTGCATTTCATAGAGTCTCCTGATGAAACTACTGTAGACCAGGAATCTGAGGACGACCTCAGTGCATCCCGCACCTCACTCGAACGTCAGTCACCACACCGTGGCAACACTACGGTGCACGTCTGCTGGCACAGAAATACCAGTGTTTCAATGATCGACTTTAGTATTGCTGTGGAGGTATCTGCCTCAGAACGACCTGAACTGCAGCTCCAGGCTCGCTTTTGAATGACAATTTCCTTTTTGCTCCTCCCTAACAAGTGCGCTGTTCCCTTGTCTCCTTCCGGGGAAGTTTCAGGCACGCTTATTAAACTGCCTCCCATATCCTCAAACGATGGCGTAAACCGTCACTCAAGAAGCACATACCTGCTCCTGTAGTGTACCTCTGTAAAATCAGTTAGAGCAGTAATTTTCATAGAAGCAGCTGTCCAAAAAAAAGCTGATGCCCTTAAATGTAAAGCAGTTCAAACTGTCTTAATGCTTTCAGATACAGAGGCATTAAATCGTTGCTTGAGCGGAAAGGATATTGTCTTTAGCTGCTGCAGCCAGAGTTTCAATTATGTGTATTACTAACTTACTTTCTTTACCTAGCCATCTTTTCTGGAACCTTGTCTCATTGCTCAGTCTCATCTGCTTTTTCTTTATTTGCATTTTCCACCTCAAAATAAACCCCCTTTTTTACCCCTCTGATCACAGCTAAACCAGTTTGATACACATTTGTTAATTCTGTACTCAACAGCCAAGGTGCAGACACTGTCTTTTCAAATGAAATGAAAGACTCCTAGCACAGTGTAGGTTTTAGGATGAGGTGGTAAGCCTGCTGAGGTGTTCTTCCTTCACCAAAGAGAGTCCAAGGAGCTCTGCACACTTTATCACGGCCCTCATCAAACGAAAATTTATGCTCTATGAAAATGGAAAAAGGAATCTTAAAGCCGAGTGGATTTGCACTCGAGTGGCAGCCCTCAGACATCAGGCCACCGTCGCTCTAGAGAAGAGGTACTGATGCACAACACAGTGATGCAAGGACAGACATATTCAGTTTGTGTAACTGCCTCTGATTTTAACAGGAGGTGATGTTGTTGCTGAAATATGAGAAAATTATTCTGTCCTAAAAAATGCTGACTGTAGAGCCTCATTTTGATCCCATGTAGGTGGGATTTTCCGCTCTTTATACGCTTATATCCTGCAAGGGAGGAATAGTTCAGCACAGGACAAGGTCTTGTATTTTTCCTTAAAGCAGAGGGCTTATTATAAATAGATATAAAACTTATACCAGTGACTCATTCTAATGATTAAAACATTTAGTTAGGCAAATCTAACTAGGTCTGAGTGCTCATTGTTGCTCATTTTTGTTCCTTCCCTGTGCCTCAAATGAACACAAAGCAGCGAAGACCGAGCACGCCCTGGAGCCATGCGTTGTTCTGTGAAAACATCTCCAGCTCCACTGCTGCTCCATGCGTGGCAGGTCCCGCTCATGCTCACGTCATCCTGTCGGTGCCTCTCACTTCAGCATTATCGTTTATTTTCTTTGTGTCTCTCCCTCCTTTCTGTCTCTCTCGTGGTAGAAGATCCTCTCTCTGTCAGTGACTGTTCCTCCCTACCTGCTGGACTGATCAGTGATCAGCGGCCTGTTTCCATTTCATATGTCTGCTGGTACCGAATGCAAAGCCTGTCCTTTTATGATATCCTCCAGAGTAATGAGGTAACAGAAAATTAAGGAGTACGCCTGTAACTTAGGGCAAGGAGGCAGTAGTCCAGATATCAGAGAATAGGATGATTTAAAGGAAAGGCTTTAATGCATATCCAAGGCTGGTGAAAACAGAACTTTTTAAGAATACTTCATTTGTAGTAGCTACACCAGGAACTCCAGATTTTGACTATTAAGCTTTACCGATTAGGTTATTAGCTTCTGCGTTAGATAAAGAGAATAATGTAAACAGCTATTGTGATCCAGGCAAGAGCCCTCACAGTCAACAAGGAATGGGAAGTCATTAATAATTCACTGTGAACCCCCCTTCATTTGCAACAAACAATGATGCTTGGCTTTCTGCCTTCACTATGTGAAAAGGAGTTTCTTCAACCAGCCATTAAATACATGTACTTGGTTATGGCTTTCTCCTCCTTTTTGTTAAACTGTCCAAAATCCAGCTAAAAATAAGGTTGACAGTCTTTGTTTTTGGAATCTTTGAAAAGTACCATGTGAACTCTGGTTCACTCTCTATCTGCAATCCTAAAGTACGTCATAATTTTCCTTTACATCACAAATTCATGTCAGACTTTCTGTTTCCATTTTATTTAAGTATCATTCTAAAAGAACAGACTAGGATTAACAAAACTGAGGTTTAGTAATAGATTGCTGAAAGCCACCTCTATTGATAAAACAATTAGTGTAGTAGCTTTGAGTTTTTGGAAGTACCCAGCTGCAAACAAAAAAATCCATTACATAAAGTACCACTCAGCAGTAGAAAAATGCAGAAGTACATCCATTCAGTCGAAGCATTTTCATGTACAACCAGGTCACATAAAAGCAAATAATTTTTCTTACAATAATTAAGCTGCAGGCACCTTTCACTGTTTTACTTAGCTGCTTTTGATCTGTTTCAGAACCAGCTGTCTGGAAATCTCCTAAGAAAATTCAAAAACAGCAACGGGTGGCAGAAGCTTTGGGTGGTGTTCACCAACTTCTGCATGTTCTTCTATAAATCGCACCAGGTAACCAACTGGGCAGGTGTGAGTGGCTGGAGAAGACAGTGTGGGATTCTTTTCCAAAGAGGGAGCTGAGAGAAAAGAGGGTATCAGTCATGGATGCTGGAGGCTGGAGCTGCAGGTGCACTGGTCACGGCTGCACACACAGCCTTCACTGGCACACAGAGCGGGCTTGCTCTCACTCTGCTCCCGGGTAGGTTCTTTCCTGGAGCTTCCAGTCATGGAACAGATCTTTCTTGAAAGCACAGCAGAGCTCACCACTGCTCAGAAGCTGTGGTGCAAGTTTAAACCAGGCTTTTCTCTTGCACAAATTCTAAGATCATTACAATTAAAAATTTAATAGCGACCTATAAATTCTGTTTACCGTTACTGACACTTAAGCCAAACAAGAGAGAACAGCAGTCAATGATTTAATCCACCTGAGCAAACATCCCACTGCAAAAGTAGGGGATTTCTGTCTAGAATCTGTTGGACTTTTGAATTGTTTGAGCAGGGCATAAGCACAAAGTGACTCAAGTTGCTACATTGTGCTTTCATTGTTATAGAAATCCTTAATGATTAAAGAAGGAATTGGAGGATATTCTACCCGTAAGAGGGATGAAGAAATCATTTGCCATGCAGTAAAAGGACTTCAGCAGTGAACCTGCCGGGTAGCCAGCACACCTCCAAAGGAGTAGGTGTTTGCAAGCTGAGGATAAACCTGTGTGGGGCCCTGCCTATGGCAAATGATGGAGCCTTATGTTCATCAGTTTGAAAGAAGTGAAACTCCAAGATACCAGCCAGCTTTCCTTCGAGGAAATACTGATAGGATCAGCCTGCAGCAGATCCTTATGCAAAGGGTCTATAATGATGACCAAATGAAAGTAACAGACAATTAATTTTATTGCAATTGTATAAAGCTGGTATTTTTCTGCACGTGTAGAAATGCAGTGATCTTTAAATGAGTGTTTATCTGCCTTCCATTTACTTACGTGCTCTCTTTACTTAATCTCACAGCACTTTCCATCTTATCTTTTTCAGGACAATCATCCTTTAGCCAGCCTTCCTTTATTGGGATATTCACTTACCCTTCCTTCTGAATCTGAAAATATTCACAAAGATTATGTGTTCAAGCTGCATTTCAAATCCCATGTGTACTACTTCAGGGCTGAAAGTGAATACACCTTTGAAAGGTAAGTTTGTTTTCTTTGAGAGAAAATTTTTGTTAAATTCCAGAAGCATTCTTCCAAAGGTTAGTAGATGCAAAGTTTAATAAATTGGTTCAGTAATACAGGCAGGTGGTTCAGCACAACTGGAGAAAGAGCCCTTTAAAATTATAAAATAAATTTTAAACCTGAAACCGCTAAAATCAAGTGATTGGTTTTGATGATATAGAAGTAATAGTAATTACTGCGAAACCTGGAATTATCCAGTCAAAATTGATCAGGCTGGGTGTATGGGGAGCTCCATGTCTCAGACTTCAGGAAGCGTTACGAACAGATCACAGGACATCTCAGTAGCTGTTGAGAATAGCTTTGCTTCCTCTAGTACAACTGCATGGAAAACCCACACCTGAAATAAAATTCCAATTTTTATAGAAGCAGCTGTTCCTACTACATATTTATGCCACTTCAGTATGTAATTTTTACACCTCCCACTGAACTTCAGATACATGGAGAGCCAGGGAAAAGGCACTACTCCTAATTTGTGGTTTGTGATTGTTCATACAGGGAACTAATTTAGCTTTTTTATATGAAGCATGAACATGTCAAAAATCATGTCGTCTTCATCAAAGAAAGCTGTTCTTAACTTTTAGCCATGTCCGTCTAAAACTATAAACAAGGCAGATTGTGGGAAAGTGGTGATAAAATAAAATTACAAAATGCCTTTATCAGTTCTAGGATAAAGAAGCAGAAATGGCAGCTAAAGTACATATTTTTGCTCTCAAATTAAGAATGGTTGGTCTCAATTGCTCATTGCTTGGACCACTCAGAAAAAAGTTATTTGGTGTCTGCAGAGCAAGTAAAACCACTACTAACTTTACAAGTTTTGGGTCCCATACCTGCTGTCTGTTCTCTCTAAACCTCCTTACAGTCGTGGCAGTCATGTGGATCCTCTTGACTTCAGACAGATTTAGGGGTGAAGTAGGAAGGAAGATGCTCCCGCAGGCACTGAAAATCAAACTGTACAACCAATAGCACAGATCGTATCTGTCAAGAAATCCTCCCCTGGGAATTGACCTTTCTTTATTTTGTGTCTCTCCACGTGCCTCCTCACAGATGGATGGAAGTGATCCGAAGTGCCACCAGCTCTGCCTCACGCACTCGAGCTCTGAGTCACAAAGAGCCTCACGCCTATTGACGGCTGAACAAGCCGCTGTGTTGATTGTCCAGCAGCTGCTGATTTTCTAGAGGACATGTGAAATTCTTTTTCTCCCTCCAAGTTTAGGAAAACTTACACTTTGGTAAAAGAAGAGAATAAGTATGGTTTTGCAGAATCTTTCACAATTCCTCAGCAAAACTGTTTAAGTTCTCCGTATATACAAACTAGCTTACCATCATCGCAGTGGCTGCGGTTCGTTTCATGTCTTGTATTTTGTCATTCTGTGCTGTTTTTAGCTTGTGCCAGTATTAAAATATTGTCCTTATTAGAGTGCCAAATGCCAAAAGACATTTTGTTGCCTCAAAGATTGCACCTAAAAGAACTCCCAGATGACTGAAATCTGAAAATGTTCTCCTCTGAGGCAAACACTATTTTCTTCTCTTTTCATAAAAATATATTATTTTTTTTTACCATGTTAATCTGTAGACTGCTGGGCTTTTAAATGTAGATGGATTTTCACAGTATAGAATATAATTATATATACAGCAAGCAGTCTAACAGGAATGAGGTAACTTTCAGATTTCATGCTTTTTTTCCCAGTCTTTCTACATTTAATCAGCAACAATTTACTAATTTTCTATGTTTAATAAGGAAACAGTTTACAGCTCATTCTCATTTCCCTTTGGGGTTACAAATCCATGTAGTATAAATAAAGTATAGGGTTCTTATCTAACCATTTTCTTGGTGCAAGTTGACCAAATTGTTCATCTGTTGGCTTTGAAAAGTGAGTACTACTTGCAAGATGAAAAATTTTAAAAATAATCCAGTGCAATATTATTTGGGCTGTTAATGTACTGTGAATGGTTATGTACAAGAAGAAATTAAAGGCTGTGGTGACATTCTGCTGTTTGTTTTACGAACTTGAAAGAAAACCTGTATGCTACAAGAACCGCAGCTATTTGTGATTCATTTGTAATGTTTTGGTAACTAAACTGCTCTAAGCTGGGGGGTACTACTGAAGCCCCAGGTTTTCATCCTGCTTGCTACACATCCCAAATTGACTTCCAGTTTATTGCTGGAATTTCAGTCTCTCCCTCTCTCCCCTGGGGCTCAGGCAGAGAGTGATGTACACAACCTGCAACCATTTCGTATGCCCAGCTTTAACATCAGCTGGCACCACATTTTGGATAAGCTGGTGGCACGCTGAGAAGGTTGGCAGCGCTGTGTCTACAAGGCCTAGATGATTTCTCTCGTGTTTTAAGAAACGCTGTCAGGAGGGTGATGTAAAACTTGCATTAGCAGAAGTTTGATGTGCTGGTAACACCCATCACCATTACAGGCCTTGGAGGAAGCACGGTGCTAAGCAGAGGGGGCCTGAAGGTCAGCCTGGGAAACGAAGCTGGGGAAGTTCTATCCCTGCTTTTTCTTCATCCAGCTACTCGCATTGTTAATGGCTTATCTGTGTGCGATGTGTAAAACGGCTTCTTACAGCTTTGCTCACAACAAAAGGGAATAAAATACCTCACAACACCATTGTACATCTGCCTGTTTCGAGACAGTAAAGCCTTCTTTCTATTATCCCCGTCCCCAAACCTACCTCAGTCCAAGAACAGGATGGGCTCCTAAGCCCTTAGGACAAGCAGCAGTCCCCATGGCCAAATCCAAGCACACCCTGACAAAGGGAAACTCTCTTCAGAGCATTTCCTTCAGCTGCATGGAAACCTTCAGCCTCCTGGCCAGGTAGCATGCTGCAGTTGCTCCTTCCCTCAGCTCTTGCCCCTGGCTCTCCGTACCAGTGCAATAATCACACCTACCCTGGAGCATTGCCTCTGGCTAGGACATGCTGAAGGACAAACTTGGAAAGTAAGTAGGAAAATCTGAAGCCCATTTTCCCAGCTGCAGGTCCCACTGCCTTGCCCATTCCAAGCTTGTGACCCTGCTCTGTAGTAACATACAGGAATTCCAGTGCTTCAGGACTGACCAGGAATGTGACCAGTGATCTGTGTAGTGAGGAGAAGAGGAAATAACACAGCATAGATGAACAACTCAGCTGCAGCCTTACTGGTCAGGGAAAACAATGCTGAAAAAGCAACAGCACTTGATGTTGCTATGAAGTAAAAGGCTGCAGACCTGATCCCGCCAAAAATTATTATAACTGAGTGGTAAAATAGTATCTGTAACACCTTAAAAGACAGGGCTCTGCCCCCTCCCTTTAGACTTGTTATCTGTAACAGTGAAAAGCTTTTTTTTAATGGAAATTATATTGAGGGCCATGCCCTTAATTTAGCCAGAATTGAATTGTAATTTAGAACCCTGGGGCTTGTTGGATACAATCTTCATTAACTGCTATCTGCTGCAGTAGTTTATTCTGAGCTCTCCAAAGAAATCAAGTAACACCTTTTCTCAGTAAGTTTCATTTTTACACAAGGTGAATTTGGAAAATAAGGCAAAGAGAAAGATATAGTGATATTTATTGTTAACAGCAGAGACCAAGCTAGGCTGTGGGTGCAACTTTCAGAGTATCCACCTAATCACCATTTTCACCTTTTTGTATTATATTTTTCCTATAGAAAAGAAAGGTTTAAAATAAGATTTTTTTCTTCTCTAGTAGTGTGATTTTTTAAATCCTTTTTTTAAATGGAACCACATGAACTGCTGGCACTTGTCAGCATTTTTCTAGTTGTCTATTCCCAGGGTTAACCCAAAACTTAAATGATCGTAAGAGGATAAAATCAACTGTCCTGATGGTTGTATCTTGGAAACAGGCAGAGTCCACGTGTGTGAATAAATCTCAATGTACTTGAAAACTGTAGTACATAACGACTTACTTTTAACCCTGATTCAGATCAGATTGCTGCCTGTTCAGCCAAGCAGGGCCTGCAGAGAGGCAGGGTCACTGTATGCCAGGTCATCACTAAACACACCTCTCTCAGCTGCAGGAAAACCTCAAACTGAGCACTCCAGGAGATATACTGCTGGTGTTGTTATTACTCACCATGAAATAGCTGCCAGTTTCCAATAATGAGCAAATAAAAACAAAACGGGCTTTACTGCCATAGGAGGTTGCACCACAGGCAAAGGGATCAGAAAAGCCTGGACTCCTGTGGTTTTTTCAACAAGATTAAGCATCTCCACCATTTATCTGCTGTCTAATTTAACCTCTGTTGAGATGTGTTTGATAACATACCTCAAACCTACCTCTTTCCGGAACATTTCATTTAAACAACACTGACACCTTAATGCCTTTGTAAATTCAGCTGAAACCAGACAAAAATGACAGACTGAAAGACAAGTCAGCAGGTAGGGGAAAACATGCTGTGATTGCAGAAATCTTGATAAAAGTCTCTGACTAAAGAGGAAGAAAAATTCATTTTAGAGACAAAATCAGGTGTAATAGGATACCATGCCATCAGCCAAGAACAAAACAGAGGATCAAGCAGGACCTGAAAAGCCCAATTTTGCCCATTCTTTCTTTCTATACAGGAACAATTGCCCTCAAAAGCACAGTTACCTACATGCAGGCAGATGCACAACTCCAGTTGCTACAGCACAGGGACACTCCCTCTGCCCTGGGGGCACAGGAAAGCTGGTAGGGGACAAAATAATTGGCAAGGTGCCACACATACGGTTTTTAGCAGCAGAAAACAGTAATGAAGTACAACTCCAGGCGTGCAGCTGTCACACAATTTGTCACCAGTTAAAGGTGCAATCCTTGGGGAGTGAGCAAATGTAATTTGTTGTGAGCACTTCCCATCAGTTTCACTGGGCTGGCAGAATGGAGACTACAAGGTGGGTTTTAAATCACTGCCATCTGCAAGTGCTACAGATTTGGAGATGATTACCACTAAAAACCAAACACTGATTTACAAACTTTCTGCCTATCATATAAACTTTCTGCATATCATTACTGACACGTGTGCAATAACTGCTCTAGAAGCCCGCAAGAGCATCCCCTACAGGGAAGGGGGCCCTGAATCTCATCTCACTGACCACTCGGGTGGCAACACTTCATGAAACTTTTCCTTCTTTATTTCTACATCATGTAGTTTACAAGGAGGCTTATTGTGTTGGTGTAGAGTGACAAAAGTAAAATTTAAATACAGGGTTATAAACAGGCAGCAACATTACAGAAAACGAGACACACACTTTAATGGTCCTCTGTAATCATGCGTTAAAGACGGCAGGAAACCATTGGATACGATTTGTCTGTGGCATATGTTCAGTGCAGTTACCAGCACATCTGCAAAACACAGTTAAAAGGAGCAAGCAGATTTGTGCTATTACCTTCAGCCCCTCTCCAGCAGCTTACAAAACCCATTTGGAATTGTCCTGATCCTTGCATTATACCTGTGCTTATCAGCACTCTGGATAATCCTCCAATGGTGACATTTTTGAAGGCAAAAACGCATTTCCTTCCAAGTCAGTTACTGTAAAACTACTACAAACTGGTACCACACTGTTTAAAAAGCAATACAGAACGTCACATAAAGTAATGAGAGCTAAACAAGACATTGCCCAAGCACATTAAAAGCACATTAAGAGGCAGGTGATGGGGTGCCAGGGTACAGGAGGATGGGAACTCACACCGAGCCAGCCGCTTTGCAGTGAGGTGCCAACACACCCAGCCTCACCTTCCCCCCCCAACCGCCCCTCCTGCACCATGGGGGCAGAACACCCCAGTGAGGACATCCCGCAAAAATTGGTTCAGCTTCTGTTCCCACAAGCTCACACATGATGATGGAGCTACAAAGGAACCGTGGCACTGCAGAGTGAACTTACTGCTTTGTTACTGCAACATAATATTCTGTGCACTAGCACATCGTCCTTCAGTAAACTGGTCAGCAACTACAAAGTGCAACTGCAGGGAAAAGTAAGGTAAAAAAATAGATTACACATCTGAGAATTACAAAAAAGCAAGCCTTCAGTTCAAATAACTGATTTTATTGTTTTTAAACAGTGAGTTTATTTACTGCCTAATCATGAAATCCCTGACAAATAAGCAGTTCTACTTATTTAAATGTTTGCATAAATAGGGATAGCTTGTCATTTAGTCAAGACTGAGTGAAATACTACCTGCACAGAAAAATCATCAGTGCAACATCGTAACACAGACATGTTTTAAGCATGAAAAAACCTCTCAAAAATATCAATACACTTCTTTTTCTCTGAGAAACTGAGGTGGTGCTTCTTTCAAATGAAGCTCCTCTTCTGTTACCAATATAGACCTGATTTTTAAAGCATCAATACTTTTCAACAGCAAATGATTGTACTTCTACATTCAAGATACAGCACGCTTTTTTTTCAGTGAATCTCAGTTCAAGATAGTCTATATTTAAATAATCTGTATATTACATATAAAAATACACATCTCTACCATAAATGAGGTCTTGTCTTCTTCTAAATGCCCAAGCCTTTTGGCCACCTGCCCTCATCAAAAGTCTTACTCATCTTAAGCTCTGACACATTCATCAAGCAAATTCTGCCACCATCTACTCAGAGAAGTATTTCCTCAACATACAGTCCTGGAACACAACTAAAATGCAACTCAAAACACATATATATAACTTTTCAAATGAGTGTTCAAAGAGTGTAGCTTAGAATTTAATTCAACTTGCTGATTGAGAAATGCTTGACATTCAAGCCAGCAGCATAAGTTTAACTTCCCCACTATGTCTCAGAGTTCTGTGCATCTCCAAGTAAGCTCACTTTAATTTCCAGTCCTTACATTAACAGATGACAAGGGAATAGCTTACACTGATCAATTTATGTTTCCAATGCAAACACACCTGTTGATTTCCATGTGCAGTCACAGCACACAGATCTATTGAAGGCTGAATGTTCTCACACTGAGACATCAACAGGTAAATTTCCCATTGCACTGCATTCTGATGCACATTTCACAAAGGCAGTGCTAAATTTCCTCAAGAGTGAGCCTATCTGTAACACTTAGGAGCACACTAAACACCATAATTAAAGATATTAATCAAAGTGGAGTTGTAAAACATTGCTCAAACTTTAGCATGGTTCAATTTACTTTAAATTCCCTTAGCCATAAAGGAAACCCATTACCTCATTAGGCTGGAAAATGAGTAGTGCCTGAAAGCATGGCCACAAGATGAACACACACCCATGTTTCTTCCAACTACTGTTTCAACCTGGGCAGAAGTTTATCAGCTCTGTTAGCAAGACAGTGTCCTCTTACTGTTAAATTCTTAAATTAATAAATTAAGGCTATTAATATGCATAGACTAAGGGCTACCATGGTGATAGAAGTCCTGGAAGGAGACCTCACCAGCTTCCACAAAGGTTAGGGTACCTGGGTTTCTTGTACCAAGCCAGGCAGATATGCCTATATTTTTAAATGTTAATCCTTTCTGTTCCGAAGCTCCTATCTACATATTTTTTTAAAAGTAAATATATAAGTTACCTCACCGTCATGCAAAGCATAAAGTCATCAATTTCTTCATTAAAAGAAGGCAAAAATGCTCTCTTAGCTACTGGAATGAGAAGTACCTGAATATAGTCTTGGTGAAACCAACCAAGATAAACCTCAGAGTAATACTGTGGGGGAAAAAGAAAAAGAAATTAAAAAATAGCAGCTACCTAATCAACTGTGCATACAACTAATGAACAAATGTTACTGTTTCCAAGATCTATAACAGCTGAAGTCAGCTACCTAAAAGCCCTCACAGGAATAGTGAAAATTTCAAAATTCAGAATTTCAAGAAGTAACTTTTCTCTGGAGAGGCAAGCAACAGGACCCAGCATACAGCACTCAGGCTGTTTCGCAGTCTCTCTGTCCAACATCCATCAATTTTGGTAAAGAGATGCACAGATCGAGGCAGCAAGACTGAATACTGAATCTATGGATAATTAATTTTTCTATTATACTGAAAGACATTTGTTTTAATGATAAGAATAGGCATGATAAAGAAATACTTGCAACTGTCTCAGAATCTACACCTTAAGGAGATGTTTCAGAATAAATGAAGGGAATCAAGATTTGTGTGAGCATTCAAATATGTTCAGGTGAAAAAAAGACTGTGTCTGAATTTCACAAGCTTCACAAATATCTGTTAACAAAACTGAACAATTTCAGAATTTGCATTGGCACAATTTGAAACTGAAGTTATGAAAGGACTCATTCTCTAGGAAAAACAATAATTT
This sequence comes from Melanocharis versteri, assembly GCA_013397845.1. Lineage (NCBI taxonomy): Eukaryota > Metazoa > Chordata > Aves > Passeriformes > Melanocharitidae > Melanocharis > Melanocharis versteri. The sequence continues at coordinate 366,593 of VZTG01009981.1, read as the reverse complement.
AAATTTAAAGCTTTGAGAGACCAGGTGTATGAAATTTAAAACAACTAGAAGTAGTACCATAATTAGAAAGTCACGCTCAGAATATAAGTAAAAAGAAAGAAATGCTGGAGAAACAGAATAAAATTGTGTCTGTGCTGAGGTACAAATAGAAGGTTCTATAATACAGGATTAACTCTTTCAATGGCAAATACTTCACATACAAAAGTCAAACCGAGATTCACTTATCACATAATTCAAACTTTACATGTAATAAAGGCAAGGCAACACTCAATTATGGCCTGTCAAATATTTACCCCACTAACATTATCTACAAAAGCACTTTACCATTTTGTACACAGTGATTCCTTATGCACATTGAAAGGCTTTCTGTTAAAAAAGACATTATATACATATCTGTACACAATTCCAACAACCATGCTCCATCTCCCTGTGGAATTCTTAAAGCAAGATACCTGAGGTTTCTCAATATCTTCAATTTCTCTATCACAAACCTAAATATACATTTCAGATTTTATAAAAGGACACCTCCCTGGAATATGTGCATTATCATTAAAAAAATTATAGCTTTAAGGAGCTGAAAAAGATTGCCTCCATCTAAGAGACTTCATTTTCACTCTTGCACATTTAGGAATGTCCTTCCTCCCAAGGACTTTCCAGAGACTGAGAGGCAGAACAGCATTAGGGTGCACGCCTTCAATGCAGACACCATGGGATCTCTGCTGTCCTTGGGAAGTCAGGAAGAGTATGTCAGTAGGATGAAGAACTTCCTCCAGCTAGTGAGTATCTGAAGAGGAAAAGAAAGAGTTACTGTTGCAACTTTTAGAAAGGCATTCTACAACAAGCAGCAATGAAGTTATTCCATTTTATGCCGTTGAAGTTCCGGCCTTTTTCCTTGCACAATGGCACTGCTGCCACCACACTTCAAAGGAAGAGCTATGAAGCTGAACAACACGTGACATACACCCTGCTAGACCATCACTGCTTTCCTAACAAAGAGAAACAACCGATGTTCAAGTATGTTGCTGAGCAGCACATAATGATGGAAGAACATTTAGTAACTCCAACTTTCCTACTCTGTAAGTTTACATCAAACCTTTTCAAAATATTACTGGGGCAGGAAAACTGTATTTCTTGATCTAAGCAGATTCTTAAATCATCCAAAGAAATAAGTACACATTTTAAGTTTCCAATAAACTTCATCAAACATCCAAGATCAAAGCTGGAGGGAGAAGGTAACCAGATTCACTCACGTTGCTGGGCAGCTATTCTGAGGGTCCCAATTAATTCATTCAGACAAACTTACAAAATCCAGTTCTAACCAGTCATAAGGGGAAGTGAAAATGTCATTAGAAACTTGTTGTTGAAAACCTATCTTCAGTGATTAGCTACCAAATTGAGAGGATATTGAACGACCTAATGATATAACAGAGCATACTTCCTGTAGCACTCAAACAAGAAGGATTTTTTCAGAATGTGACTAGCTCCGAAAAATAGCTTTATTCACAAGGGAAACCTACTAAGCTATGGAATGATGCAAGCTCATTTTTAGTGGGAGTTCTTGCTATTCATTCTTTCACTCCCTTTCTGGAGTCATTATCCCTTACTAGCTGGAATATCATCCCTGAAAAGAAGAGAAAGTTCACCCAGATGTGATCCACTGACAAACATTCCCTGTGAATAATTCTTTCCCTCCTTGAAAGAGAATGAAGTGCCAGCCTCCCCTGTTCTAGGACATTATGACCAAGAAAAACAGTAACAGTCCAAGGAAGCAGAAGGAAAACAATGCTAAATAGGTAAATAAAGTGTTCTGAAATCTTTCTCGTAGGACAAAAATTATGAATGTTACTATTGTGACAGAACAAGATCATCTCCAGCATCCCCAAAAATGCCCATGTCTGGACACTGTCTCCACATGGTCATTTTCAGCCTCAATTGCAGCATCAAGTCTTTGAGGTTTCCAGTTCCAGGAAGATCCCGTACCAGACTGATAAAAATACGACACTGAAATATTAGCTGATGAAAGACTGGATTCAATTTTGGAACCCCTAATGGAAACAAACTGAGATGGAAGTTCTAGCAACTCTTTCAAGTCTGCCAGGATCAAATGAGACAGGACAGGACATCTGGCATTAAAAGTAACCTTTCAGCACTAGAGATGCTGACTAGGCTTCATTCTTAACAGCCCATAAGGCAACAAACACGATTGCTTGCAGGTTTCTTGGCACTGGTTTTTACTGAAAGAGAAAGTGTCAGCCTGGAAATCCTGTGCTTCAACTTCAAAGCTGTGAATTCCTAAACTTTGCCAAGCTGTGGTTAGAGACAGTGTAAGAGAGACACCTGCTTAGGGTGATCTTTTTCCATGTAGTGGTTCATGATTAATCATTGACATGAGTTTTTTCTAGTACCAAGCAATCCAATCTGGCTGCTGTGAGATTCACAACAGCTGTGGGCTCTCCTTCAGCAGCAATTCTGAAAGTTATACTCCTTATCTTTTCTTGTGCAGCATTTAAAAGAACAGAAAATTGAGTATTTGTTAATAATATATTCCTAACCAAGGCAGTTAGAAAATCTCATATGAAATTTGGCCTTTTGAAGTAAGATCAAATACTGTTTTTGGAGGTGCCACCAAAAGGCCATACAGACAGTCTTTAATGAATGAACAAGGAACCACTGACTATGTGAGTGAAAGAAACACAGACCAGCTGAAGAGTCAATTTATCCACGTGGGTAAAAGAAACTAAGAGTGACACAGGGTGTTCTGTGCAACACACACCCAGACACCAAGAAAGTGTGTGTCCCTTATGTGAACTGCAAAGGGAAAGCCTGTCCAGTCTCATTTGACACACAACATGCACACCAACAGGATGAACATATATATGTGCTACCACCTGAAGGTAAAAATCAGAACTGCTGATACGATTAAGTTTCTTTACAGTAAGCAAACACAATTGCACAAACTGCAGGCACAAGTGGTTTTCTTCTCCATTAGAAACAGAAAGTAATTCTTTCAATTTAACATAAGCCAAATATTTGTAGAATCAGATTTGCAGCTTTCTGTAAGCCACACTGAAATAGCTTCATTACCTCTGAAGCCTCTGCACAAGGTGTGACACCATGGCATCTGCAATGCCTGGACAAGCCTCTTCAGCTAAATAAACTGCCTTCCTCAGTTCTTCTATGGAATCTGTGTTACCACCACACACTTCACTCTTCTCTTTCAACTGAAAGGAAAGCAGGAAGAAATATATTAATAAGATATTAATAAATATTTCTATACACAATATAATGCAGAAGCTCGTTAGGAAGTGACCGCCAGCATTCACAATGCCAGCATTTGACTTTCATCATACACCCTCACATACTGAAGACTTTTTCAAGCAGAAGTTTGTCTTTGCAGTACTTATCAGGATGTCATTCATCTTCACACATCTTCAATCTTCACACATCCTTTTCAGCATGCTCACAGTCAAAAATGACAACAAAGTATCCCAAGAAAAAAGCAGTATTTACCCGTTGCTGTTTGGTTTCAAGATGTGCTTCCTATACTTACTTTAGTATCCATATTTGCACACTTATAGTTTATACATATACACTGCAATAATTTATCAACCTTGCCAAATAATCTTATCTTCATAAATTCTTCACTTACCCTTCATATATTCTTTTTCGAAGTTGCTTTTAAGTATTTGGGAGAAAAGTATAAAAATATGAAACTCAGAATGGGAAAAAAATACAGTTTTCAACACTGAAATTCAAAAGTTAAATTCTTGATGATCTGGTCCACAACTGTTATCTCAGAACAGTGAAGAGCTTGAAATTTGTAATAAGATAAATACATAAAGAAGTGTCAAAAATAGAATGCTGCAATCTAAACATTTACACACCTTTTTCTTGTCATGTTCATTGCTTTAGGCCAGCATGGCTGATGCTACTACCATGCATATCAAGTATTATTAGGAGCAAAATACAGATCTCAAAAGCAGACACAAATGAAAGCAAAGGGCACAGCTAAAACTTAACACAGCAACTTCAAAATGTGTAGTAGCAACCTTAAGTGTCATTCCTTAAATTTTTCAATTTTTTTCAGAGACATAAATCTTGGAATTGTTAAGGTTTAAAGCAGTAACTTACCTCTGCAAATAAAGGGGATATAACTGTAGACAGGCATTGGGATAGAGGCCTCTTTGGGATATCCTTTTCCTTTAAAGAAAAAAAAAATCTGACCAATTTTGTTTCTGAAAAAAGCAGCCTCGTACTCTAATCAAAATGTAGTTCCAACATGCTACACTTTATGAGAACTCTGTTTCCAAAGATGGAAAATGTTCTACAACATACTATTCCAAAGCACTGTGGAAAATAGAGGCTGAATTAAAATTTGAGACTGTAGCACCTCAAATACATGCAAGATCAAAATTAGAAGGGAAAAAAACCCCCACAAACCGAAACCCCTAAACTCCCACAATCCTACTGAGCATGAACTGAATCATAGACATGCTGATATTTACTAGGTTCATCCCATATGATACAATATTTTTCTTCTATTTCTCCAGAATTTTCAGAGCCAGGACAGCAACCACCGGCTCTGGCCACACAGACTGCAGAAAATATAATGGAGCAGTTCCTAAACATCCCTTATTCTGGGTTGTTTGGGTTTGGGGTTTTGTGTTTTTTGGATACAGATATGTTCTATTCTTTGTGAGATTGTAGTCTTTTTCCCTAAAAGACCAAAATGCCTTCCCCAAAACTCCAGCCTAGATTTGCACTGTACTGGTTTTAGTTCACTATACAGAAGGAAGATCTTAAAAATACAATTTGCCTGGTCTTCCTCCAGTGGTTGTATTTCACAAATTAGGGAAATATTTTGGTACGTATTTTGTCAACTACAAAAAGGACACATTAACAGAATGCCCAAACTTCAAGACTTACTCAGAAAGTTTTGTGAAAGGCAACTGTAGAAAATACATTCTTAGCAAAAGTTCTGGAAGTTTCACAATATAAATGCTTTTAAAGGCATAAAATAAAATCACCCCACTAAATTATTCAAGCAAGAATTATCTCCTTGTATTATAAAGTCAATATTTTGAGCACCTGATTTCTTTGCAACTCCAAAGGCTGGGCTGCTCCATTCTCTAGATTCTTGGGGTCTTTTTCTCTTATTGTAAAGATCCACTCTTCTGAATCACTCCCACCTGAAGCCTGACCATCTGCTTCACTTCAAGGGAGAGGAAAAAACATAAATAAATCAATTTTTATTACCTACACCTTACTGCTGGTGTTCATTCAATATACACACTAAATATAAAAACGACAGTAAAGACCAAGATTAGGATTCTATTGTGCAGGCCACTACATATAAAGACAAGTATGAAAATTAAGGTAACTTATCTTTTGATTAAATTTAAAAAATCAAACCAAGATACTTCACCAAATGTAAGGAAGTGAGGCATTACAGATTGAAAACCTTTTCCCAAGTCACATTAACAAGTTACATGAAATGTTTTATTGCTATCTGAGAACTGGCCTTAGCAGAGCACCTCAAACCATCAGGGAAAGGGGAGGAAATTAGAAAACCTAATTCACTTTTCTTGCCTAGAAAAATAGCTAAGACACTGGAACTTTGGTCACTGGAAGGCACGAAGCCATTAAAACCGTAAACAAATATACAGCTGCAATGTCATCCAAGAAATAACCCAATGCTTGTCATTAGCATGCAGCCTGGAATTGCAGAGAATAGTTGTGTTTTCTTTACTATGAGGTATTTAATCCATTTGAGAATAAATTGTGGCAATCTCTGGCAATTTCATTTACAAAGTGTTGGCTGTGCAGCTTGAGACCTGCCTGCAGCACAGCTGGCCTTCACGTCTAGGAAGAACCCTGGACCCTACGTAAAAGAGAAGGTAGCACAGAATATGGGCTGGAAGAATTGCTCTCAGTGACTGTTACTTGCATGAAATCTCTGGCAATACTGAAATTAAGATTTCATTCATTTACCAAGGCCACTAAGCTGCAAATAACAGAACACAGGAATATATGTGCTAAAAATAACTTCTTGGCTCCTCACAAAGGATATTTTAAAGACTCATCAAACTTACGGATCTGAGTCATCAGAACTGGAGTCGTCATGACTTTGCTCAGACTTCCATCTCTTGTGCCTGTCAATGAGGTCAGCCAAGTAAGACGTTTTCTTGGAGTTTCGTAAAATGAATTTGTGTTTTAAAAGCTCTTTTGCAGTAGGTCTCTTCGAAGAAAAAAAGAGAGGGTCAGGTTTTTTTACCACGTTTGAGAATGTTAAGTGACTCACTATAAAAACAAAGAAATCCACAGTTTAGTCTGGATACAAATGAGATTTTTAAATATATACAGTATCTAAAAATATACCTGTCACTTATGTCACACCATATTAGAGAAGCTGAATAACACTTATTCATGCAATTCATGTAAAGCAGTCAAGTTCTCTACTACACACCGACAAACATGAAACTCACAAAGCTTGGGTCCTTGTTTAAGCAGGCCTCAACAAATTCTTTGAGGGATTTACTGAAGTTTCCTTCCAGCGTTGGTGGATTGTTCTTAGGAATGAGGAACAAAACTTTCATTGGATGTAATTCTGAATGAGGTGGCTCTCCTTTCGCAAGTTCTATGGCTGTAATGCCTAATGACCAGATATCTGCCTGTAAGAAAGAATGCTTTTAAGATTAGACTGGAGAATTAAAAGAAAGTGTTGACTTGCTATTCTAGTTTAACCAGCAACACACATCTGCTTGCTCACACTGTCCCCTGGTGGAAGGGGGGAGAAAAAGAATTTGAAGGGTAAAGGGGAGAAAACTTGTGGGTTATGAATGGTTTAATAATTGAAATAAAATAACAATAATAATAAATTGCAATGAAAAAGAAAATAACAAAGAGAGAGAACTAAAACCCAAGAAAGGCAAGTGATATAAGTGGAAACAGCCACCAAGAGAAAGATGCTCAGCAGTCCCTGAGCAGCAGACCCCAGCCCACCTTCCCTCTGGTTTTATTGCCGAGCATGAGACCATATGTGGAATATCCCTCTGGTCAGCTGGGATCAGCTGTCCTAGCTGAGTCTCTTCCCAGCTCCTTGTGCACCCCCAGCCTGCTCCCTGGTGGGTGAGAAGCAGAAGAGGCCTTGACTCTGTGTAAGTGCTGCTCAGCAATAAGGAAAACATCCTTGAGTTATCAACACTGTTGCAGCACAAACCCAAAACACAGCCACACACCAGCTACTGTGAAGAAAATTAATTTTACCCCAGGCAAAACTACCACACTTGTAAAGGTAGATTTTTAAGCTTTACTGTAAATAACTTCATGTGTAAATTGGTTTTGTTACCATTGTTTTATGTGATTAGCCACATAGCCCAAATAAACAGAGTTTCTTGGTTGTCTCCACTCTTCAGTATAAAACAGTTCTACTAAGTAGAGTTTAAAATTTTTTGAAATCAATACTATTACACCAAAAAGCAATGGTAGAGTTGTTATAAACTAGCATTTTATCTAACATATTCAAGTACACTATGTAAATATGGGGTAAGTCTAAAATATTTACATAAAGGAAAATGTTTTAACTTGCATAAGATTTTTCCTCAACATAAATTAGCTAGTACAACCATCAGAAATGTAATACATTAGAATATAACTTCCCTGGGGTTTAACACTCTCCTTGTATATCGTTCTTATTCACAGACTAGAGAAATGCAGTCTTGAACAGCAATATTCAGCTTCTTGGTCCAAGTACCTCTGAAAGTTTTCACCATCAAAATGTGCTACTATTTCTAGGAAATGCTGTCTCCCTTGATGCAAATCCTATTGCAAATCTACCTTAAGTAATGTGAAGTAATGCATTATAATTCTCTTATGTTTTGCTGAAATCACAGATGCAAAAGTGAAGAGAATGTATAATAAACCTGTCAGAAAGGTGAAAGAAAAAAAATTTCACAGAAACGTCTGTTGCAAGGACAAGATACCAATTAAAAATATTTATGTTTTGGGATTTTTCTGTTTCTTTTTAAGTGAAAGCAGAACAAAGACTTATTCTCAGGAAAACAGGAAAGATCTGACATGACCTGTCTGGTTTTACTCCCAAACAGAGCATTTGGAATTTTGCTATGCTGTAAACAGATCTATTTCCAGGTATTGGATAGAGCAGAGATTTCATTTATCATTGCCATCTTTAGTAAGCATCCCCCAACCCCACCTGTGTCTGCCCCGTGGATTCTCGTGGTTATCTTTGACTGACTTGCACACATCCATTCCACTGTCACAGCCACAGTGCCTGGCCCGAAACAAGCTCCTCCTTCCTTGTTTAGATAGTATCCTACTGTTAAGAGCTTAGTTATTTAATTTTGCAAGTACGAATGAAAAATTCAGAGTCAATTAGCATGCCATCGAATTTATGAAATGCCATTTTGTTAGCCCGTGTTACAGAACAGTTCCTGAGCACAAAGAATTTCATAAGCACATGAGGCCCGAGTTTCATTTATCTTAATAAGAGCATTATCAGCTAAGCTCTCCTCAAGCCTAATTTTGAGTAACTTCCCTCTAGCAGGAAAGCTTTTCTTGGTTACAAAAGAAAAATGTCACCTGCAAAGATGAGTCTTCATGTTAACAACTGAGCATTATTATTTCCAATTTATTCAGATTTTCAGTTTTTCAAGAGGCAAGTGTTAAAGCCATATAAACGGATAGATTTCCTTCTGCCAGACTTTCAGTCACAGGTGGAGCACGTGTATATATAAGAATAAACATCAGATTTACATGTGTATGAGTGCATAGATATCCACTTGCACACACACATATGTATATAAATACTTCCTTTTTCCCCCCATGTATTTATAACCCTACTGCTAGTGACCTTCATTTACAAAAATGAACAAAAAAGCACAACAAACCATGGTTGCACACTAGACTCTTAGAAGTCCAAGATGGGTTTTGGAAGCCCGTTCCTGTTGAAAACATCAAAAATAACTCACCCCATATTCCTCTGGAACCATATCCTCCCCTTTCACAGATAAGAAAGGAAGTACCCATTGCTTGTGTATCCAGTTAGGCATTTCTAGGATGCACTTGACTGTGACAACGAAACCCCAGAACAAGCACAAATCAGTCCTCCAAATGGAGAGGGATAAACATGACCTCAGGAAGTGGTGACACTACATTACCGTTAAGTTTTATCACATGTTGTGATTTTTACAGTTTCAAATCTTCAACAAAAATTCTTCTTCCAAGTTCAGATGACAGTCAGCAAGTCACTGGTAACTACTATTTACTGCAGTACCGCCATAAGCCTGTCTTCTTCTAATCTAATGAGTCAATTTCAGTCTGGCTTTGAAGCTCTTGTAAGCCAAAGAAAATAGGCTATGTGCAAGAGAAAGCCATTTTCAAATTAAATATCTATTTTTTACAGCACAAGTTTTATAGTAGAAAGAACAGAGAACTAGATATGTGAAAAATGAAGCATGTTAAGAACACATTTTCAGATAAGACAGGAATCAAAACAGGAAGCAGAAGCACTGCCAAAAACTACAGCCCTTTCAAGCTTTTATTGGGAATCCCTCATCAAGTATCCAAGACTCCTATATCCATGTGACATTGCAGACTGAAACAGCCAGAATGGAAAACCTAAGGGCTGAATAATGCTTTGTTCAAGTGATGGTCACCCCAAGAGCCAAACCTCAATAATACAAACCAAAAAACCCCCAACCGACCAAAACAAACGAACTTAAAAACCCCCACAAAAACACACAAAGAAATAAAAACACGTAACACCATTCAAAAAAAGTTTACTCAACTTTAAATTGAGAATTTGGAGCCATTTAAGCTTCTAGAGGCTCTACAGTGTTTTCCTTGTTACCGCCTCTTTGCAGAAAGATATCAAATAGGGAATTAAGCAATACTACAGCTGAGACCAGCCTTGGCAAGTGGAAAAAAAATCTCATTGCATGGAGATATGGTAAATCAACAAACCCCTACAGGAGAATCAGAGAAGATGGGCAAGGAAGATGAGCTCAGGGAAAAACACAAGGAAATACTGCTAATTATCATAAAGAAAGCTGATCTTAACACAAGTGGGGCTTGAGGGTGACCTTTGTTCCAGACACAAGCTGCGGCAGTGGGTCATGGGGTTGGGCAAAGAGCCTTCCCTGATACCATGGGTGTCCTGCTGAGCTGGCCAGGCCACGTGGCAGGGAGAAGGCAGGGGCAGCAAAGAGCTGTATATGTACCTCAAACAAATGCGTAAAAGCATAAAAAGCTCAAAAAGCATAAAAAACAAGTAAGCAACACAATAAACTTAGAAAAAAGCAATAGGCTTGAGCTGGCTTTAATGCACATATTCCTTCCTGGCAAGTAGGGACACGCAGTGCCATACTGGTAAGAATACGGAGAACAGTAATGGAATCACATTTCTATTGTGACCCAACTATGTATTACAATTGATACATCCTGCTTGTGTTGAGATTTCAGGACGCTGATGTGCCACTCTGCTAAATCAAAATCCTGTGTACAGATAAATTTGGTATTAAACATTAACACCTCCCGAATGGCAAATCTGAAAGAACACGGCCAGAGTAGCACAGACCCACGCAGCACATTCTGCCAGAGATGAGTAACAGCACTTTCAAACAACACTTTCACACCTACCAAATCCATATTCTTCAACTGTGTTGCTGGCTATTTTTTTCTAAAAACAAGCAGAAGAATATTAACATCTCGTATATATTTGCACTCTTCTACTTTTAAGCAGCCAAAAATACTAATCAATAGAGTGGGATAAAAGGTGATGGGATGTACTCGTGAATACTGTATTATTTCTTGCCATCTGGATGGTCTTAATAAACTAGGAAACTTAAACTTTGGATAGAAATTAGGAAATCTTTCCTCACCAACAGCTTTTCGCTGCTGGATGTCATCTGAACACACCCTCATGTTGACACAGCCAAAGCTACTAGCTACATTATGAAGACCAACCTATGTAATTGAAGTTAGAAAATGGAAGGGACTTTGGTAATGCCTGGAAGTACCTTACCTTTGAATCATATGCTGATTGCTTTATTACTTCAGGTGCCATCCAAAATGGTGTTCCCACAAAGGTATTCCTCTTTATCTGTGTATCTGTTAGCTGTCCTGCCACTCCAAAATCTGCCAGTTTTACTTCCCCTTGTTCAGACAGCAGTACATTAGCAGCTGGAATAAAGAAGAGGAAATAGCAGAAATGAAGACATTTGACACCATTTGACAATGTAAGGGTGCTCATTTAGGTTGCATGAGTTCTTCTGATATTCTTTCCACACACATAAAAAAACAATTTACCTTTAATATCTCTGTGGATTTTCTTTTCCGAATGCAAGTAATCAAGTCCTTTGAGTATCTCCCTCAATATTGTAGCAATTTGGGTTTCATCAAGTGAGCCAGGTTCTAACTAGGAGATGCAAGAAATGTTTAAATATGTATAAAAAAGGGAGAAACAGAACAGAAATAACACTGTGACTACAAAAAGAAATTACTCCTTCTGTCACCCCTCAAAAGTTTCACTTTTCTAGCTTCATAACGTGAGACAAAACAAAATATTCTTTTTAAAAATACATAGTTCTAAACTAAGAGGCCTAATGAACAACAGGAAAAGAAATAATTTATCTAAAATACTATTTAAAGTTTGTTAAAGGTGCCATACAGAGTCTCAAGTTATCACTGTGTGGTCAGGTCATAGATTTACTATGCCTTTGAAAAGCATCTGATTATTAACCTTACACTGAACTTAGATGTGCAACTCCACAGATCCTATGTCGACCCAAATCTCAAAGCCTGAGCAAAAAGCTAAGGCATTCAAGGTACTACATCAATCAAACAGTCTATGACTACATACTGCATTGGATTTTGAGAAACTCTAAAACATAACTCAAACTGATAGGCTGAGAGAACACTACATATTTTAAAAAGTTAACTTTTTCATGTAATACTGGAAATATAAATCTGCTAATGAAGATTCCACATAATTCTTATGAGAAGAATCAGTAGTGTTAGATGATCCCAAAGATCTTTACATCTGATATGAATTCTAAAAGTGAGAATAACACTAAACAGACAGAGGAAAGGTCACTACCCAAAAAGACTCCTTAACCAATAAAGGCAACAGAGGTAATATTTCATGTAAAGCAGACAATGCATTTGCTTTATGTTTGCAGCTTTAGTTATAATCTTTTTTGCTTTTCCTTAGCTGTGATAATACACACAATAATTCCACTACCTGAAACCCACTAAGACATTCTCAAAGCTTTGCTCCAGCCAGGCTACAAGCACCAGTTTGAGACCTGGTAACATGACACGGCACATCTAATAGGGGAAAACCTCTTATGTCAGATTCAGCTCACCTTAGTGAGAAGGAATTACTGAAAACAGACTAAATCTGAGAATATTGGCACTTCTAACTCGGTCACAAACTTGAACTATACTCAAAGTTTGAACAAAAATGTACGTGCAGCTGCATTATATGTACTTTTTCTTGTGAGGCAGGATTTTGAAATCATCCAGTGCATATTCAAGTACAGAAAACACCAAGCTAGCATGACACGTCTGCACTCTGAACATGGAATTCAAAGTTCTCATTAATTCTTGCCTCGAGTATGAAAACGTGGCTAAGCATGCCAGATTCCAGTTGAAAACCATAATGTGCATGTTAGAACTAGGAGAACACGCACCAGAACACAAACTGAAAATCAATGAAGCACACAAAAGGTGCTTAATAGACACTTACTTGATGATTTCAGTTCTGTGATGCAATTTCTTCAATAACATTTTTAAGATGTGAACAAGCACTTTTTACTATTTCTAGGCAACAAACTTAGAGAATAAACATATGGTCATCACACAAGTGAAATGTGTGAGATGAAAAAAAGGAGAAGAAAATATGGAAACATCTGTTTTCATTCTGCTTTTTTATACCTATACAAAGAAAGTAATAATTAATTTATAAAAGCAAACCCGATTTCTAATCGCTCTTCTGTCAGGAAGGAAAAAAGCTACCACAACAATAAATAAACGTTTTTTATCATATCTTTATGGGGAACATCTCGAATTTTTACACAACCACAGAACTCCTAACAGATGTGGAAGCTAAAGGAATAAATGGGTTCAAAAATACACAAGTGCAGGAAGTCCACGTTTAATACCTGCTCCTGTCTTCTGGATGTCAGCAGCGGAATCCCTTTACTCTGACCTTGTTCCTTTTGCTCTTTCCTCAAGCATTTATCAGTTGCCCCATTTGACAACTGTAAGCTGCTACAAAGACACTCTGCCTCAATTTGTGTAACAACTTGCACATATTTAAAACATCTATTATTATTTCTATAATACTATTTTTAAAATCCACAATAAACATGAGATGATGTGTCATTTCGGAGGGGGCTTGAATGCTTTTTAATAGCTAAACTGAATGTCAGCATCCAGTCACAGAAAACATAATCTGCACTGACCCCTTCGAATTCCAATTCAAACCCGGGTACTCCATCCCAGGTGCAGAATGAGGCACTTGCTCCTGTTAAATTTCATATGCTTGATGACTGCACAGCCCTCTGGTCTATCCAGGGCTCCCTGCAAGCCTCTCTACCCTCCATGGAGCCCATAGCTTCTCCTATTTCTTTGAAATATTATTTTTAATACCAGCCTAAATTGTATTTCTGTCTGTTTAGACTTCAGATGGACTTCAAATAGGGAACCTTTTGTTTATTTGTTTGGGGAAGTGGGTGGTGAGGAAGATACATTCAAATGTATAAACTAAGAATAGTTGTGATGGCAGAATTAAGAAATACAAAAACCTATTTTCAGGCACTAGCGCTCTCTGGCAGACTGAAGATTAGCATTCTGAGATGTTTATATCCTGCTTCCAACATTATGTTGCTTAGTTCCCTTCCATTTACACAAATAATCAGTCATGCCTCATGGAAAATAACATTTTTCTGGCATTGACAAATACTTTTCTCCTTTACTGAAAGTGAACAATGCCACAGCCAAATGATCTATTATAGTTTCCAGAATTATAAGGCAGGAAAATAATTATGTGAAGCTAAGTAAGAAAAAACCATGCATCATTTACTTACTAGATCAAGGGCAGAGCCTCCACCCAGATATTCCATTATTATCCATAATTTTGTATCCTGCAAAACAAAAAAACAATAAAATTGTATTAAGGTTAAAAAAAATTAGTAATTTAAGTTAATGGGACTTGTTCCATTCTTTTTGCTGAAGAAATTATCTGTAGTTTTGAAACACCACTAACATTTAGCTGTTCCTCAAAAGCATCTTTGGATTATTTACTCGAGAGTGTGTGCATGGAGGAGAATGCATTTCCATTTTAAACTTCTAATTATGGACATTCCAAATGTTGAATAATAAGTGTTACATACAACATATTTCCGTTCCTCAGAAAATATTATCTCGATTTTGTTGATCATCTTTATTTGTACAGACACCTCAAAATATTTTCTTTAGAAAGCTTGACTCCTGTCTAGTTTGAATTGAATTAGAATTTGTTCTTCATATTTCTGCATTGTTTCATTTTCTTGAACAGTCAAGTAGGTTTTCTCCACTAATGCTTATGCATCTGATATATGGTATAGAATTTTGCACAGTTGTGTTCAAGAAAGGTGAGGCAAAGAAGTAATAAAGATTGTTTAAGATGACTATAACAATTTAGTAGCTTCAGCTAGTAAAAGAAAAGCCAACAACAACGTCAAGCTACTATATTCCTACAGAAAAGCTTGGTACATATTACAGGACTGTTTAACACAAGATATACAATACACCATGCTAAGAAAGAGACTGGACCCAATCATTTCTTTCCACTGTTTGCAGCACTTTTTTCCCAAATACACAAAGAGAAGCAGTCAGTACAGCTTTTCCTTGCAGTACCAGCCTTAAGACACACAATGAAGCAAAGCCACAAATCTACCACGTCGCTATACAAATGAAATTGCTGCACAAAACACACTGGTAGTTTAGGGGTTTTTTAGACTATCAAGTTATTTTAAGCTTTGTTAGTTTCAATTCTACGGTATGTACCAAACTTTCACAAGACCTTTAGCATAATAATATAAATATCTCTCAGAGCAAGGAGCCCATAAATAGCAGCAATATTCATTTACTTTATCCTACAGAATAAAACTTCATGTATAAATAATGGCTCACAGCCAGGGCAGCTGACTCTGAATTCTCATCTATAAGGGTGGATTAAAATTTTCAGAGAAGTGGTAAATGTATTGCAGGACATAACTTCATCTAAATCCTTTGAGGGATTAAAATTTTAGCCCCCAGGACTCACTTAAGTGTTTTAGTCATTATTGTATCTATAGTTCCACTGTATCCACCCCCTCTCTAAACTCAGAATGAACCTGGTGTAGGTAAATGTGCATTTTTCCCACCTCCAATTACACATACCACACTATTTTTAGATAAGACCCTGGATTAGAGTTCCTTCATCATCCACTATTTTTAACACACAGATTCAGCTAAATTTAGATACCTTTCTTCAAGAATCAACTCATGCTATTTGACAAATACAGTCTTGTTAAAAATATTTTAAGAGAGCCAGAACACGTTTCTTAGGAAGAAAGAGTAATTTAAAAATATAATCTATCTCAGTATCTACAGACAACATCCTGATAGTGCTTACTTGCTGCAGACACCACAAATACTCCAAGAACTGTAACTCATCTTGATAGTCCCTTACAGTACTGAAATGCTTGTTTTTCTGCTGAAAGTTTTTCATATTTTTCCTGTCCTTTCAAGGCTCCAGGCCCTAGCAGTTCCAGAACAAGAACATCTCTGAGATGTGTCTTACAGTGAGTCATCCTAAATTTGATCAGAATTTTATATTTTGTTTCAGTCTGATAAAATGTGTTTTAAAGCTACATGAAATTTCATGAATATTCAAAACTTGCACTTCATTTTAATAGTAATTTAAACACAAACATGTCAACTGCGTCACTACTTCCTAGTTCACTGGAAATGCCTGGGTGGGAAAGAACAAGGTAAAGGAAGCAAACAAACCCCTTGACCCTTTCGAGAACAGGGGAGGAAAAAAAGAAGAAAAAAAAAGGGGGGGGGGGGAATTGCCAAATATCCACACCACCTCATCTAGAAGTCAACCAACAAAAATATTTAAGAATGTAATTTTAATTACATAGTTACACAATCATATAACACAATTACACTACTACAATGACTATATTAATCATAGTCTTTTTAAATCATCATTTATCACTTCAATTATTTTTCTAGTTCAATTAGTCTTTGCTCTTGAAACTTTCATCATCAGCTGCCTGGGGCCATATGTCTGAATTTACAACACAAAAGCCATTGATCCAGTAAACTCAGTAATGCTACATTTTAAAGTAAGTGAAGTATGGAAATACAGTTAAGAAACACACACACATACACACAACTGTATCTGTATCCCAGTGTAAAGCTAAGTAATAGCAATCCACTACATTTATGGCATCTTTTTATCTGGATCCCTATATTCAAAGTTATTTTTAATTCTCTATGGCTCCCCCTCGCCTAAGAAATATTAGTGAACTTCACTGATGATTTTGGGTTTTTAGTTTTAAAGTTTTTATCATTCACATGAAGTATCCAAACACATTCATACAATGTATCCAAACAGATTTAATTACTATGATAGCAAATCTTACTACCACCTTTCCCTAATTCTTGTTGGAATTTTTTTTTTTAGCTTTCTTATATAAAATCTGCATCTACAGCTTAACAAGAAGATGCAAATAAATCCTTTTGGTTAGACAGCTGTAATGAATTTCTCAATACGTATTTCATCTTGGAGCCAACAACCTGTACATACTGACTTTATGTCTGTGTGGGCTTGGAAGCGAGGTAGCCCGCAAAAGCACTTGATCACTCCCTTTCTTACCTGCATATGGGAGAGAGAATATAGCAAAAGGCTCATGGGGTGAGGTAAGGACAGGGAGAGAACAATCTCATGTTCCCTCACGGGCAAAGCAGACTAAAACTGGGGACATGAGTTTAATTTATTACCAGTCAAATTAGAGTAGGATAATGACAAATAAAACCAAATCTTAAAACCCCTTCCCCCTGACTCCTTTTTCGTGGGCTTGAATTTCACTTCCAGTTTTCTCCATCCCCTCCCCGCAGTGGAACAGGAGGATGGGGAATGGGGATTGTTGTCAGTTGTCTCTGCCAGTCTTTCCTCCTCAGAGGGAGGGCTCCTCACGCTCCTCCCCTGCTCCCACAGGAGACAGTCAGTCATGGACTTCTTCAACGTGAGTCCTTCCCACAAGCTGCACTTCTTCATGAGCTGCTCCAGAGTGGGTCCCTTCCATGGTGTGCAGTCCTTAGGGAACAGCCTGTGAGTCTCCCACAGGGTTACAAGCCCTGTCAAACCTGCTCCAGAGTGGGTTCATCTCTCCATAAGGCCAGAGGTCCTGCCAGGAGCCTGCTCCAGCGTGAGCTTCCCACAGCATCCCAGTCTCATTTGGGCACATGCACCTGTGTGGGTGGTGGGGGTCTCCCCCACGGGCTGCATGTGGATCTCTGCACTCCCACTGAACCCCCATGGGCTGCAGGGACACAGCTGCCTCAGCATGGTCTGTACCAGGGGCTGCAGGGGAATCTCAGCTCCAGCATTTGGAGCACCTCCTCCCCTGCCCTTCTCCACTGACCTTGGTATTTGCAGGGCTGTTCCTCTCACTTATTCTCAGTCCTCTCTCCAGCTGCAGCTGTGCAGGTTTTTTTTCTCCCTTCCTAAATCTGTTATCCCAAAGGCACTGCCACAATCACTTACGGGCTCAGCCTTGGCCAGCAGCACATCCATCCGGGAGCCAGCTGGCACTGGCTCTATGGGACTTGGGGAAAGCTTCCAGCAGCTTCTCACAGCAGCTGCCCCTGTGGCCCCCCACTACCAAAACCTGGCCATGCAAACCAGAGATAATGCCTTGTAACAACAGCACAAGGCCAGCACAGCGCTACTATCAATTGACTTTGGCATCACCACAGCAACGGGCCTCCTTCTTTCTTTCTTTTCTGAGTATCTCTGGCATGCTTCACATTCTCTAACACCTACTGTCACTTTCCTTTTTCAAGCTGCCCAAATTCTTTTTTTGCTTGAACTTCTCACCCTGTTGGGTATATATTCCCCTTTTGCTCTCAAACAGAACTCCAAAAGCACTAAATTTGCTTCCATAGCCTAGATTAGTAATTATATATTATACATAATCACTTACATTTTCAAGAAGATACTACATTTATATACTGACATTAGCAACATTCAGTGCTCCATTTTAAGATCTGAAACAAGACCAGTTTTCTTCTTTTAAGCATCAGCCACAACACAGCACTGAATATTCTTCAAAATGCAGTGAATCCATGGTGAGTCATCCATCCAAATTTAGGATTATTATTTCTCTATAAACTTAGATGAGCAGATTAATGAGGGCACATGGAACATTTCCTTTCTCACAGCAAGAACAAGAGGTTTTCCTCTGATACCATGAAACTGAGGAAAGGAACAGCTTTGGAATCTATAAGAAGTTCTGTTAAGAGTTTCTGTAGATCCTTTCCAAACCATGGTTGCTCTTCTTGAGGTCTGACTTCTGATTTTAACTCTGGAACCATAGAAAACCTTACAACAGCAACTTTATCTCTAATGAAGTTTCCTTCATCAAGTTACTTCTATACTATGAAAGTATTTGCAAAGTAAGTGCAGATATAGTAGGTAAAGAATTTCTAGTACATAAAAATCAAAGACTGTACATTTGAGGAAAAAAACCAGCCATCTACCAAAAAATTCCTTTAAGAGTCTCAAAGGTACATTTTAACTGAAATCTGAGGAGTACAGAAGACTTACAGAAACAAGTAATCAAGATTAACACATTTATTTGAAAGTCCTTGCAAAGTTAAAAAAACACCTGAATAAACATGGGAGTGGCCTACCTTCAGGGATGCTTCGTATTTCTTTTACATGAAGAACATACACATTTCTTAGGACAATGATATTATACAGGAGAGACTGAGCTAAAGCAATCAACTCAAGTATGTACAGATGAAATTATTTCTAAATCTCCTTTCTTGTGGGAAGGAGAGACTGCAGAGGAAAATCTAACACAGTCACAAAAGGGAAGGACTGGAAGGTCTCTGAAGTAAGTGCACTGAACGACCTGTGCAATTTGAAAACTGTAGTAACAACAGTAAGCATATGTTTGTTTTTAAGTGAAATAAAATCTCCCCACACCCATTGTGAGAAAGAGAATTTCCCAACTTGAATTCCTTGAGAGAAAAGGTATTTCCCACCTTAAATTTATGGTACACAATTAGCCACAGAACAAAGTGTATTTATAAACATGTGTAAAAAGCTTGTTTAGTTATGGACACAAGCCTTGTCCAAATTCCACTTAGAATCTCTATGTGCAAGTGTGTAAATATATATGAACAATCAGAAGCTACAAATAATATATTTGATTGAAATAACATAACAGATTTGCTAAGTTGATCTATATACAGAAATTTTACCATCACTGGATTAGGAGAAAAACCTAGAATATTGAAAAACAAATAGACACAACCTCAACTGATCTGGAAAGAACAAACTAGTACCAAAACTGATATTCACTGCACAACATGATGCGTGATAATTTGTACAAAAAACATTTAAGTTATGCCAAAGTAATAAGGGCCAGGAAAAGACTCTTATATTTAAGTACTGGTATAAATCTAGTATTAATATTCATAATTCTCCAAGCATAAGAAACCTGATTAAAAGAACCTTGAAATACACAATGCACACAACAGGATAACTTTTCTAAATTGCATTCCTGCTAGAAGTTGTTACCATTACATGAAGATCTGCCTTCTGTTAATTTCATATTTAAAAACCCAGAGAAGCCTGACAGGGGTAGCAATCAGAAGTTTTTTAAACACTTGCATACTGATTCTTAAATGCTTGACTCAGAAAACAAGATGCAGACATCATGGATCTTGTCTTCCATATCTACTTTAAGCCACCTTTCCAGCTGATTCTGTCCATTTTTGAAAGAAAGAAGGATTTTTTCAGAATCTGTTCACCTTTGGGCTTTTAACTGCATCTGAAGCCCCTGCTGTTCGTCAAAGCCACCAGGTGGCAGAATCATGTAATGCTAAAGATGCTTTCACCCACCCCACACCCCCAAAAAAGGGCCTGCCCCAAAACAAGCCATGTAACCCACCAAAGACAGAAGCACAAAACTACCTGTCTAAAATGAATCTGAAAACATTTATTGCCCCAACGCCCTTCGTAACAAGAGGAAGAATGATTAACTAGAGAAATATACCTTAAGGGATATGATAGCTCATGTATCTGAATTCTTCAAAGTGCCTTTCTTCCCTCACGGCCATCAAGCACAGCTTCAGGCACCATCTTATTTATTCACCCTCTCCTTTCAACACCAAGCCACGACTGTAGTCACTATCTCATCATACACGATGAAGAACCCTGGTGTTTGAGCTCTCATTATTTATTAACACACATGGACATTGGGAGATTATACACAAAGATACAGATCAAACACAAAAAAATTACATTTGGTATGATGCCATAAATTATGCATTCAGGCAGCGACAGGAAATGGCATTTACGTATTTGTGGTTCCCACTCCCAAAACTTTCCACAACACTAAAGGTCACTAACTGTCTCAAATCTGAAAACACGTATCAAGAAGTATCAAGACCTCCAAAACATTGTAAATGTCCTTTCCCTGGAGCTCATCCTAATAAGTAATACACATACAAGAAAATAATTATTTAAGGCTTTAGAGAGAGGACACCCATGAGGTGATGTATTGTCATTAGATCCTTGATATTCATCAGGATTTGCAAACTTTCCAATAGCTGACTGCTCAATTTGTAGACCCACAGATTATTATTAGAACAGATACCAACTGCCAGAATAGAGTTCTTCAGAAGTAAGTACAAGGTGGCTATTACTGTTATTCAGCAAATGAACACTTTTGCTAAGGAATACAATTCAGATCTACCTCATGGCCTCAATTCTTGTCACTTTTTGACTAGTTACAAATGCTACATACATATATATATATATCTCATATATTTTTGGCTCAATTTAATCAGAACTACACCCAGTGCTGCCATATGTTAACAGCACAAAATGAGTAGCATATCGCTATCTGCTCTTTCGTTCCATTCTTTTTAGTACACAATCCTTGGAAAGGGACAGAAGGGAAACAATGCACCCCCGAACTTCAAGCAGCCTATCCAGGTGCCAGTCCGATTGCTCAATGCCACAGAATAACTCTTTCAACAGACAGCAAGGATGTGACAAAGGATAGAATCACTGATACCAAAAGTCAGATATTCACATTAAGTTTCTCCAAAATTTGAACATTATAGATACCCTATTCTGTTAGTGTAAGTAGTAAATAAAGTCCTTTCCACTGCAAATGGACAAATCAATCCTCTTACTCCAAAACTACAGTCCTATGGCTATTTAACAGCTATCAGGAAAGGTCATGTTTTCAAAAGTTTTTGGAATTGTCTTCACGGAAGACAAAGTCAGAAAAAAAAACCCTGTTTCTATGCTAATTCACATCATCTAAGACAGTATAGCTCACTCTTGAAGGCAACCTCAGTAAGTACTGTAATTTTTTCTCCATATCTGAAAGAACAGAAAATTTTTAGCCTCAATAACGAGGAATAAGAATATCACCATTGTTCCAACACTTCCTATGAAGCACAGAGTTCCACAGTGCACCGAATCCTTCACTTCAACTTTTCTTTGACAATCTAATCATCTGCTAATGATCTTCCATCTAATTCCTCCTCCTACTACAACATGAAATTTTATAGATTGGTGTATTATTTGAAAGCTATTTGCTTATGTTATAACAGATTTCATTAGGCAAAACTAAACTCTAGCATGTTCTAAAGACACTTGTTTCAAAGCACTTGGAAGTCAGATGGGATGGAAAGACAACTGTTGCTTTCAAAGAACAAGAGAAACTATTTTGAGATAACAACACTGCACACACACACACATACACAGGTTTTCTTAGCCACCAAAGACATCCTCTGGATAAATTGTCCTCTTCCTCCCCATCCTGACACAACTAACAATCCACGTTTTAGAGCAGAGTCTGCAAGTTTTCTCAGAAAGGTGAAAAAGTAATGAAACACCAACAGACGCCATGAATTACTTATCTTTAACCTTGCAAATAAATATACAACCTTGGGGTTTCAAGGTGTAAAAGGAGCAAAAGCAGATGGTATGAAATACAGATTAAGATAAACTATTCATCAAGGAAGTATGACTAAAAACCTAGCCATTCTGAAGTACATCATCTCGTATACTATTAAAGAAAACGGTTAAAATTGATTTTGCCTCCTAAATGAATGAGTTCTACTATCAGTTTGAAAGGCTCCAAAGAGAAAGAATGTTGCTTTGAATATCGGCTTCCTCCAGGAAAAAATGACAATAGCAGTAACTTGATTTACCTTTAAAAGGAATTCTCTAAGTATTTCATGAATTCCAGAGCCTCCAAATAAGATAACACTTTCCTCCCAAAGCTAGGTCTCTCATTTTACCAGAAGAGATGTCCATCAGACACTTTCAGACTACAAAGCTGTCTAGCAAGTCTTAGTCCTGTTTCTACTCTTCCTTGCTGAATTTCTAGAGAAGCAGGCATAAGACCAAATTTATGTAAAAATACCTCTCCCCCCCAAAAAAAACAAACAAAAAAACTCCAGAAAAAGAAACAACACACCAAAAAACCCACCTCCACTTTCACTGATAGTAAAAGGCAGGTCAAATGAAGGAAAGAAAAGTTGTGTTTGTTTCTTTCTCATCTGCTCACAGGGAGGGCAATCCATTAATAAAGATAAAACTACATTTGTAATATGGTATGTCTTAAAGGAAGAGAATGAACCCAGTAATATTTACACAAGCTGCAGTGCCCTACTACTCATGATAGCACATTCAGTAATGCCTTGTAGAGATAAGAAAGACGTGTCAGAATAATTCCCAGCAAAAGATCTGAAGTTCTCTGAAAGCTTCCTTCTTTGAAATTAATTTTTTTTTCTGCCTTTTTGAACACTACAAGAAGAGGTATAGAAATAAGACACTGTGATAAGATTACGTATTAAGAAAAAAAATCCAAATACCTAAACAACATAAGAAGTGTAGAAGATTACAAAAGAAAATTTTCCAGCGCAACTAAGGAAGCTGACTACTGTAAAAGAATCAGGGATTCATTTGAGAAATAAAACCACCAAACACAAAAAAACATCCTCCAACCTATAAAAACTAATGACCAAGCTTCTTTTGAACACAGTCAAGCAAAACACAAGGTAATTTGATCTATCAGCATAGTCAGGACCTGAAAACATTTTAATTATTCATAATATCCATGGACAAATCTCTTCCACATATGTAAGTGTAGAATTAGGCAGGATATTATTTTCCAGGATAATTCACTTCTTTACTACCTCAATATATTTAAATACACTAAAGCTTAAATGGTCTGAGTGCCAACTACACTCTCCAAATCCACATCCTTTGAAAAAAAAAATAGTATCTGTTCAGCAAACATGCGGTCTATTACATGCCCAAATATTCCTACTAAAAGAAAAAAAAAAGAAAAAAAAAACCCCAACACAGCAAAAACCCCTAAAAGGTTCTTCCTTATGATTCCAGTCATATTCTTAGTTTTCATATAATAAGAATATACTGGAATATATTATATATATGTATATAAATATATAAAACATACATAATATATATAATCTACTGGAATAAGAATGTGAAAAGAAAGATCTAGAGCTGAGTATTCATACAAATCACCTGAATTAGGCAGAGAAGGGGTTGATGTCACCCCTTAAAAGTCTGCTTTGCAAAAAAATAGACTTTAAAAAGCTACCATGGGCATTTTGTGTTTAAATTTATGATATCAAAGTAAACTTCTGTTTATTTTAAATTGCTTTCTCCTCTAAATTACTTTTCCACAGGCATTTGGAAGACAGTGCTTCATGTAGGTAACATCTCTAACATGGAAAAATAATTCCTAATGATATATTTCCCCCAAGGAGAATAAAATGCAGTTATTTATTTCTACAGAACTTTTCTGGAATAATGCTCACTAGAAGTTCAAGCACACGAAGAGTTAGGTGGAAATCATCTGGATATAAAGGGATAATTCAGAAATCTATTTAAAAAGGGGGTTTAAAACTGTGTGAAGTAAGCAGTGTTTGGTTCTGGTTTCTTTTTTTCTTCCTCCAACTTTAACCTTAAGGATCATGAATTGCGAAAAGCTCAAGTTTGAACCTCATCCAAAATACGAAAATAGAAAACTAAGGGAATGAGGGGAGCATATGTCTGAGTTACACTCCAGAAGTGTAACATGTCTTTTTCCCTTCCACTGGGGGCACATTCTTAAGCAAATCGACAGCAATGGACAACTTTGTGAATCTCAAAGGGGCTGCAGCTCCCTGATGAGGCCCCACAGAGTTCTCAAAAAACTGTCACAAAGGAGCCATGAACGATGGTAATGCTGTAGTAAAGAATATTACCACGCTGGGGTGTAGGACTGACAAGTATTTTGTCTGGGGAGCGTTTCTGAGGCGCTTACCTCCTTTGAAGTCTCTTGGCGTCAGGATGAATGCTAGCTGTCCTGGGGCTGCCATCCCTTTGAGGGGAGGGAGATACAGATGAGCCCAAAGGTTCTCTTCTAAACACAAGTCCTTACTGCAAGCTGGCCAAAAGGTCCCTGCAATCAAAGAAATCATTGTGGTTTTGCATGTGGCGCATTTATGTCCTTTCATCAAGGTTTGTCAGCCATCTAACATGTTCAACCACAAAGGAAAAAATAAAGGCATCTGCTCGGTAGCCAATGCAGAACAGAAACTAAGTAAAGAGAACTGTTCATTCCAGTTTGGACTCTGTGAAGTCCATGAAAAACACAGGTAACATGACACTTCGGACTAAGCAGAACCACCTCAGTATACAGTATTTTATGCATGTATACATGTATAAAAAAGCTGTTTGCCTTTGGAATCATTCTCCAATGCTCTGAAACTCCTGCCTTCTTCAGGCCTCAAGATAAAAATGACACATTTTAATTCCTAGACATATATACTAGTCAATTCTACTATCTAATGCAGCAGACACTCTTCAACAATTACCTCTTGCAATCACCACAGCAGTATACAATTAATCTTTAAATGCATCCTTTTTGCCATAAGCTAGCTGTAACAGAGCTTGCAGAGCCACTTGCTTGGAAAAAACCCCACAACAATGAATGTTCTGTCACAGTACTGAAAAAAGATTCCTTCTGCAGAGCTTTTAGCAGACTTTTGTGTTTGCATGCCAACATGCTAAAGCCACGAGCTCCATGTTTTCCCTAGTGTGAGTCATCTCTAACAGTGTCCATATTCACAGCCTCCTTGGCACATTTCCTGGGCACATGCCCTTCCACCATAGAAATGATTCTTTATAGCCCAGCTGTCACAAGCCTAGGCATGTCATATTAAGCACATGATTTCCCAGAGCTGCGAACTAGTGGGCAATCTGGATTTGTAACTTCTACCGAAGTATATTACAGCAGAAGCACATAGACATATATTTCTTGAACTGGCTGCAAAACCAGCTCCTAGCTAGTAAATACAAGAAACTTGCACAACAACAGAAGAACAGCACACATTTCACTTCATAAAGGAATGAATAACCACTACTTTGGAACACTAAGTGTACACGAACCTATACTCTTCCTCTTCCCACCTGCCTACAGCCACTTTCCCTTTCCTCGCTTCATAACACAGTGGTGGAAGAGTGAAAAATCCTGTCCCTTACAGCCACTATCCTTTCAACTGTTACATTTTTTATTCTTAGTGGGGCTGACAAGAATCATCCTTCCCTTCCCTGTCCATCAGGCAAACAACTACTTCATAACCATATCTACCAAGCCACTGCCTGATGGGAGGAAAAAAACCTAACTGCTAACGGGGGTAGATCTTTTCCCAGGAAGTCCACTTACAGAGACACACAAAAATTAATGAGTGACTTATGTGGTCCTACGAAAATGCCAACAGACTATCTACTCATATCTTATGAATAGTCACCAAGAAGGCAAGAAACACAAAAATGTAACCCATAATCAAAGCTCCAAATGGAACTG
Organism: Melanocharis versteri; assembly: GCA_013397845.1. NCBI lineage: Eukaryota > Metazoa > Chordata > Aves > Passeriformes > Melanocharitidae > Melanocharis > Melanocharis versteri. Next base: position 340,398 of record VZTG01009981.1, on the reverse strand, counting down.
AATTTTACTGAGTCATTATTGATGATTGATTAGTGATTATTATGATTAGATTATTATTATGATAGATTATTGATGAGTGATTAGTGATTTTACTGACTGGTTATTGATGAACTGTACAAGGTCTCAAAATGGAAAACTGGAAGCAAAAGCAGACCAAGAAATTGGAAACAAAAGTAAATCAGCATTAGTTCACAGAATTCTTTATCTCAGATAAATTGCATTACATCTAAAACAGAACTAACAAAAGAACCTTGCAGTCAATGAATACTGAGATTAGCAACTTCCACCCCACCAAAATGTCACCCTACACCTGTGTATCTTAAACCTTCTTCACTGGAGTAGTTCACATCAATAGGACTCCCTTCTCTATACCAGAAACAAACTTCCAACAGCAAATATGAGGCACAAGAACCCCTTTTTCATCATCCAAAAATAAAATTGCCCTAATGCTTACATCTGTTCCTGTTTACCCATCACATCAAATTAAATTAAAAATGAAAGTTACAAATCAGATTTACTTCTTAGCTCGGGTATCGATCCACTCATCGGTTTAATCCCTTTTTTACCACTTCCCACAACTTCCAACATCTTTTGCACCCCTGCTCTGCAGCCTATCAAGCTAAAACCCTCTTTTCCTATCCCTTTTGCATTCACATGCTATTAAATTCCACTGCTCCCTTTACAGAACACATATAGGCCAATCCTTCTTCAAAACTCTTACTACTAATGGCGCTGTACACATACATCAACCCTACAAGAACCCACTGGACCTTCACGTCAGACTTCTGTAAAGCTCATCATTCCAGTCCCAAAACCACGTAATTTTTCTGGAAACCCGTTATTATTTTCCACTTTTTGTCTTTACAAATTTTACCCTGACTCTAATTACTGGTAAAAACACGTTCTATTCACATAAATAATTTCCATTCTCCCTTCATCTTTTATGTTGTTTTGTTCTTACAAAAGGAACTGCTGAAGGAAGCAGAAAGGGAGAAAGCTCAGTACCTCCAAATGATCATTTTTATCTCAACTGTAAAGCAACAGCTTAGAATTTAATAGTATAATGAAAGAACCTTAAGAATTTGTTTGAAAACACTGGCTACTGAATACAAGAACTGCAATGTTTTAGAACTAATACAGTCCTTAAACCTATTCACTGGAAAACTTCCCTTTTGAAGTTCAGTATTTCTGAGTCTAACCAACTTTCTCCAAACAACGGTTTCTGAAAGTGCAACGTTCAACCATTTAAAAATGCTTACCAACACACTCTGCAACATGCCATAATGTCCCTTAAGTTTAAAGAATGTGACTCTTCTGCTTTTATACAACTATGCGCATACAGACCACATGGACACTTAGAATAAGTAATTTGACCCAAAAAACTGTATAAATGCCAAATACATTTAAGTAAATGAAAGTTAACTGAGCAATACAGACTACCTAATATTCACATTAAAGATGCAACAAAAACATAGTAACTATGTAAGAGCGCCAGATTATGACAGAGGTAGGTAAAGAAGTTTTCAACCAAAATGTCTTTTAGAGGTTCATGAGAACATCAGATCGACAGACTGGCAGCCACCTGATGGCAGGACTAACCACATTCTAGATGAAAAGCTTTGTGCCAGGAACTCTATCTGAGCAAAAAAATGGGGAACCAGCCCACAAAACTAATGCACCTAAGCCTGGGCATAAATACATACACACACTCTCTTTTTTCAGCTGTACTGTTGGCTGATGGAAGAAGCTTCATAAACAATGTATTGGCAGCGGGCCTGCATACAACTTTAGACTAATCTGAACCATCAGTGTACAATGCTGTAACCCTTAGGACAAAAGACTTAAAAATATAAATAAAAAAGAGGTGATTAGCCCCCTGCCTACCCAGAGAGCTGAACCACTTCACTGGAAGTTCCAACAGAACTGAAAGGCAGAGTTGTCCCTTCCCTTTGTAGCAACAGCAGCAAAAAGCTTGCACCTGAATGCCACATTAATACTCTTGTTTGAATTATTTCAGAGGCCTGCAGCAACAAGTGTAGCACTTTACACACAAGTTACAGAAGGACAATTGACACAAGATTACATGCGGTTAGAAAGTAATGCTACCTCACCCTGATTTGTATGGCCAAACTAAACATAGGGCTTCATGTCACAGCTAATCTAGAAGCAAGCCATTACCAAAAACTGCGGTCCTTTTCTCCCCCCCCACCTCCCAGTTTTTAGGCCACCTGAGTCTACCATTTTTTATTTATATTTTTTTTGTACCTGACCTAGCAGTTCTGTAGACACAGGTCAGAACTGGTTGGTCTGTTAGTGTTTGGGGTTTCCTCTTTTCAAAAGCCAGGTTGGTTTTGGAAGGGACAGGAGAAGACATTGAGGAAACTCGTTTCCCAGGTGAACCAAGTCATGATGCAGCCAACAGATCCGACACAAGTAAAATGGCAGGAACGTGCAAGCAGGATGGGGAACAAGATACTGCTGCTGCCTGTTTTTCATACCTGTTAGAGCTGCCTAAAAGCAGGTTCTGAGATGTGAAATTACATGCACACCATACAGAGGTCAGCAATCACAGCAGTACAGAGGCAGCTTTTAAGGTCATCACAAGGACAACACAAACATATTACTCCCAATAAATGATATTTTACATTAACCTTTCTAAATTTTTATTTAAAACTAGATCAGAATAACATCATACAGTCAAGTACTCACAGAAAATACAAACTATATACAGACCCTCAGTTTTCTTTGAGATATACCAGGTGATGCTTCCCAACCTTGGTATACTTGTACAGTAAGAATTACTTAGCCAAAAAGGCTAAAACTGCAGAACTGATTACACTGATGAACAGCAAAATTCTTGAACTCACCATTGTTTACTAGGTAGATTTTTCAACTGATGTGAAAAAATAGGGCAACATGATGCAGATTCCAGAAAGTGACAATCATCTCTTCGACTGCTAAAGAAAAATGCTAGAATAACAAGTTTCTAAAACCACAATTCGAAACAGTACCTTTGAATAAAGACAATGCAAGCAAGGGACATTTTTCTCATTAAGAGTACAGCAAATGACTACAGGGAAAGACAGAAGTAGTAAAGGCTATGGGCAATAAAGGTTTAAAGTTCAAGGTAACATCTCTGAAATACAAAGGGACCAAACTATTTTAAACATGAAAACAGGACTTCACAGCAAAACAACATGACTCTAGAAACAGAGTTCATGGGTTCTTTGGCATCCTTTTGCCTTCGTCTTCTTTATGGCTACTAGGGGCTCTATCAGTGGAAGCTTTCTACTCGTTCTCTTAATCAGTAGACTGACAAGATCTGAGAGCCTATAAGAACCATTATAGAAACCTTCTTGCTGCCTCCTTCTGAGCTGTCCAGCCACATGTCACCTCCACATTTACCACGGACAAATGAAGGCAACACTCATTCAACTTCTCTGCAGGCTAGAGCTGCCTGATGAGAACAGAGGGTTATCGGGGCTTCAGAAGAAGAGCAAGCATATCAGAACACGGGCTTGCTCACAGGCAAGTGGGTTTCATTTTGTTCTCAATATTCCCACAAAACCAGAATTTGCAACCCCAGCCTTCCTCTCATTCCAGCTGCAGGAATTCCTACAGGTGAAGACAATTCCTTCCAGCTTTCGTCAAGAGAACGAAGACACTCCACTGCCTCAACCCGTCATGAAATGCAATGATGACAACATGGCTGCAATTGTAGTGGGCAAAATGAAAGATAGTTATAGCTTTTTTCATTTAATCCTGCCAAAATGAGTCCAGGGAAGGACAATGGGGCTAGGGAGGGATGTGGAGCACAAGTCTCATGAGGATCATACAGGCGAGCTGGGGGTGTTTAGCCGGAGAAAAGGAGGCTCAAGGGAAACCTTATTGCTCTCTACAACCACCTGAAAGGAGGGTGCAGTGAGGTGGGGGACAGTCTCTTCTTCCAGGTAACAAGTGACAGGATGAGAGGAAACAGACTTGAGTTGTACCAGGCAGAGGTTTAGATACTAGGAAAAATTTCTTCACAGAAGGGGCTGTAAGGCAGTCGTGGTGCTACATTGATGGCTCAGCCTCATCTTAAAAGGTCTTCTCCAATTTTAACAATTTTATGACTCTATGGTTCTAATGCCCATCCAAAGTTCAGGGACTGTAGTTTGCAAAAGTCAGGTCTGCAAGGGCACTAGCTGCTGCTGTGGGGCTGGGCATGAAGCACAGTGATGGAGCACCAAGAAACTACTCACACGTTTCACTTCTCTCAGTGCTGAGGTAGCAGCCCCTGTTGCAGTGGATTCTACAGTCTTAAAGTCAAGCAGGAAAAATCTCTTTTCTGTCTCCCACCCCAATAAGCATGATGAAACCCGCCAAAGGCTGCCTGCTATATCAAAGGACGACAGAATGCACCAAGTCCATTAATTTCTGGCTGACCCACAGCATACATTTAAGGTCACATCAGTTCAGAGATGCTCATAAACGTTAAAGTAAACCAGTTAAACTTGCAAAGCAAGAGAACATCAACTTTAAACTTACTGAAGTCCCACATAAACACCCACATTCGAAGTTACATTACCTAGAATATTCAACACATTCACATTAAAGTTCATGAGTCTCCTAAAGCATTTGAGCTCAGGCTTCTTTAAATTCAGGGAATATTGATCTAAAAAACCCCAAAAACCTGCTACTGGCATAAAACCCACCGCATATAAGGTGTTCCAATATTTAAGCTGTCTTCCATTTAAAACAGCACATGAGATTATCAGGTGAAATTTGCTTATCTTGACCACTCAGCAAATACATCTTGTCATATTTTGGTGTAACAGATTAGAAAGCACTAAACTATCAGCACTTAAACACAGAAGGGCTTTCCTACATACACATTGAGTCACTTCCAATCTTCTCTTAAAAAAACAAAACCCAGCCCGAACTTCAGTCATCCTCTGGAATACAGGCTTTCCAAAACTTAAACTGCTCCTGAGAAGCTCTTTACTGACTGCATTGCAGTTTTCCAGACCACTGTGAATTGGCCATGTTATTCTGAGAAGAGTATCACTGATCCTGTGTATACCAAAGCCCTAACCAACACAAGACTTGCTATGGCTCAGCCACAGCACTGCTTACCAACCTCACATTCATCTGATTACCAAAAATAAAACCATAGATTAATTTCAGAATCACCATTTTTCATAAATAATTTTTTTTCTTGCTGGAGTTCATTTGCCAGAACTCATTGTGCTACAGAGTTCAGTTAATTAAACTTCATAAAAGCTTTTTTTTAATCAGGGTAGACCGTGTCACTCATAAAAGTTAACCAGAAACTATTTTCTGTTCTCTTGCTGTCCGTAGAAACATCAGCTTGACTTTCAGCAGGAGTAGATATTATATCCTAGACATGAAATAAAAACCCATACGGGTTTTATGTAACATAAAGTCTAAAGTTAAAATTATTGGCAACTATCCTTTATGAAACTTCTATCACTGCTTCCTATAAACTTTTTTTAAAGAACTCTTAAAATACATTTATAAAATGGAAAGCTGTCCGTGTGAAATAAAGGGGGAAATACACTATAAGTCTTATTCTTCTTGGGTCAATAAATTTAAACAGTTCAAAAGAGGATATCCCCTGAAGCTCCAAAGTGTGCTAGAAAAATATATTTGAAGGATGAAGAAACATGAGCTTAGAGACAGTAATATTTTTTAAAATACATACCACAAGACTAGTTCAATATCAGTTCGACATCACTTGCACCTAGTTACAATGGATGATGAAACTACTTATAAATTATTTGCTCTGCCATTACATATGTACAGAAGTCTAAGACGAGGAAATGAAATAATTTTTAACATATACATACATATAAACATATCAATCTCTGCTTTTGACCATATACATTTATTAACATAAGCTTTGAGTATAATGTACATATACACAAAAAAGTCAAGGGTCTTTAATCTTCAGTGTTTTAAATACAAACACAAATTAATTTGCTCATAAATTTCTAAATAATAAGACAAGATCAAGAAATATAGAAACATTATTAAGTTATAATAGAGCAATACTTAAAGTTATTAACAAAACTGAAGAAACATTATCAGACAGGCATCTGAATCTTGAAAATAGAACCAATTTCAAAAAACAAGGACAGGAGAAACAACCATAGTACCAAATCTAACTAAGCTCTTGAAAAATTGGTAAAGCAGAATAAGATGCAAAAAGCAGAGCTGACAAGCTTCTAGACTGAAAAACTTCTAGAACAAGTAGCATAGCAATACTTCCTAGGAGTTACAGCCCAGCAAAACTCAGAAGAGATAGCAAATTTCAGCCAAATTTGTAAGAAATTTTTAAAAAATTAACAGAAATTAAAGAATCCCTAATCCAGTACAAGGAAGAATGTGGATGCTGATAATCCTAAAGTCTAAAGAAGTAAATAGACCCAGAGAAGTTTCATGAATTATAAAGGATCTAAAAAGAACTACAATTCTTCTATCCTTAGAGCATTTACTGAGATCATGGAGGAACAGATGAACCTTTCATTTGGAAGACAGCAAGGAACATTAATACAGGTTTTTACACACCATGGCAGATAAGCAATGGCAATCTCCGTAGATATTTGCACCCATGTAAACCATGACACTGCAATTTGCTTTAAGAGCAACGCTGCAGTTACTCACTATATTGTAGAGTAGATAAAAGTCCTTTTTTTCCCAATAGAATGGGAACATTAAGATATCGTATTTAAAAATACAATGCTTTTAGAAAAGGGCACTTCCATTTCTGTTTTATATAAATACATCTTGATTTCTGACAAACAGATGTACCACAAATAAATTTATACTCACAATGACAACCTAAATTGATACCACTTCACTATTGTTTTTGCTCTATTTGCATGAGCTCTGACCACAGCAACTGCACACAAACCTCCAACAGCAGACAGACAGAACAAAGTCTAGAGGGAATGCAAGACTTGCTTTATGGGAGCAATAAGCTGCTTCTTATTTAAGACACACTGTGCTAAAGGAGTAATATTTCATATGAACAGATATGGCTTAGTCTCTGGATATGAAAGAAGAATTTTCTATAAAGCAAACACATTTCCAAAACATTCAATTAGGATATACAGAGAATTGCAGAGTAAGAAAATTTAACATGGCTTTTGGGTATATCACAATATTCTAGATAGAATCTAGAAATTAAACAGTGTTTTTAAAAAGTAAGTTACTAGAACAAAGTTAACTTTCATTGACTCATCAGATTGTAATAGTTATTTCAAGCTGTCCTAGCATATATATCATGCAGGAGGCACCAAGAGCTTGACAATCTCTTCTCATACCATCTCAAGACAGCAAGAGGCCTCAGGCAAGCACAGTAGTATTACATAAGCCTTCTAAAATTTCAAGCCATAGGTTCCTGAACATACTGGCATGTAAAGTCATGTAGCTTAATGGAAGAAGGTGTGGAATAACACAGAATGAAGAACAATATAAAGATTTCTCAAAGACAGATGATTCCGTTTATTAAAAAATAAACAAATATTAAAAAACTCCAGCCCAAAACATTCTGCCTACCTAAAGAAAGGATAGCAATTCCAAAAACAACTTCAATCTGTCTGCCAAAAAAAATTAATAGAAAATCAAATTAAGAGTTCCCTATAAACAGTACCTCTTTCTATCCAACACCCACCAGAAACATGGTCAACACGCATGAGGCTGCACAGACTAGAGGATGATAATTGGTGAAATGGCTGGCAATATAAACTGAGATCCTATTGTTTTCCTACTTGTTTACTTCAAAGAAGTTTGTTCTGCGAGAAGACATTATTATCTTTCTCATAATTAGTGCTAAACTGTCCAATCACAGAAGAAAGAATGTCTCCTAAGCACTCAACACATGGAAAACTAATGTGTTGAACATTCTCAGTGATGGATTATCTGCACTGACAGAAACAGTCAAAAGATGGTCAGACCCTTAGAACTAGATACAGCAGTCCTGGCTTCCAAATACAACAGAGACCTGCAGCAAGTAAACTTATATTTCTAGCCAAAAATATGAACCAATTCATTTAAATATTAATATTGTCCCTTTTGTGTGTGTGTGTGTTTGTATATGTGATGACACATTATCTCTATCTGATAACACGACCTCTTATTTTAGAAAGCAAACAGAACTGCAGAACGCTTCCTTTGCAAAGATTCCACCACTTCAGCACCGCCTGATAACCACCACACATTAATTTTTAACAGCATAAAGAAATGAGCCTTTCATTTTGAAGACCAAAAGTTCTGTAGTACCAAGTGTCTTACAAACAACTCCCATTCCCAAAGAACTGAAGCAATGAGTACATGAGTAGTTGCAGATTCTACTAACTGTAGAAAGAGCTGTACTTCACTGCAAAAGTAACTGAGTCATACACAGCCACTATTGCTGCAGTATCTTAGAAAGCTGACACAAATCGAAAAACTCACAGGCTGCTGCACTGAACAGAAAAAGGGATGTGGAAGGTACGAGAGGATCCCCCTCACAACAATAAGCACAAGTATCCCTACTGACACTTTGACCCAGCCAAAATCATTCAGGGGTCAGACCCCTCCAGTCTCTTCTCACCTTCCATTAGGAAAAGCAACAATTGCCATAACACCTTCAAAAACATTGACATTCACTTCGTCCAAATTTGAACACTGGATTTTCTTTTTCAGCCCCATTGTTATTATACATTTTTAAAACTAGTAAGATGTTTTCCCATCAGACTTTTTCTTATATTATATTTCTTATCCTGCAAGAGCTAATACCCCTTGCTGGTTTCTCAAGTGGGCACAAATGACATCAAGGGTAACTAGAAACCATCGCACTCAATTTCAGGGCTCTGGAGATGATGGGCAAGGGTCTGGAGGCCCAGGTAGTCTTCTCCTTGATTATGTCAGGTTGGGTAAATGACAACAGGAGAAGTGGATGGATTTACAAAGTAAACAACAGGCTGTAGCACTGGTTTGGCAACAAGGTTTTGGTTTGAGACTCTGCTGATTGGAAGAGATGGAATCAACCTCATGAAAGAGGCCACACAAGCCTTTGCCAACAGAATGGCCAACCTGGTAAAGTGAGCTTTGAACTAGAAAAACTGGGAGAAGAGGAGAGGACTGTGTGACACTCCCTTGCACCCCTACTGGGACACAGACACACTCAAATACCTCTGTGAAGTGCTGGCACACTAATGCAGGCAGTATAGGGAACAAAGCAGCAGGAATCTGAGATCTGTGCGCAGTCACAAGGCTTTGATCTCATTGCGATTACCGAGACATGATGGGACAGCTCACACAACTGGAATGTCACAGGGAAGGACTACAACTGTTTAGAGCAGACAGACCAGGCAGGCACAGTGATGGAGTTGCCATACTTCATTTAACTATCCATCCTTGACTGCATAATTTCAAAAGCAGTAGTAGAAGCCACAAGGAAAAATTTATCCAATTTACTGTGCTCGATTAAGTGCCTTCTGATGCTTCTGAGATCAAACCTATGCATAACATCTAAGTCCAGTTCTGGTAACAGGTTATCAGGTCTAAAAACCATTACCAAAGCCCTTCACCAATAAGATATCCAAGCAAACTGATTCAGAGCACAAGGAAGAAAGGAAAAACTGTCTCTCACTTGGGTTATGCATCTCTCGGATCCAGAAAAAGTCCTTTTTTCTTTGGAACTAACCGGCAATCTCAGAAATACAGAGATGAAGCAGGGCCCCCCTTTCAGAACCTTCATGTCTCTGCTGATAAATAGAATACTTCCACAAAAGCAAAAGCAGACTGAATTAAAGTATTTTCTGCCTACGTCTAACTTCAAATCCTGCCAAGACAACAATCTCTTATCCAGATTCTCATCTCACTGTCATAAAAGAAAGAGCTATCGAGATGGGAACAAAGTCCGCCCAAAGAAATATAGTAATACCAAAAGCTTCCAGATATTTCCACTACCTTCAAGATGTAATAAATCATTACATCCATCCAATTAAAAACAATAACAAAAAAAGAAAACCTAAACAAAAGAGCAAACTATCTGGCATGCTTCAAACTGAATCCTGACAATAATAATGTGGCAGAGGGAGGAAAGGGAAACAGATTCACAAGACAGCTAATAGATACCCCTTCCATCATTAGCTTCACTTATGTCTAATGTGCAAAAAAATTTGCTTTCAGATTTTAATTTTCAAATCACTCAGACCAAGACTAGGTTCAGTCTTCTCAGAAGTACAGCCTAATAGCTTAGAGTGGTCAGGGATCAAACCTCGACAAAAAATTCCAAGTTTCACAAAAAAGCTGTTACTAATTGCTTTTAATGTTTTGATAATTCAAATGCAGACTTAGGTTGAATTTTCTGAATTTAAATAACCTAATATTAAGAGAATCTAAACATCTTAGAGCTCAACAAAATTATGTTATTTAAAGAGCTTTTTGTACAGAAATAGCAAAAGACGTGCATTTTTTCCTACTAAGTTCGGTCACATACTTCACAAAATATACTAACTCATTCTTTCTTCAGAATTGAAAGGACAAAATTACAATTTTCTTCAACCGAGGTCTGACAAACCTCACCAACAAAAACAGGCACAACTGCATAGCCTGGAAAAGAATTACTTATAAAATCAAATCACCACCGTCTGTGAGTATCTTACCTTTAAATAGGATCCATAATATTTAGTTACATATGGACTGTCGCACTGACTCAACACTGTGATTTCTTGTTGGATGTCTTCTATTTCGTCTTCTGCTTCTTCTAGGTCAATAATTTTTATAGCAACAACTTTCTGAGTCCGATTGTCAATTCCTTTAAAAACTTCACCAAAAGACCCCTTACCAATTCTCTCCAGTTTTGTAAACAGTTCTTCTGGATCTGCCTTCAGAGTCTGATAAAAATAAATATAAAGAGAAAAGTCACTCAGCATTTGTAACACTAAAATAAAATGTGGTATTTTTAAAGCCAACAAACACTCCAAATTCCATATATTCCTATTTATCTAGCTACCTTTTTCTATCTCCATAATTGTCATGTTCTTTCTAAATCCCTTATATGCACACATTGATAGGTTTACCTTTCCCTGTATATAAAGAACAAATTTAACACCGTCCGTGTGTCACGGTTTTATCCTATCTGGCAACAGAAAATGCTGCTATCTCAACTTCCTTTTCTTTGCCAATAAAGAGTATCCAGAATGAAAGATCGTTACAAAGATTTGGTTTTTATTGAAAGCAAATAGATCAAACACCACTACCAACAGAAGTAAGCCTTTTGTCTAACCCTTCCTCTTGAAACTGGTTCCCTCCCAGATCCCAGAATCCTTCACTTTCGTATTTTTCACATATCTCATCCTCCTAAGGATTTCATTCACCTTCTTCAGTGCAGAGAGCACTATTTCCTTCTGTTTGATGTGACAAACAATCCTCTTCAATTTTCTCCTACTAAGGACAACCCACATGAATAGCCATGCTTCCTCCTCCCTGATGCCAAGCTTTTCTCAATCAGGATTGATTTATCTTTTTCTTCTTCTCTCAGCTGCGTAAAGTCATTCACTCCTAAAAAACATTCTGTTCCCAGCTTCCCTGATTTGAGTAGTCGCATAAGAGCCATGAGTGCTCACCTAAACATGCAAATGTAAGACTGTGGTGGACCACGCTGCCACATTTGGCTTTTCTCCACTATCAAGTATTCATCTCACTACTGCTGCCTACACTTCTCACTTCCAGTGCACAGATGGTAAGTTCCACAGTATCCCTTCTTAATCTAACAGCATGGAGCCTCACTAGCTAACAAAAAATATGTGCATTACAACTACAGGGGGGTTGGACTATATGACCTTTAAAGGTCCCTTTCAATCCAAACTATTCTATGATTAAACTGGAAAAGTCATGAATAGAGGGAATAGTCAGGAAATGTCTAAAAATAGGATAGGATTACTTAGAATCTTGTCCTTAAGAAACAAAATTAATACTTTAAAATACTTGTTTGGGTTTTTCAGAAGGATGACACTCATGCTAGCTAAATGAAAATACATCGTTGATATACAAAAAGGCTCATAGAAGAAGAATTCAATAATGCCTAAATATAAGCATAAAACCACAGTTTTTACTTAGCCCAACTGTAGTAGCATGAAGAGGAGAATGAGAATTTCTAGGTTATCAGTGACAAGAACTGAAACAACATTTTCTTTAACAATTAAATTTAGCTTATAAAGCACCTTCCACTTATACTTTTCAGCTCTCATATCTCAAAGGTTACATAATTAACCCATGCAGCTGTAAGAGGAAGATAGCCTAGAACACAGTTTCTCTGGAGTCATCTGAATTTCACAGCTGGAAGAGGTGTTTTGAGGACCAGGTAGCTGGGACTGACTGAAACCAAAGATAAAACCACTCAGTTCTCAGAGCATTTTATCATCATCTGGCATAAACTGGGAGTACACTACTACTTTTAGTACTTTAAAGTCAGCTATAAGACATCACAGCTTTCAGATAATCATTCCAGGAACACATCACTGGTGAGATCAGCCCAAAGCAAAAACACTCTAAAGTGTACTTACTGCAAGATTTCACCAGCCTCAAGAAGTTCCCCCTGCTTCATATCCTACTGATCCACCCTTTAATCCAAAGTCAGTTTCAGGGAACAAACAGAAGGGCATGGGGTTTTATCACCCTTTTGCCACTAAAGGAATGGAGCGAAAGATCCAAATCCCTTCCACCAAAAGCAGCTTGCTCCTCTTTTAATTTCAATGTAATGAGAACAACATACTATTAAACATCACTATTAAATATTACATACATAATATATCTACATATATATGTATCTCTGACTTGGAAACCAGACCAGGGCACTTCATGCTTTCCCACAGTCATCGCTTAGCCGCACAGTAATTCTTACCAACACTTCCAGGGATATAATTTCTAAGAGATCACAAAACTACAAACAAAATTGTGCTTACTGGTTCTTCTCATGCCTCACAGAATGCTCTGCTGTCAACATTCAAACCAGTCTTCTCTGAGAACTCTTCATGAATAAAAATAACCTTAACACCTGCATCAGATATTTTCCCTTGCAGAAAACAATTATCTGTCTACGCTTTCATACATCCTGTGCTGGAATTTGAGATGATGGGCTGTAGAGAGAGCTGTGCACGCCTAATCCTGCCACACGAGCCTTCTAGTTCCATTCACTAGCCACAGGAATCTGAGCATTACAACATTACAAAGGCATCTGGGTAAACCACAAACCAATCCCAGCCACAGCTGCCTAAAAAATTCCATGTTTCACCTCCTGAGACTACAAAACCAGCACTGCTCAAAGTTGCAGTGCACTGCAGTTCTTCATATGGAGAAAATGCAAGAGCTACCTGCTAGCAGCTCTTTGAGTTCTGCTGGCTGTATGTATACACCCCCTCTTTTCCCTTTTCCCCTTAACCATCTACTACTATCATACAATAAAGCCCCCTGTTTCACAAAACCACAGTCTTCAGAGACTTTCAGAAACCTCACAGCTTCTTTTTTACAGTGTCAAGTTCTTGGGATTCTGGTGTTCGGCTGGCAGTTTTATAAGACAACTGTAAAAGAGAATTAGTAATTACAGAAAAAAGAGGAAGACAACTGTTCCTTGAAGACTCGAGCAGGGAACAACCAGTTTTTTATAATAAAAATTTCACAGCAATTTTGAAATGTTACTTGTAACATTACAAATTGTAACAAAATGTTAACAATAATAACAGGAATTAAGGGATTTAAATAATTTTAAATAATAGTTTCTTTCTAAAGTTCCTTGTGAAATGACTAATTATTAAACAAACAAATAAACAAACTTTTCCTTCCCAGTTCACAACTTCTGTAAATTCATTCCTTTGTTCTAAAATGTAACAGTTGCCATTCCTGAATTTTCTTCTGAGCAACAGGAGGCAGCAGTTATTCCAAAAAACCTAAACAACACACTCTTGCTCTGTATGAAGGTCTCAGTTTTCTTCTCAGAACACAAGGTGTTAGAAGTGAGAGCCTTAAACTACTGGCAACCTGTGTTTTTGCGAAAACTAAGAATTGGTCTCTTTAATGACCTGCTGTCTTTCAAAAATATAGACATCAGGCCTCCAGATACACAATGAATTCCTTGAATCTGAAAGTACATGAGTGGCCAATTCCCACCCATTTTTCCAAGATCACATCTGGAAAGGATTCTTGCCAAATTTGGTTTTGCTTGTTTTTGTCCATACTTCCAACAGAGACAAAATAAACAAATAGCTTTATAAATATTCTCTCTACACAACTACATAGAGAAAATGACTTCCACGGATACTGTCACTACAGTTTTGCCCAGTCTATCCTTTGCAAGCTTTCACTAAGCATAGGGTCTATTCCTACTACAATTAAAATAATGGAAACTGATAAAAGAGCCTTCATGTAATGGAGCACATCAAATATTGCTAGAAACCACAGATTAGAATATCAATATCTGCTGCAAATGGGTAAAGCTAATCACCTTGATAAAGAACTAGATCTCTACCACCATAACATTTTTTTCAAAGCTTATCACAGAATACATAGTGCGACAAATCAAAAATATTATGAAGCATTCAGATTGAATGATTCCAGAACTTTCAATTTCCATAGACACTTGAATTACTTTGCTTTTTATTTCAAATAGTTTTTCACACTTCTGAACACAAACTGCAACCATCTTGTCTCAGTGTCCAGCTTGTTTAGCCATGCAGAACAAAGTCCTTTTCACCATAAGCAAAGCCACCATTCATCCAATAATTTGAGTAATCTCTCTGTACTTGTTCCACATTGGATTCATTACTTTTGACCTTAATCAGCCAGAAAAACATACTCCATTTAAAATTAACTCTTCTTAGTACCAAATAACACTGTTGCCTACTTCCACACAATAAAAATACTCCCATACATTCTCAGATCCTATTTGTTCAATTTGGCCTCATGGCTCAAACTCAGCTGCAACCAACTAAACCAAATCACCTCTTCCTAATGCTCTGCATTTCCAACTAATGAGGTCTCAGACTCTTGCAAAGGTTCTTTGTAATACTTCATACTCACGACAAGCTGCACTTTATGCTGTTTTGTTCAGTAATTCCAACCCCCAGGGCTGCACAGTTCTTCAGCACTGGCCTCTCACGTGTAACAGGTGCCTTTAAATTTTGTCTTTTTCAGGCATTGCCTTTTTCTATGCAAAGGTCACTTTCCAGTCAGCTACTGTTGAGAACAGTACTGGAGAAACCAGCAGTATCACCCACTCTGACACCACCTCTGCAGTACCCTCCTCACAGCCAGGATTGCACACATCTTGCAACATATTCATTTTTATGAATCCTCAATTCTCATCTGCACTAACTGTCCCTTAAAGCTCAAGAGAAAACTTTACCGAAATTCAAACTAGTTAGATCCACGTTTATCCATAACCATTCTGAGAGAAGATACAGCTTAGAGTCTTTTTCCACATCTCACTCCAGTTCTTATTTCTAACCTCTTTCTATGAAGAGTTATTCCAGTTATTGTAGAAAAGCATTAAAAAATATTTCCCTTTAACTTACAAAAATTATAAAGCACCTCCATAATTCAAGTTCTTAAGCTTATCTGTGCAATTGATTTTACTTGCAGATCTGTAATTTCTCTGTGCAGCTCATTTAAAATAGACAATCATCTTTTAGCACCTCATTTTCTATACTTTTCATTTCACCAAATCAATTTCCAATTTGCCAGTCCAGTTCTCATTCCCTGTCAAGACTGAGCCCAAAATACGAGAATCTGAAGAGGCTCAGAGATTTCTGGGTATTGCTTAACTTGGAAAGCAGAAGCTGATTTATAGGAAACTTCATCTAAACCTCCCAAAAAAAGAGGTAAAGAAAAAAAAGCAAAAACAAACAAACAAACAAAAAAAAACCAACAACCCACCAAAACAACCTCAAAGGTAAAACCGCAACCTTCCTTAATGTAAGGATAATCCTACACTAGATTAGGGCTGCCCAGGCAGATTGTGGATGTTTTGAGGTATTCAAAACTAGGCTGGGTGTGGATCTGAGCAACCTGGTGACTCTAGTTTGAGCAGGAGGTGGACTAGATGTCCTCCACAGATCCCTTACAATCTCAGCTATTCTGTGATACACTTCCTCTCCCACCAATAATTAGTTTTGCTGCTAAATTTACTGTACAAACATGTCATTTCTTCAGGAATGAGACACCATTCCTGAACATAATTTCTTTATTTTAATTTTTTTCTTTGGTCAGACCAGAGAACAGAAATCTGCCAGTGAAGTTCATACAGGAAATTTTCCCACATACTCAGAGAACTCTGAGCCTAAAACCAGTCAAAGTGAACAGCAGGCACAGCTGATGTCATTCTTATTCACACAGCTCCCCATTTCCAGGAGGCACTGTAAAGGTTTCCCTAGATCACCACTTGCAATCTTTCAAAAACCATTTAAAGTCTCTTCACCTCAACACAGAACAGCTCCCCTTTTCACTTTGATCCCCACAAAGCCAGCAGCACAGGGCGCAGTAGTAGAGATACGTACATTTGGGTAAATTGCACAAATTCAAATCATGCAGCTCTCCCACAAACTTGGGCTACCAAAGCAGGGGGCAGGGAATAAACAAACCCATGACGCAAAAAAAACCCAAAAAACCACCAACCACCAACTTTCCAAGACACCCATATAAGAAGGTTTTGCATCAGGGAGAAAACTACCTCCAGGAAGAAGAAGCCTCAAAGTTTGCTACCCAGCACTTCAGCTTTCTCAGAAGCTCACAAGTTTTTGTTTTCAGCTATATATATACGCATATACACCATATATGAATAACTGATACAACACACAAAATTATTTCCTGCAGTTGGTGTGAAATTGAAATAAAACAAAGGCAGTAGGCAGATGATAAATCTTTGAATGGTTCAATTGTATCAATCTCTACCCATACTTTCAAAGAGGAGCCAACTAACCCAAAAAGGCAAAATATAATCAAGTATTTGGATGCATAGTCTGGGACTTTTATCTAAACAAAGACAAAAAAAACACTTTTAAGAAGCCTTAAAACTGGAACCAAATTTGAACCATCTCTCAGTCTCATTTACCAATAATAAAGTAAAATGAGACAAACTACCATAGACATCTTACAATAATCATGAAGAGCAACAACTGATTTTTAAATTTATTTAAAGAAGACTAATCAGCAAAACATTGAACGAGAGGTACAAAGACTAGAACGAAAGCATTCATCTGTAATAACTAGGTGTAGAACTAAGACTCAGGTCTTTCACTGAGAATTTGTCAATTATAAAAAGTAACATGTAAATGTTTTTTTCTTCATACACATTCCATATTTCTAATTTTCCATCTCCAATACTATAATTACTCAATTCAAACACATGCTACCATAAGGAAATTGCTTTCTTCTGGAAGAAATAAAATACACCAAAAATACAGAGAATTAGCAATAGCAATACTTTAACTATCGAGAAAAAGGAACAACTGCCATAAATTGTGCTGTGAAATTTCAGTGGGTTGAAACAGGGGAGAGAAGCAGCAAAAAATAAAGCTGTAAACCTTGCATCTCAAACACTGAAGGTAAAAATGCATAGCATGAACCACTATGGCCTTCTAATACTCATATTTGTCACACAGTTGAACTCTCTCGCTCTTACTTCTACCTAGATTGAAACAGGGTTTAAGCACATTTCCAGCAGGAATAAAAAAGTTGCCCAAAGTTAGCCTATCATAAAAGTATTCCTCAGCCCTTGTATAACTCTCTTTCCACTTATTTTCAAGGAAGATGCATTTATCTTAGATTCAGAATATAAAACATTCAATTCTTTATCAGTAACACAAATATATAAAGCATGCTTCCAGATTTCTAATTAACCAACACCATTTTCGGGGTGCTATGTCCCCTGCACAAATCAGTCTGAAATTTTCTGATATTTTTCATTCAGAAATCTGCTTAGTGTACAGCCCTAAGAGTTTAATACCAAAATGAATAGTTACCTAACCGTAGCCTGCTTCCAGAAAGCATATTTATTGGAATTTATTCTGAGTTTCTGAAGTTTCTCAGTTTTTAGTGCAACATCACCAAAAACTTTCATAACCTGTAACTGACTTCCTTCCTTACATCCACTACACTTCTAAACTGTAAATTAAAAAGCCCTCCATGCCTTGGGCACACAGTGAAAACGACACACAAGTATCAGCAGTAGGTACAGCATGGCAGTGAAACACAAGAAGTATTTTAGACACCAAGAGAAAGACGGCTAAGGGAAAATGTCCCAAAACCAGTTTTAGAATAATATTTCTCACTTGTTTACACTTGCTAAAAAGCTAAAACACTGTAAAAATCACTCTTAATTAGCTAAGCTACTGATAAAAAGAAAAATAAAGTAGTAGCTCTTTGTGGAAAATCCCATCATTATGACAAATGGCTGAATAAATAATGCTAATAGAGGCAATTAGAAAGTTATGTTGCATTAATACTACTTGGGAAAAAGAAGGAAGAGAGTGAATTTAAAGAGTGAATTTACAGCAATTCCATAATTTGAGGGGAGACCCTTCTTGCACCCATTGTATCTGACAGAAAACCCAGACGTCTGTCTCAAGAAGCTGCCAAGCAGAACAACTAAGAATACAATAAATTCTCCTGATTCAAGCCTCACTTTCTATCAAGTTACACTGCAGAAGGCTCTTAGTTCTATACTAATGTAGAGTCAGCACAGTCTGATGTTTGTGCAACCTAAACATTTATTACTCTCATACCTGTTCTTGTCCACTAAGAGAGAACAACTCCATGCACAAATACTTCCAATAAATAAAGTATTTTTTGGTTTATGAAAGCCATTTCTCTATAAAAGAGTGTCTACTCAATACATCTCTTCAAAAGTAAACTACACTTATCTGATTTTTGGAACTTCCTGAATACAGCCAGGAATCTGGTTTCAGGTAATACACTAAAGCTTAAAGCAAGCTTGGGAAAAAACAAACAGATTTTACTGCTATCAACTAACTTGTGAATGCCAACATCACCTTGCACTGATCGTGGCTCAAGGCTCAGTTCGGCATATAACCCTAACACATCATCTCAAGGGAGTTAGCAATTTTGGCAGAAAGAAATTCCTACATTCACAGTCAAGCTTCTCTGTACAGAAAAAAATAAAATTCTAATATGGAAGCCGAAGGCTACCATTAAAACAAGCAAATAAACAAACACTTCACTGGGAAAGGGAGATAATTTTAATGATGGGTTAGGAAACCCAGGATTAAAATCTTTCTGGGACTGTTCTCATGTAGTCTTCTCATAAAACTAAATATTGTCGTAAAGAATTTCTCCCTCTTCATCTCAAATCCAGTACAGTGAAGAGATTCTTCCTGTGTATCATATCTGTTTTTAATTGTCAGGTACATACATACACACGGAAACTTACCCAGATCAACAAAGAGTTTACAAGTAAAAACAGTTTTGATTACATAGCTGCATCCACACAAATTATTACTTTTAGGCACACAGAACACCGCTGAATTAAATAGTACTCCACAAATGCAGGCAGGTGTATCATCACAAAAGCAATAACCAGATCAAATTCAATCACAGAATCATAGGATAATCATAGGTTAGAAGGCATCTCAAGGAAGGGATCTCAAGGAAAATCTGGTCCAAGCTTTCCGGGCAAAAGCACAGTCTAGACAAGATGGCCCAGCACCCTGTCCAGGCAAGTCTTAAAAGAGTCCGGTGTTGGGCAATCCACCATTTCCCCAAGATTATTACAATGGCTGATTGTCCTTATTGTGAAAAATCTTCCTCTTGTGTCCAATCAGAATCCTTTCTAGGGGTAACCTGTACCTCTTACATGGAATCTTTCCATGTGATTCCTAGTAAAAAGGGAGTCTCCATCTTCTCTGTAGACACCTTTTAAATACTGGAACATGGTGATAAGGTCTCCATCCCAGGCCGTCCCTTCTCAAGGCTAAACACATCCAGCTCTCTCAGCCCTTCCCCATGTGAAAGGCTTCCCAGTCCTCCAGTCATCTTTGTGGCCCTTCTCTTGACCCTCTCCAGCTGTCCACATCTTTTTTGTATAGCAGGGACCAAATTATTATAGCCTGGATGCAGTATTTTATATTATTATTAATTTATATTAGATGCCTTGTTGTCTTTGTTCATCAGTGTTTGGGGCATCCTCTATTCCCCTTCCCACCCCACCCCCCCAAGAAAGGGAGCACGAGAAGAATTTAAGTGAATTGTGAAAATGCAGCCAAGATACATACTTCCATTTTCTGGTTCAGAAACACAAAAGATGCCACTATGTAACAGCTGACATCAGAGCCTTGTACACCACTCATAACACAAGGCCCGAGATTTAGATATTTAAATGTGTTCGCTACATCAGTAGCCTTTTGTCTCTCTGGGGAACAAAGATGCCAGCTGGCTAAGAGGGGACCTTACCCAAACACAAAACTGGTACATGAAACTTGCTATGACATAGGAGCAGCCTGACTAGTCTATGAGGACACCTGAAAGACACAGTCACCATAAGCAGTATCTATTTAACTATTCCGGAAGGCCACACAATGGAAACAGGTTTTCCTGACTCCCCTCAAACAGCTCCATACATCTATTACATAGCCCTGACACAGCCTTTGACTACAGAGTGAGAAGATGCCCACTTAATTTTCACCAATTAAAACTCTTCTGTCCCGGCACTCATGGGCTGAGCTTGTAATATCACAGAACTACGACATCTGTATTCGGGATATTTTAAAACTGATCAGTCAAGATCATAACGGTCCAAGGATCTGCCCAGTATTTAAGAGCTGTAAGTTACTGCAAAGTATTTGTCAAACTACAATGTAAACCGTAACAGCGAGCACAAACTCTCAGAACAAAAAGAAGAATCTAACTGGGGAAAAATAATCTCCTACACAGAAGCTGCGAATGGAAAGCAGGAGAAGCTAAGTGGCCTCTCCACAGTGCCTTTGATTCAGCAACACAATATTTTGCAGTACCAAACACAGAGCTCACACAGGAAGTAGTTAAAACAGTTTATTGTAAAAGGGAGAATGAGTAATAATAAGGAAGACAGTAATACCTATAGTGTGTAACTACAAAAGAACAGCCATGCTGGATAAGAACAAAGGATCCTCTAGGCCAGGACACTTCTCCTACAACAGTCAAAAGTGAACATCTTGGGAACAGCGCAAAAATAGACAAGTAAGCAGCAGTTTTTTCCCAAAACACCCTTCCAGTCTCCAGCAAACTGACACTTCAGACACCTTCTAAGCCAGCAATGGTGCCTTTATACTTAACAACCTTTCTTTCCTGTTCATTTGTCAAGTTCCCACTCAAATTTAGTTAAACTTTCAGCATTTCTTGAAGCAAGACAGCTTGAATGTCAATGCTTATTTACATTTTGCATGAAGAACCTGTAGCTCTTGTACTGAAAATACAATGAAGAATGAATAAAAATAACTTACTGCATAAACACCGCTATTGCTACAAAAAACTGAAAGGGAGGAAGATAAAAAAAGGGTTTTATCACACAGAAGAGGCTTGTCTTAAAGATGACGGAATTGTAAAAGCACCATAGGAATTTATTACCATAAATTTATAAACACAGTACTTGATTATTTAAAATACAGCTTCCATAAAGGAGCTCCAGAAACTTACCACAGCCTTGAAATGCAGGCCAGTCTGAAAATCAAGGTCATATACACTTCAAGCCAGCCTTGCAGGAATCTCACACATTTACAGGCCAACACGCACTCTCCCCAGGCCACTTCCATAAGGCATGAAGAAGCAAGACAACACATC
The DNA here is from genome assembly GCA_013397845.1 of Melanocharis versteri. Classification (NCBI taxonomy): domain Eukaryota; kingdom Metazoa; phylum Chordata; class Aves; order Passeriformes; family Melanocharitidae; genus Melanocharis; species Melanocharis versteri. The sequence goes on along the minus strand of VZTG01009981.1, from coordinate 318,576 downwards.
CCTAGTTTAGTAATGATGCAGCTTCAGCCTGCACACTCAAACTCACACCACAAAGCCCTTAAAACAACGACAGCAAAAACTTCGAGTCCAAACTTAAACTGCACACACAGAAATTTAGGTCAAAACCCAACTCTGTTTTTATTCAGGTTACAACATGCCCGCTTCGCAGCAGACAGCAAATCTCAGGTTTTGACAACCTTCCAGCACCATCCTACATTTCCTCCACAGTTTTTCATTCCTTTGGCTCACTCTCTACCCACTCACTTTTTATGCATCACTCTTCAAACATCGATCAGACATCTTGTTCAGGAAGAAATATATTAATCCTTCATTCCTCTGCTCTATTGACACTACCGTGCTCATGCCAAACAGCATTAGTAAAGTGATGTCCCTCCAAGTGATTTTTTGGGGTCAAGGAGTTACTCTGCTCACACAAGCACACTGGCTGCTCTCTTGTGTAAGTACAGCAAAGAATGTCAGAGAAGGCTGCCTAACTTGTCACTGACACTGCTTCCACCGTTTGTGGCAGAAGCTGGTAGGTGGGGAGGAGGTATCACACTACAGAAAAAGAAGAGATAGTCCCGTGATCTAGGCAATTTAATTATAACTCAGAGAACTAAGATCTATTCCTCTCTTCTACACAATGAAAAAGTCCCAAACCTTTCTCTTATCTAAGAAGATGTCACACATTGTATGTACTTTACTCTTTATTTGGAAGTAAAATCAAAAAGAATCATGTACTGAAAACAGACCGCTATAAAATTGCTATATATTCTGACAGAATGGAAATGGATATAGACGTCTTGAACTAGGCACAGAAAAACAGCGAGCAGTATTCACATTACTCACAGACCTTATGCCTCTACCTATCAGCAGGTATTTCGTTTGGTGTTCTGGGGGTTTTTTTTAAACTATTAAAGTTCACACCTGAGCAACTCTCATAATAAGAGAATAAAACTCATGAGAAAAATAACACCATTTTGAATAAAAAGATTTGAAGCAGAGTACGAAACTACATGGACAAACAAAAACCCTGAAGATCCACCCATTCAGTACAGCTAACAGTACTACAAACTAAATAACAAATCAAGTCAATAAAAAGCACAGGTCCTTAGACCATGCAGTGACGCACATCAGCAGTACATGCATACTGATGGAATAATCTTCATTCTCTCACTCCCGAGCAGCTACAAATCTGACTTTTAATTCTAAAGTGTTATAGATTCTGTTTCAAAGAATTGTCTTAGTTCTAGTATGTCTCAAAGGAACAAAAAATAAAGCCCGAACAATATCCATAGTCAATCAAGAAACCCTTATTTCTCCGGCAATCAGCAAACTGCTCATATTTGGAAGGTGAACTTGAACTCTCAACAGCAGGACTTACAGAGCAATAAATTAACTAGCTCAGAGAGTGGGCCTACATAGGCTACGGGGCATCCAGTGCTATGTATGAGCATATAATTCGTGCTATGCCTAAGCATGTAACATTTTCAATTCAAATCCTCAGATTCTGCAAAGAAAAGAGATTCATGACTTAGAATCTTGACTCACAATAAAACAAACCACGGTAAATCAATACTTAAACCAAATGATGCACAAATACTTTCAATCCAGGAGACAAATTAAGGGAAACTCCTACATGTCATTCCTAAGTTGTTCCTTTGGAGATTAGGGCAAGAAAGTTTCTAATCAGATGTGGGAAACATTAGAATAACAACACAGAGATACCAATGCCCTTAATGTTTTCCTGGTAGCAGTCTCCATTTAAACCAAGCAAAACGAGGCGCGGAGCGGGGTGGGGGGGGAGGCCGGGGGAGCCAGCTCAGTCAGCACAAAACCGCACTAGTTATTTCAAAAATATATTTAAGACACAGAAGGAGCAAATTCCACCGTGTAACAACAGCAGCTGACCAAGTGTCGGAATCAAACACAAGAGCCAAACACGATCCCCGAGCACCCACCTCTGAGCAGCACCACAGACATGGGCACTGCAGCATGCGCTGAAGGTCAACATTTCCAGGCCCTGCTTTTACGGACTGGTTTTACGCATGCTTCCCTTACCCACCTCAAATTAACGGGGCCGAAAATGGCCCACTGAGCCGCGGTTCGCCCCAGGAATCAAACCACCGAGGAGAAGTCCCGGCCGGGGTGGGGGCCAGACGCCGCGCTCCGCTCCGCACGCCTGCAGCGGCACAGCGGCTGCCGAGCACGGATGGAGGGAGGCAGAGGCAGGCAGGGATCCACCGGGCACGGACCTCGCTGGGCACCAGGCCAAGCGCTGACAGCACGTTTCGACTCCGTCCCGCTCCTCTGCCCCCAGCCCTGCCCCCGCGGCCGAGCCAGGGCCAAGAGGCGCTTTCTCCCCTGGCCCGGTCCCCCCAGCCCCGGGAATCCCCCCTTTACACCCAGCCCCGGGCGAGGTGCGTGTCCGTGCCCGCCCTTGGGGCAGCTCCTCACCTGCATCCCCGGCAGCCCCGCCTGCACGGGGGAGTGAGCCATGGCGGCGGCGGCGAGCGAGGCTGGGAGGGAGACGGGTCTCCTCAGGCGGCTCCAGGGCACAGAGCTGAGCTCATCTCCACGCTCTCTCACACACAGCACCGCCGTCCTCCGCCTCCGCCTCCTCCTCCTGGCCCTTCCCCCGGGCGAGCAG
>VZTG01009981.1:267715-315814 GCA_013397845.1 Melanocharis versteri | reverse complement strand
CATCCCTCCTCCTCCTCCGGGCCGTGCCGGCGACACGATGACAACCCTGAGGCGGGAGGAGGAGGCGAAGGAGGAGCGGGAGGAGCGGCGGCGGCGGCCCCGCCTCCCTGGCGGTACCTGCCCGCCCGCCGCCATGGGCGCGGCGCAGGCCCCACACGCGGTGCCGGTGCCCCTCGCCCGGCGCCCCGCGCCCCGGGAAGGCCGCGCATCGCCCGCGCTCCGCTGGAGGCTGCGGTGTCCGGGAGCGCCTGGCTTCCTGTCAGAAGCTGCAGAAGCCCCAGCCCAAAACGCCAGTCGTGCTTCTCCTGTAGTTCCTACGCGGGAGCAGAGCGGGTCAGCACTGAGGTCTCTCCCGCGCAGAAGTTCTGCATACGCGCAGATCCCTGGAGAACTCGACGGTGTTCTCTTCTTTGTTACAGCTGGAATTTAACAGCTCTATCACACGACTTCCCGTGTGCCATGGAATGCCCGAAGATTCTCTGCTTTTTTCGCTCCGGCACAAAAACCTAGAGAGTTTCACGAGTGTTCAAGTTAGTAAAACCTGTCAGCCAGTGGGGCTGGGATCCATAGGACAGTGAGGTTCGCTGTCTTTTCAAGTGTTTTTTTTTTAAATTAGGCGGGCATCCACGGCAGCATAACTTGCTTTTCATTGGATAATTAACTAGGGTTCGTACGTATCTCTTAACTGCAAGAAACACTTTAAAATAGCAAATGGTCTTATTGAAAAGTGGTTGGAACTTCCACTGGAGCTTTTCCTGTAGTTATGTAGCTTTGTTGTCTTATGTGAGCTGAGTTAATGCTACACAATCTTGTTTTCCTGAAACTTGGAGACACATAAATGTTCCTAAGATCTCTACCTTAAAGTATTATTCAAATAAAATTAGCCAACAGCCTTATGCAGGCAAATAAGTGTGCACACACACAAGCACATTGGTTTTTTACCTGGGAAAATAAACCGAATACACCAGCCCTTGAGTGCAGTGAAACAGGAAAGGATGATGGCTAGAAACTGTATAGAAAGTTGACTTATTGGAATTCTTTTTCTAAGTTGTTCACGGAGGAGTTGATAGTTTCCTTAATGCTGGGGTGGAGTTGAGATTCTGTGGGCTTTGGCTTCAGGAAATATGAACAAGTTTCTACTGTTTACTGGTATGTAATTTTCAAAGAAATGTAAAGTCTTTTCATTTGCGTTCTACCTCAATCAAAAATCAAATAGCAGTCACAAGAATCAGTATCAAAACTCTCTATTGAGATTGTCTTCTAAAGCATTTTTGCAATCTTCTTTTAAAAAAAAAGTTTTAATAGCTCAGTGATTGCTCCACTGTTTGCAGTAAGTTTTTCTAGCTTGCTAGGCAGAGAGTCAGTGGGCTACAAGAGAACCTTTTCCTTTGTCTCATGAATATCATTGAGCTTTTGCTACATCACATAATATTAAAAATCCTCATTAAGGAAATGTCAGTTTTACCGTTGCCTATGCAGTTGGGTTTTTTTCTGTATAGTCATTACGATACAGATTTTATCAGCTGCTTTACTTTTTCTGCAGTTGCACATTCAGTGTGGAGTCAAAACATAAAAGGTACACAAGTTTTCTCTTTTGTATTATGGAAGGTATACAACTGTTATTTTCTGTCCATGAGTATATTCTTTGAGACTTAAATAATTTTCACAAGGAATATATACTTGATTTGCTAGAGTTGATTCTGGTTTATCTTGTTAATTTGCTTTCTACATTTAGGTTGTAGATTTTCTAGCTCAAGGCACATAAGGACAAAAAAGTTCCCATGCTGCTCTGAAGTGACTTCCACCATGTAAGCTTCTGGCCTGGGGCCACCATGATGTCTCTCTGTTGCTTGTATACCATCATGGGTTTATTTCATCTGAAGATTTTGAAGTTCTGCGTTATATGTTCAACAAGATTCTGTGCCTGAAAAATTATTGTTTGAGCTGTGGAATAAACTCTGTGGGCAGTTTTTCTTGTCAAATGCAGGAAAACAAAGGAGCAGGTTCAAAACCCTTAAGTTGTAAACCAGATACTAGTCCAAGTTAAGTTCTAATGAAGTCAGAGCAATGTATTAGAGGGTCTAATATCTTGTCAGCTTCCAAATTTTATACTCTATCTCATGTTCTGATACACTTCCAACTTCTCCCTGGACTTGTAGGAATTTTAAACAAATAGTTTTGAATGTAATTTTAAAATAATGAATGTGTGTGTTTGCTGTTCGTTTTGTAAATGCTAGTCTTTCAGTCTAAATTTCAACTCCATCTCACAGACCAAATAACAGAAGCCTTTCAAATTTTCCTCTTTTTCTCAACCTTTTGTAGGTTTTTTTAATCTTTTCTGAGAAAAAAAAAGATTTTGTGTATTATGGTCCAAAGAAAGGCTACTCTTGCAGAAATCTTTATTAAAAATAGAATTATTACGTGTTATGCTAGCCAACCATCCCAATACAATGACTGAGGCTTCAAAAATAAACAGTTCCTATTATTGACAGTTCCCTGATGTATCTTTTTGAAGCCAGATGTTCCCAGCATTCAAAGATTCAATTTATTTTATGTGCCAACTTCTCAGTAACTGATTTGCTTTCAATTTAACGTGATACTTTGAATATGCAGAGACTTTCTGCCTTGTTGGTTATGTTCAAGCTATAAATTATAACATTTCAGTCTCCGATAGTAAGAAAAGAGTTACAAAAGAAAAATATAATTACATAATTGTAAAAGCTGTGACTGTGAACTTCTGCTTATAAATATCTGTGAAGAAAAGATGTTTTCCATACTGACAAAGACTGAAACTTCTCAGATGAACAATGTAAGATCATTGGTGTTTTCTAAGATGAAAGATGCCCCAGAAACACAGCTCTTTTTTAATTTATAATTGTAAAGGTGTGACACTCACCTGTATCATACGATGCACAGCGGCTTTAAAACGGCTCTTCACAAATGGACCTTTAAGAATTTAAGTGTTCCTGGGGCAAGAGGGGAGGTCCTCACATGGGTCTCTAACTGATGATAGAGAGAAAGAAAAAGACAAAAACCTTTCACAGTTGGGGGTGTTACCAGCAGGCTGTCGCAGGACCAATATGGGACCCATCTTGCTCAGCATATCCATGAATGACCAAGGAAAGAGACTAAAGAAAATTGACAGTCTCATATTGCCAATCATCATGAGGAAGAAACTAAAACAAAGCCCAAGGAGCTGAAAATAAATCTCAGAGTGAGTGACTGCTGAGTGACATGCCATGAGCAGATGGAGGTTCAGCACTGAAAATGTGCTCTTTCAGCTGAGTAGAAGAACATCAGAATATGAGTGCTGTAAATATCCTCAATGTGGCCCTACAGAAAAGCAGCTTTCTGAGCAAACTTTATAAACATGAAATAGCTAAATCAGTGAATTAAACCCCAAAGGTATAATTAACATTAATTTCTGCACAGTGAGTCATCCTGACTATGGCTTCTCTTTTGAGATCAATGCCCAGTCCTTTCGGCTTTCCTTTCTGGGAGATCTGCTCAAACAGCAACTTACTCTGCCAGGCATGAGCCAAGGAACCAAGGTAGGATGCAATTTTATTTTTTAAAAAAATATGTTTAGTGCTAAAAAGCACATTTCCCGGTAAATAACCAAAAATGTCCCTGTGTTGTCCAGGACTGATATTTTCCCCGCGTTTTGTTGTGTATGCTCCACAAGATTAGTTTCCAGCGTAATTCCAAACTATGCAGCAATGATACACCTACAAAACATTGGGGTTTTCTCTGTTTCCACCAAAATTTTAAAATTTCAGCTTTCAATTTCCATTGGAAAGGGTGTCCCTTCTACAAAGTTTGTGATGGTGCCTTTCTTCCTCTCAAGATGCCGTGGGTAACCCTGCAGCTGTGTGTTTCTTCCAGCAGAGGAAGCTTGTGTAGTTTCAAAAGCACACAGCTTGCCTTCCACAGCTAGATTTGGCTGTGCATTTATGTTCTGGTTCAACAAGCCACTCGTCAGAAAATGGTTTTGTCAATTACAGAAGTAGAATTGGAAGTTCAAACAATGGCATCCTACTTTAGGTCTTGTGAATGCTGAAGGGGAAAAAATGGTTATTAAATTATATACCCTGCAGAAAAAGACATTTTTTTGCTATGTTTGTATAAAACATGCCTTTTCATGTATATTTCCCTTCCTACAGTGATGTTATTCATATCATTCAAAGAAAACTGCATGTTTTTGAGATTCTTATTAATAAAAGAAAGTTCACTTTCTTGTAGTACTGAGAATCATAATGGATAAGCCAGAATGAGGCAGAAAATGGAAGAAATATCTTGAGTGTTATATGCTGTTTCTTAATAATGAGCAGAACATAAGTGCCTGAGCGTATTTTAGTATTCCAGGCAGACAATTAAAATTAGATGGAGACCTAGAGCTCATTAAGAAACATGAGACTGATTTTACTGTCCTGTGCCTCTGCCCCTGAGGAGCATCATTGCATTATATCTTGCTTTTTATAAGCCTTTCTCTTAGCCCCTTGTCACATGAACCAAACATATGCAAATAGAAGAAAACATACCTTCTCTATCTTCTTCTCGCATTTCACATTTTATAATGGAGACATCAGTTCTTATCTCGGGTTAATGTCTGTGTAGACAGAAGACTAGCAAAGTCTCTGGACTAAATGGATCCATTAAGGGTAACTTTTAATGTTTTTAAACTAAAATAGAGTCAATTTAGATTAGACAGAAGGAAGAAGTTTTTTGCAATGAGGATGATAAAACACTGGAACAGGTTGCCCAGAGAGGTGGTGGATGCCACATCCCTGCAAACATTAAAGGTCAGATTGGACTGGGCTCTGAGCATCCTGGTCTATTTGAAGATGTCCCTGTCCCCAACAGGGGGATTGAACTAGATGACCTTTAAAGGTCCCTTCCAGCCCAAACTATTCTGTGATTCTGTGACCCTGGAATCATGCTGAGACACTCACCTTAGACAGTCTATGTCATCACAGATGTGAAATGTTTGCTTGCTACAGTTGCCCCAGCAGAAAAAGTTGCACTGCATCTCATTGATAACTGATAAGTACCAGTATTACAACTGACAGCGCTATTTCACTATTTTAATACAAGGATTATCCCATTTTTTACTCTTCATTAATTTCATTATATACCAGCTGTTACCTGTAGAATCTTGTGTTGACAGAAGTGTATAGTATTCATCTGTTGTATAAATAAACATATGGATTCTTGCAAGTACCAGTTGTCACTCTGGGGTGTTGTTACCAAATGAAAACCATCATGATGTGATGATTTTTTTAGAGTGCAGCTTTGTGCTGTGTTTAATCCATCTTAACTGCAGTCTACTGCCAAAGTGCTGATCCTACCCTTCCTTTCTCCCAGCCCTGGCTCCAGTCCTTGCATTAGCAATCACATGCCCTCTTGGTGATTTGGATCAGTTCACTGATCCCACGGGAAATGCATCCACATCCTGCTGGATTAGTCTCCTGTGGCAGCAGTCTCTGGGTGTCACGCAGCAGGGACACCATGTGTGAGGGAGGGAAGCCAACACCTCCCGTTCTCTGGTAGCCCACAGTTAGCTCAGATGAGCTAGGAGGTGAAACTCCATCCAGAATGTCCTCTATGGAGTGGGATGGTGGCTCCAGCTCTGTCATACCACAAAAGCCACCTTCTCAGCTTGCAGGAATGAATGCTCCTGCCTGTGGTTTAAGCCCAGAGCTGCATATTCATAGCAGTCAGTCTTCACAGAGAATATACAGAAGGAAACAGTGGAGGGATGACTTTGCTGACAATAAACCTCTTTGCTAGGTAATCAGAGACCCTCGGCCTGCAGCCTTCATAGCCCAAAATTTAACACCCAAAAAGGAAAAGCCAGAAATCAGATACCCTCAAAAAAAAAAAAAAAAAAAAAGTAAGCTTGTTATTTTGGGAAGGTTTCTATTAGGAAAAAAATTTACAGGCCATGAGCTCTTTTCTAGCACTTGAACCTGCCTTCATCCCCAGTAGGTATATGTGGGGGACAGCTACGGCTTGTAACTGTGCCCCACAAAAGTGCAGCTCCTGTGCATGTACCTTCCTACTCTGCCCATCATTCCCATTCCACAGCCTTCTAAAAGTAATTACCCAGTAAGTTCCTGTTGTGGTCACAATGCTCTGACACGATCCAGCCATCTTCCACCTCCTCCTGCAGGCCTCCTCTCATTCACAGAAATCAGCTGCAACCTCTCACTTGCCCCAGACATTTGGCAAGATTCCAGAGCCTTGTGCTCCCTTGGCATCTACAGTTGCCAGCTCAGTTTTCCACCTATCTTTTTCATGAGAGCAGGCTTCCTGGGGATTTTGGACTGGGTATATCTCTTCTGCCAGCTGAAGCAGTGGGTACCTGATGCTTTTATTGTAAAGAAGAGCAGATTTTACTGTTCCACATCAGCACTACTGTTCTTCCCTGTACAGAAGCAAATTTACAGGGTGAGCTACGAGCTGTAGGCTTCTATTTACACTTCAGTGGAGTAGCAGAGTTGCACAGTCTTCCCATCCCACTGTCTCCTGACAGCAGAGAGATTTGCCTCAGCATCACAGCTGCAGAAGGCCACAGATCTACATTTTTTTTCTGTCAAAGCTTAAGTGGGAAAACCACATATAAGCCTTTGAAACTGCTATCAGGAATTACCATCTTGAAGAAATACAGATATTACTCTTCTAGACACTTTGTATATAGTCTTACCTGGGTTAAATGCAAATTTCTGCTACGCTCAGTGTGCAGAACTCACCTTGACAGTCTGTTCTTCCTGGGTGAGGTTCTAGTTTCTTATCTGAATACTGCAGTTTTGTCGGACATTTACTCTCAGTTCTGCTCATTCTGCATCTTGCACCTGGAATATATCCTGCCCCAAAGTGCACCTTCTTCCCAAATTTCCCAGGTGCAATTCATGACCTCCCCTACCATTCTCTTGAGAAACTCTTCAGTACCAACTCACAGGTATTGTGGATCAGTTATTATAGATCATTATATGTGTGTGTGTGTGAGTGTGTGTGTGTATACATATATATAATCAGATATATATATAAATATACACGATGATGTGGTTCTGTGCACTGATGGGCTCAGGCAAAGCATACTGATGTCAGTGCAGATTCTCATCAGCTTCACTGGATTCTTGATTTCTGCTGTTTGTAGGTAGTACATAGGTTTCTCAGCATATGGCACATCTTCCTTTTCAGCTGCATGTAGGCTGACACTATTGTCACTGACTTATTTCCATGAGCAATTTTCTCAAAGAATGCAATACAGCCCTATGTTTGCATTTATTTGTGTTTATGAAAATAAAATAAAAATTTCTAACCTGTTCCTTGTTATAGCTCAAGGTTTTACCATGTGTATTCACATCATTCTTCCAGCAGAAACATGAGATCACGTAGTTTTTTATGTTCTGACTGTTAAGCAAAGAAGCACTTTCAAAAGATGCATCTCTGTGATTTTTATACAAATGAAGTGTTCATATTTAGTGACTTGAGTGTTCAACCAGCTTCTGTAGAGATTATTTTTAAAGCATTTCAGTTCACGTTTAGGATGATATTCCAGGCTTCCCAAGAAGTCCATGTGAGCGTGAGGGTGCAGCATCATTAGGGTGTTTAACTGCTCAAAGACTGTCCTTCCCAACAACCACGTCTTTCTTCAGATGGCATCATTTCATATTGGCTTAATCTGGGCTGGAAACCACACCTCTCCCCTACAGAGATCCTAAGCTGAAGTTTCCTCTGCTTTCCATGGGGCAGACACAGCGGAGGACAGAGCAGGAAGGAGCAGCCCCAACAGTCCTTGCACACAGGTCCTTGGCCCCAGTCTGAAGATCTGGTTAGAAGTGCCTGAGGAGCTGCCATCTAGTGACTTTCCTAGCTCCTCCCATCCTTGTCACTGAGCATCCCAAACTCCCACATCAGCCCTGCCCAAATTGTTTCAAGCATGTGATGCCAGGGTAACGCAAATCTCCTCTGAGCAGTCCTGCCTCCCAAAGCTCTCCCATCCCAGTCACAATTCACTGCAAATCCCTTCTGCTTTGATGGCCTCCCCAGGACCAGTTGCCTGAGGGTCCATCAGGGGCTGATCACAATCTTCTCAGCCCTTACATCAGCAGCATCCATAGCCCCACAGGCTATGGATGTTCCTTGTTGAACTCTCAAGGACTATACCCAGAGCTCTTTTCTAAGCATGTCTGAGTTTAACTCTGAAGTTTGCAGGATAGCTCCAAAACCTGCATCTGTATACACTTGAGAAGATGTCAGGATGAAAAGCACAGTGCTTAGGAGATGTCTAAAGCTGAATGTTATTCAGGAATGAGCTGCTCTTCCAACAAACTCCCTAAAAGGACAGTGTCTAGCTGGCATGGCCTCACCAAGAGCCATCTCAGAGAGCTGAGGCCTCTATCAAATGCAGTGATTAGGGCTTTCTTGTTAATGACAGGGTGGGCTGAGTAGTTGTACAACAAATTAACAGTCTGGGAAGCCACTCAGGAGGCAGGAATCTGAAATCAGTGCATACTTAATCTGTCAGGACCAAATGCAGCCCGATTCAGCCCAAATTTGTATCCACTTAAAGTAATGGTTTGCTGAAATGCCTACACATCCCTCTATTTACCATGGTGCTGTTATCTCTGGGGCTATTTTCTCTGGGGATGAGTCTGCTGTGCCCACAGAAGCCAATATTGCTTTGTCTGACTGACATTTTGCTCAGTTACAAACCCCGCCCCCCAAACTTGCTTATTTCTTAGGGCGGAGTTTCATGCCTGGGGTTTGAGTCCCGCAGTTAAATTGGATTAAGCAGAACATGAAGCTGTAGCCAGTGATTTTATCATCTTTTAGAGTAAGAGTGCTGAGTGCTCCCGCACAATCTGCTACATTCTTGTTCTTTACTGTTCTTCAATATCAAAGTCTCTTTTTATAATACCGCGTGGGATTTTGGCAATTTTAATAAGTTTTTAAAAGTTTATAAGAGAGGTAAATTCCGCCAATGCTGCCAGAGACTCTCTCTTGCTAAAATCCACCCAAATATTTTTATTTTTCTAAACATACATTTCTAAACAGCCTTATGGTCTCCAAAAGCGGTACTGATCTATGTGTCTGATCTGATACAACAGTGATCTAGGTATTTTCATAGGATAATCTGAAGCTTGTGATACCTGCGAGCGAAAAGTGATTAAGTTAACGATGTAGGGGTGTTTCTGGGTGCGCCTCCCCGTCCCCTTCCCTGCCACTGTAGAGTATTTTTCTGCCACCTGGTGGTGGAAAATGAGGTCCTGGGGAGGGATCCCGGGCTACACTTAGGGAAGATCTGCCTAAGCAAGGCGTCTAGAGCTGGCAAAGAAAGAAAGGTTAAATAAAGGTAGGAAAGTGTCGTGTATTTTATATCTACCAATACTACCTAGAGTCTGTAGTCACAGACTGGCGTTTCACTGCAAAAAGCCTAACCCGGGCAAAGCAAATAAATCCTTCCCGTTCCACAAGCTTCCTCAAGGCAGATGGGAAATGGCTCTGGGCTTCTCTGATTCCTCCCGGTTCTGCCAAGCTCCCTGAGCTGGAAATAGGTGGCACAGAACAGCATCTTGGGTCTGCCCCTTACAACAGGGGTGGCAGCAAGTCAGGGAGGGAGCCGAGTTCACCACCTGTGTGCTGTGGGTGCTGGAGCAGCCACCTGCTCTGAAGCTGTAGTGGAGAAATCATGAGTCACATTTGCAACGAATGCATGAAATAAATGCCTAAAACCAAAAACCAGCCAACCAAAAGATGCCAGACTCCGGCCTGGGTTTCTGTAACTCAGTCAGGAATGTGTTGGTGGGTGACCACAGCCTGGTCCAAAACAGGGGGAGGAGATGGTCTCTGGCAGTAACATCTTGCTCTGCTACAGCAGAGAATATAATGACCATTAGTCTCATACTCCTGCTCCCTGCAGGACAGCAGGGGCAGATGTAGAGAATCTGGAGGTTCTCTCTTCCCACCCTTCCAAATTTCCATGCTCAGCTGAGCTTCGGCACTCAGCCAGGCCCTGCCACCCTGGGACATCCACAGCTCTAACTTGATTACACAAAAGCAGTGTTATACTTCTACCCTCCCATGTTTGGGATCAGATTTCAGTAAAAATGCATTCAATATCATTAATTCACTTAGGTGGTTACAGAACTGATCTCAGGTATACTGTTGAACTAAAGTACCAGCCTGAAGGAGCTGAAAAAATTGAATTAACCTTTAATGGAAATATTTTTTATACAATAAGACCTTTAGTAAATAGAACTCCCACATAAATAGAAAACAATTCCAATTTTCACTATCGAGGAAGCATGGTATGGTTCTGGGAGCATTGTGTTTTTCTGGTTTGTTTGGTTTGGTTTGATTTGGGTTTGTGTGTGTGTGTGTTTTGTGGTTTTTTGGGGGGTTTTTTGGGGTTTTTTTTTGGTGGTTGTTTTTTGTTTGTTTGCTTGTTTGTTTTAAGTTTGCAAGGCTTAAATAAAGGTATTTTTCCCAACTGGGAAAGGACTATGTTCAACTTAGACTAAAAAAAAGCCTTTTATGAGCTAAGGTGGAAGGAAGCTCAGACAGGGACCTACATTGCAGTCCTCTGAATCTCACAGGAGGAGGATAAACACAATTTCACATGAGCAGACAGCTGAAATTTCATCTTAATCTCCTGAGAGTTTTATTTGCCACTTACAGCAGAAGCAGTTCAAATGAGGGATTGCAACAGCAGTTTGAGAACAAGTGCTGTGACAGTGCCTCACTATTTCGCGCTTAGCTCTTGCATAATTTTTATTCATTATTTTATTAAGTTCTGCATCTTCCACAGTTTTGAATCTTAACTTCCCCTCACTCCCACAACACAGTGATAGTGTTACAGAGACAGAGCCGCTTTCACTGCAGATATTCTCCTTATGAGTGTTTCAGAAGGTCTTATGACCATTTTGGCATTGCAAGGAAAACCAGCTCTTTCGTCGCAGTACATCGGCCAGCAAAGGCAAACCTGTCTGATTAGCACCTGCAATAATTAGGAAGTAGTTGCTGGCTAGCTAATGTGACACCCATCTGCAAGAAAGGTCGGGAGGAGGATTCCAGCAGCCCGTCAGCATGACCTCAGTGCTGCGGAAGGTTATGGAACAGATTATCTTGAGTGTGATCACGTGGCACGTGCAGGGGATCAGGCCCAGCCAGCAGAGGTTAGGGAAAGGCAGGTCCTGCTTGACCAACCTGCTTTCCTTCTGTGACAAGGTGACCTGCCCAGTGGATGAGGCAAAGGCTGGGGGTGTTGTCTACTTAGAATTCAGTAAAGCCTCTGACACTGTCTCCCACAGAATACTGCTGGAAAAGCTGGCAGCCCATGGCTCGGACAGGTGCACTCTACGGGATAAAAAACTGTTAGGAGTGGTAGTGAATGGAGTTACATCCAGTGGTGTTCCCTAGGGCTCAGTATTGGGAACAGTCCTGTTTAATATCTTTATTGATGATCTGGACAATGGGATCAAATTCTCCCTCAGTCAGTTTGCAGAGGACACCAAGCTGGATGGAGTCTTGATCTGCTGTAGGGTAGGAAGGCTCTGCAGAGGGATCTGGATAACATGGAACCATGGGCAGTGGCCAATGGTATGAGGTTTAAAAAGACCAAGTGCCAGTGATGCCTCTGTTCTAGGTAGCCACTCCAAGGCATCACCAGGTCCTGCCCTTCAGTCACAACTACCTGTAGTGCTACAGGCTAGGGGCAAGTGGCTGGAAAACTTCCTGGAGAAAATACCTGGGGGTGCTAGTCAACAGCCAGCTGAACATGAGCCAGCAGCAAGCACAGGTGGCCAAGAAGATCAGTGGCATCCCGGCTTGTTCCTTATTGCATCAGCAATAGTGTGGCCAGCAGGACCAGAGCAGTGATTGCCCCCCTGTACTCAGCACTGGTGAGTCCATACCTCAAGTCCTGTGCTCAGTTTTGGGTCCCACATTACAAGAAGGACATTGAGGTGCTGGAGTGAGTCCAGAGAAGGGCAGTGAAACTGGGGAAGGGGCTGGAGCACAAGTTCTGTGAGGAGAAGCTGAGGAAGCTGGGGTTGTTTAGCCTAGAGAAAAGGAGGTGCAGGGGAGACCTGATCCCTCTGTACAACTCCCTAAAAGGAGACTGTAGCCAGGTGGGGATGGGTCTGTTCTCCCAGGCAACCAGTGATAGGATGAGAGGAAAGGACCTCAAGTTGTGCCAGGAGAGGTTGAGAGTGGATGTGAGGAGAAATTTCTTCACTGAAAGAGTGGTTAAGTATTAGAATGGGCTGCCCACCAGGGAAGTGGTGGAGTCATCATCCCTGTACACATTCAAAAAATGGTTGAATGTGGCACTTCACAATATGGTTCAGTGGGCATGGTGGTGTTAGATCCAAGGTTGGTCTTGAGGATCTTGCAGGTCTTTTCCAACCTTAATGATTTAATCATTCGTGTAAACACACAGCTACTCTCTGAAAAGCACAGGTCCTGTTTTGCTCATCTTCCTCTCCTCTCTGTCCTCCCTACACAGTCAGAACAGCTGTTAAACTCCCTGGGATGTGGACTAAAGCCCACCTCTAGGGTTGAGGTAGTTTATGCAGAGCTTTGACTCAGGACAAGGAATGAGCAGGGGAAAGGGATAACATTTAACAGCAACATTAGAGAGCCCACTGAATTACAGCTCTCATGTTACCCTTGTGCTGTGCTAAATTACAAAAAATCCTGTCTAGCAGTGGCATCTGTAGGAAGAACAGTATTGGGGCATCTTTGATTTTCCTGAACCTCTTCCTTATGTAGAAGGATGATTTTACTTGTTACTTCCCCTTTGCTAATTTGTCTCCCTTTCACACTTTCAGGCAAGACCTAGTTATTTTATTACCAGTATTGTAAGCTCTGCATGCTGGTCAGTGAATATTATGCTAAAGTACTAGGTCAAGCTGTGAAAGAAAACGGTAAAAGCAAGCTGTAGAGTATGTATAGGTGGCTTGCAATTGCTTTCAGGAAATTTTTAAAAACCCAACAACTTTGCATGGACATTGTCTATAACTACAAATAAGTTTTTCCAAGGGTTATGCTGCTAATAAGCCAATTTTTAAGAACAGCAAATGGCAGAGGATGGATTAATGTAGTTCAGAGAATATGACATTGAACTATTTCAAGTCAAGTGTCATTAGGCTGAGTTAAGGGGCAATATGAAAAAAACATAGAAGCTTTACAGTATATTTGCAATATTATTAAGCATACAGATATACCCATTCCTGTATCTGCCTGGCCACGCATGAGTGTGGATTGGATTGCTAGAACAGGGTGTCATAATTCACTACTCTCACATATTGTTAGTTTAGAATGATCAACTGTTAATTTGATTGATTTCAGGATGTCTTCTCTGTAACAGAAAATTATATGCAAAAGACCCTCTTAGCAAGTCTGATAGTCTAGTTTAGGATGCTGCTGTCTAAACACTGTCATATTTAGAGGTTAACTGTACCTCTTTAATGCTTAAAAATAAGGAACCGAAAACACTCAATTTCAGCCCAAAGACCAATTCCCTGCACATGGCTTCTGGACACAGTCACAGCAATGCTGACAGGAGCTACCTGGGCAGGCATATGGATATTTTAACTTTGATTACTTAAATCCCTGTTGAAAATGAGATTAAAATCTCATCACACACAACTGTCTCCATTCTATCTTACAGGTAGTTTTCACCTCATCAAAAAGGTTCCCTATCTAATTTTACAGTATTATTGGCTTTGTAACCATAAACCACATCCATCATGTTGTAGACAAGTTAGTGGGTTTGCTAAAGCACTAAGTTCCAACAGCTTATGGTATAAAAACTGGACACAGGACCTGTGTTCCAAAGGGAAAAAGAGGTAGTGTTAAAATGCTAAATAAACATTTCACCTGGCAAGGACAGAGTAGTAAGCAGAAGATTCTATTCTATTGGGATACAGTTAGGAGATAATTTATTTTGCTTAACTTACATGGCAGAAGAAAAGCTGGCTAGTCTGCCATGAATAAAGCTGGTATAGAACTCCCTCAACTCCTCAGAGGATGGCAGGGAGCCAGTTGCTCCTGCGGCTGTTACAGGAGACCCTCAGTTCCATTGGCTGGAGGACATGCACTATCTCAAATCCACAGGAAAGGCTATGCCCAGATGACCTGAGAGACCAAGAGGGGATTACTGCCTATGGGGTAACAGGACTATCTCTAACACAAGCAAAGAGCACCTTGGACTTGCCTTTTCAAGCTCCACTTGTAACTGTCTTCATGGGCGAGGGACTCTATTCCCTGTGCACATGGAGGCCTAGGGGCCACCAACGCCAGTGGGAACAGGGAGCACAGGGGCCCATGCACCCGCAGTGCGAGCAAAACACCCATTGCTTGAATATGGATGTCTCTGTCATCACTTGCCAATACCATATTGGAATTGCTGTAAAATAGGATAAGAGTATTGGAAGACAGGTATCAAAGCAGCTGAAAGTCTGGCCAGTCTACTGGAGGGGCCAGTGAGTCCAAGCTGCCGGAAAAAGTGTAGGATGTAGACCATAAAGAACAAGAATTACCAAAACAACATGAAGACCACTGGCACTCCGTAACATGGAGCACAGGATTACAGGCACAGGTCCTGTTAAGCAGCAAAATTTAATCTCCCCTAGCATAAATTTGATAGGTGTTAGGGTATATTATGATAGAGAAGACCAGCACTGATCCATTAGCTTTAGGTGATGGAGTATGTAGATAAAGGCAGGAGAGAGGTGGAATTGAGTTTTGTTAACATGCAGCTGTAAGCCATATTCTTAAAACACTTTCCTTATTTTGTTATAACGCAAGTTTCATTGCTCTTCCTTCTTCCAAAGGTCATTTGCTGTTATCAGTTTACTTGAGTNATACCGAGATGAACAACCCCCTCACCCTTTAACCGTGTCTGGCTTTCATTTCCTAAGACCAGGAAAAGGCATCAGAAACTTCTAATATTTATTAAAGACATAACAGGAGTTAAATGGGTAGTTAACAGGCAGATAGAGCATTAAATTACAGTGCACATCCAAGTTACTGCCACTTGGAACACAGGCAACATTTTAATCTGATCACTGCCAGAGCTTTGCTCCCATTATTCGTAAGGAAGTACAAAAGAACTTAAGGCACGCGTGACCTGCTGCTTTCAAGTAACAGTGATGCTGGAGAGGTCATGCAGAGAGCTTGGTTTCAATTGCTGTTTCTTGACAAGTCTCGTTTCTTTCACAATATAAAATTGAAATGCAGTATAAAAATACATCTTTTCAAAGGGTCCAATAGTTCCAAGTCTAATTTCAATATTCTAAAGCTATAATAATTAAGATTGAGGTACATTAAGAGTGCAAATTCTGCTGGAGTTTCTTCAGGATACCACATTCAGTACAAGAGAGAAACTAATATTTTCCTATTGCTTCCCTAGAGAGGCTGCACTTTAAGTTAAAACAGTTTTGCTTAAAGTCTACCACAAGACATATAATCCAGAGGTGTTATTACTGATGCCCTGATTCATCTGACTGCAGGAAGAATGAATGGGATTTCCGTGATTTACAGACACTCCTTGAATACAGCTTTTACATTCGAGAATCAGCTTCCTTTTCATTGTCACCTCGATCCTTCTTTTCTTCCTTTTCTTCCTCATTAAACTGGGCTTCAATCTCTTTTGGATCAACATAGGTATAGAAAGAAGCCATGATAGCAAAAATGATGCAAACCACAAACAGCAAGGCAGCAAACAGCACATACTCTGCCCACTGTAAAAAGAAAATAAAAAAAGCAGAATTTATGCACCAATATTCATTTGTCAAGAGTATTACACCATTTTAGTATTTCTAGGAAGTAAGCTCAGAATGTGAAACTGAGAATACATAACGAGTATCATATGGCTTACAGGACTAAGTATTAATGCATATAATACATATTAAAGCAACTCAGAATTGAGGGTCTTTCAGCTGTTCTGGCTTCACTGAAAAGACAAAAATTCTGTGAATGCTGCAAAATTCTGCAATATCCTTTACCTGGAGGAACTGGGAATTGAATGAGAGACTGAGAAGGAAACTCAGCCCTCTCCTTTTGGTCAGATAATCTCACTCTAAACCAGGCTGGCACAGATTCTGCTTCCACTTAGAAATTTTTACTGCTGACCTACTGACCACAAATGTGGGCAGAGATCAAGACCAGAAACTCTACCTGAAAAGCCTCAACATCTCTGTTTCATGCTCTTTCTGATTTAATTTTGCTGAAACTGGGGACTGCCAGAGCTGTTGCAGAGACAAGCTCTTCCCTCTCTCAGAGAGCCATTTTAATTCATCACGGAGCACCACTAATAAATACAAAGTCTTGTACAATTGCTCTTTACCAGGACAGCCACAGTTCTTACGCCCCAAAGAATGAGGTTTGAAACCAGTGGAGCCAGAAGAAGGGATGTGGCAAGGCTGTGGTATGCAAGTGAAGGCTCATTAGCAATTAACAGAATTTTGGTAGATTTTAACTCCATTAATGCAGAATTTCAGCTCAAAAGTTCACAGACTTTCTACACCACGAGAAGAAATTTACTGCAGAGATGCTAGAAACTGCTGCTTGCAAGCAAAGCAGCCTGACAACAAGAGTTAAGGATGGCAAACAATAGGTAAGTAGAAACCTTTGCTGAAGAACTATTTGTCTTGTCTGCCATGATTCCCTCCTGGATTAGAACTGCTTTCTCACAGTGTAATATAATAGCACACCTACTGCTTGCATGCTTACCTGCTTTTTGATTGCGGATGTCCCAGCCACAATAAGGACAATTATGTTACCAACAGCCACAGTCAGCAGCCATCCTGCCTGCAGGACTGACTTCATGTTGGATGGGGCCTGTAGAGACAGACATTTTAGTTTTGGTGGTATCACTTATTTTCTGATGCATTGACTGCATTCTTTACCTTACAAAAAGCACTGTTTCTCTGCAGGGAAGAGGATTTCTTGGTTTGGTAGGTTTTGGTGGTGGTTGGGGTTTTTTGTTTATTTATTTTTTGAAATTAAAAACTGCTAGAGAGCTAAACAGGTCTGGAGAAGGCTTTGAGGAGCAAGAGACCACTAGCACACTAACTATGACACCTTTTACTTTATACACGCTGAGTAACTAACAGGCATATTTTACATCTCAGGAACACATGGCACACATGACATGAAGAAACTGAGTGCATCACCTAGCAAGCCACACCTTACAACATTCCCCTCACTGCAGTTTCTAGATTCAGAATTAAGAGAAATACACACAGCTAATAAACTGGAGTCAGAAGACAAAGGAATTAAAAGTGTATAACTAAACTGCTAATAAAAGGCTGTATGCAGTAAACTGCTCTGGAGATAAGGTGCCAGAACTTCCTCATTTTATATTTGAGAGCTCTCTGGTTTGGTTTTACCGCAGCAGTACAGTTGCACTTATTTTCAATGGAAAGTCACACATGAGAAGGAAATTTGAGGACTGGTAGTCAAGTCTTCAAATGATATAATTCACCAGAGCTTCATGGAAAACACCAAATCGTAGTAAAACAGGGCCAACTTGCATCAGCCTATTCAATCCTACTAGGAGCTGTGAGGGACATAGCTGATCAAAGCAGCAGCACAGAACTACCACTTAAAAACAATAGATCATGGAAGATCTTAACTTGTACCAAGATTCTTAACACAAGAACAGGAATACCTACCTGTGAGTATGAAAACTCCAGCCCAGTGACAGAGAACAATACTTCTGCAAATGTAAGAAGAAAATACTGAGGGATCTGCCAAGCCATATGGACTGTATTTGGTGCAATATCTTCAAAGTATGTTATCTTAAGTTCGTTCTCAGTACACTGGAAATTAAAAAAAGCATGTTAGGAACAGTAATAAAGACTATGCACAGTTAAGGCATTCCAAGCAGTTCTATAATCATATAGAAAGTTTGGAGTGAATATCAAATATTGCACATGAAGCACTGCATACCTAGTTATAAAGTACAGGTTTTTTACGGCAGACTTTGCGCAAATCTGTAGTGTCTAACAGGGCTAAAGATTTAAGGCCATTAGTGGTGATCGTGAATTCTTGCATTATGTTATTTTCACAACCATCACTATTTTTATAGTTAACGATGGTTTTATGTCCTGTTTAACACACCAGAATTGTATCATATATACGATTAAAGACAAGAGGAATATTTCTACAAGTGGGTTTTTAATTAAAGAAAAGTATCAACGTGGAAAGTAATTCTATATTGTCCATCCAACAACAGTGGAACTCACATTATCAACTGAAATGGTATAGACACTGCCATATCCAAATTCTTTTGTACCAACTGTACAATAAGCCTGAGGCGATGAAACATTAATGGTATATGACCTGAAAAAGGAAAAAACCCAAAATCCACAGTTCAGACCATAGGTGTAGTCAATTGTGTATATTACATATTTTAAAAAAGCTCTGTGCCATTTTCCCAAGGACAAGTATGTCTAGGAGATTAAATTAGGATAAAGGAAAATGCTTACCAGTCTGGTTTCGAAACGATGCTGTAATTACTGACAGAAAGAGGACTCAGTTCTTCAAAATCCACGTCACCCATAGTAACATTGACAGTAAAAGGGAAATTGTTTATGAACCTTTAAAATAGAAGAGTGATTAAGTACTATACGAAACAGGCATAAGTCAAAGAATACAGGTTTTACCTTTAATTATATATTGGCAGCACAACAAGCATCAAGTCTTTTCCTTTAGTAATCTTTTTTTAATCAATTAACATTTTTTTTTAACCAATTAAAATTTTGGAAAGAACTCTAAATCTCTTAGAAGTGTAGCTAATACAAAAAGCAAGTTAGACCCCCATCAGCCTGCTGCCTTGGGAGAACATCAAAAGCGAGAAGCTACTACAACCAGTAGGAAAAGCATCTGCAAGTGGGACATGTAGAAGAAAAGCAAAGAGGGGAGAAGTAGGAAGATACCTCTTATCCAAGATTGAAAAGGAGTATAGATATGTAATCCATGCCATTTTTTCAATAAAAAACTAGGCACTGGAACAAAGCATACACTTCCAATTTTAGCTAAATGACACCCAAAGCAGGTGTGCAAGATAACTGAAGTGAATCATGACTCAGAAGTTATCCCCTAAAACATCAAATGACGTGTCCAGCAAGAGGTGAGTTCCTACAGTATAGAAAACTATTCTTCAACAAGAAGAGTCCACCCAAAACCAGATTGAAGAGACAGTCACACTACTGTCAAAATTCAGATACAAAAAAACCTCTACCTGACGCGACTTTTTCCGTCTTCTGGTTTTGATGTGATGTTGTCCCATATCTGGTGGAAGAGACCATTATCGAAATATGTCGTTGGCATCAGAGAACAGCTTAAATATGCAATATTACACAGCAGTGGGAATTAACAGAGGCTTCAGAGCAGGACTCCAAACCTTCCTCTTTAGGATTCTACTAGCACACACATCTACTAGAAAACGCTGTATGACCACACACCTAAGTCTTGGTGAAAGGGTAATCAAGGTAAATAATAAATCGGTAATTTTTTAAAATGATATCCTGGTGTACTCTCTACAGCTCACCAGTCTTATTGGTACAGCAGAGACAAGGAGAGACAGAAAACAAGTCAAAGGAAAAAAGCTATCCAGAGTTTATCCTCTCAGCTTCACACACTGCATAGGTAGCTGTCAAAGCATATCTTAAGAAAGAACTCACCAAATTAGGATCGACGTTTATGGGAGCCCATTTAAATGCATAAGTGTAGCGTTCTCCCGCTAGCAGATCCAAAGTCTCAGTTACATTTTGAGACGCAGAAATTATGCGTAATGATTGCAGCTCAGAAGTCTCAAATGTTATGTAGTCAGTCTACAAAGATAAACAAATTGCCATGGATTTCTGTGCAACTGTATATTTGTCTACATGTTTGAGGGAATATTATGGGCCCTGGGGAGGGTCAGAAATTTACATATGTTACTTCTGAAGTGCCAGAGATCATGAACATTCCCTAACTTTCATTTTTGTTTGGTTTTCTACATAAAGCATTAATTCCATTTGATCATTAATTTTTATTAATTTGTTACACAAGCTTCAAAGTTACATGAGCTTCCAACAAGCATTATGGAATAGCTGTTATATTTTCCTATTTCTTGCTCCAGAGAAATCAGGCTTACCATAACCACCAAGTAAAATTCTATTTAGCCACTAGCATAAGATGTGATGCAGTATTTTCCAAAAAGCTGAAGTTACATGTTTTAAATATTCAAAACACTTTTATTCAACGTAAAATACTTAAACCATTAATAAATATGTTAGTGCTACACTAAAATAGGCCTTTTCTGTTATAGGATTATCAAAAGCACTTTATAATCCACATCCAGATGATAAAATGTCTCTAATAGGGAACAGAGAATTCTATACCTTTCATTTTCAGGTAGGTACCATGGTTACATCAATTCCCTGTCAGTATACAGTTTGGGTGCCCTTATCTTCTCCTCACAACCCTGTTTCCATGTGAAGCAAATTTAGAGGAGGTTGGAGTAGGATCTCTTCTCTTAAAGGGAAACAGAACTGCAGGCTATCAGAGAACACATATCCTAACATCCTTATCAAAAACATCCATCAGAGCCACCACATTTTGCTGTCACTAGAACTACCAATGCTGTGCTGTATTAGAACCTGAAAAAGTTCTTTGGCAGCAAAATCTGAAGCCTAATGTGTGATGTAGCCACAGAAGAAGCTTCCTGTTCAGGTAAGTCATCCCTCACAGTAATAGCAGTGACTCACTAGAGCTGCATGGACATTTACTGAAGGAAGGGATTGCTTTTAGGAAATGGAACCTTTTAACAAGAGTGAAATTTTCACCTAGTTCCGAGTCACTGTTAAGTTTCTGAAAGTTTCTTGAAAAAAACCCCACTCTTGTCAAAACAAACTGGTAGTACTCTAAATATTGACATAGTTACCATTTCTTCATTCACTGTGTTTTCAGTACCAATTCACTCCACAATACAAAAAAAAAGAAATCATTTAAATTATTAGAGTAACAAAGTCCTAGAAAATAATCCATTTTGAACCATTACTTAAGAATGACTTCAACTTACTCCATTAGATTTCTTTTAGCTTAACTAATTTTAGTTAATTTTTAATTATTTCTCATCTGCCCTTACTTACCGCCTCATTAGGTCCTACATCCACACTCTGAAGTTGAGGCTGGAACTGAACTGTTGCAGGAGCAACATCCAGATTTATTAATCTGATTTGAGTTTGCGTAGCTGCAGGGAAAACAGGATAGGTTTTCTATAGGACAGAAAAAAAGTGAAATCAGTGCCTTAAGTCACACAGAAAAATTATTATAATTACTGTAATCTTTATTATTTCATGTTGAAGATTAGCATTTGCCTGCTGATCTCTGATTGTCTGACAGATGAAACTTGAATCAGGTTTTGTTACTAGTCTCACAAGTTGCCTTAGGAAATAAGTCTCTCATCCACAACAGACACCTCTAAACTGCTATTCAGATCTTGGGATGCAACGGATCTCTGCCCAGAGGTGTTGCCAGTATCCCAGCTACAGGGGAAAGCTTCATCTGGTTCAGGCATGGCACCTCCCTTTGGGGCAAGGAAGGTTAGGGGAGACAAATCCTTCCTTCAACAAGTGTCATCTTTGCTGCTGCTGTGATGATGCTTCCCAGACTGTCACACTTCACCTCCAGTCTAAATATCAGAAGAGGTCAAACATACAAAGCAGCCCCTCTGGTAGGCCAAGCAAATGTCTGGTTATCAGCTTTTAGTCTCAGTTTAAAGATTGAGGTTGCCCTTTAATGCAAAACTTACATTAACTGCAATGTGATGTTTTGCAGGATGCTGTTTGTTGCTAGTTAATTTTACTATGCTAACCAAAGTATTGCAATATATTTCCCCTCCCTCTACTTCTGTGCTTACATGATTGGCTCCAAATTTAGAAGTCTTGGTTCATTGTCCTCTTAAACACACCTTTTTTTCCTGAATTAATAACTAAGTATTAATAGTAAATACTTGCATGTGGCTGAACTTACATCTATTTCCACTTGCACAATGGCAGCAGCAACAAAAGCCATAGAGCCAAGGAACATCCCCACAGTCATCTTCTTCAGAGGCCTAATAAAACAAAAGATACGTGAGATTTAAGAGAAATGCTAATTCAAAGCTTCAGCTGCTTGTTGTTTTCTTTCCACTCTGGGAAACTCAAATGGCCACAACTAGCACATTATCACCATTTGAAGGGCTGATGTTATTACAGAATGTGTTCTGCTAAGCTGGGTACCTCTCCATTCGTAGTTACACTATCAGGAAATACATCTTTCCTGCAGCATCTTAATAACCTGTTACTCTGCATCTGCTGGGCTCAATCATTGACTGACCATAATTATTAGCTTCCTGAAAAAATCTGGTTTTGCAGGAAGAAAAAACACAATCCAATACAGTTGTTAGTTGTAAAACAGGAAAGAGACAAGAAGATATGCCTTTAAAAGAAGAGTAACAACTTGTCTCCATATTGCTATGTTTAAATAAGATTGAACAAAAACTGTCAGGGAAATTTGTTGAATTAGGAGACATCTAGTGGCATTCAGTTAAGCTGTAAGGATAGATTTAGAGTACATATTTCATTTGTGGCCTCATTTATCCAGTGTAGAATATCCACAAAGGATTCACAGTGTTTCCAGCACAGCACACACACATAATTTTTCACAGCTGTGTGGAAAAACAGCATTGCACCTTAGCTTTCTGAAAGCTCTTATAAGAACTATATTCCCTTCTGCCTCTGCAAGCCCTCCTGCAAGTGCTATCCACTTCATTACCAGCACTGAAAAATAATGTGTACTGCTCCCAAAGCTCCACCTTGAAGTATCCAGTGAGCCAGACTCTCAATTGAGACTGAAGAGGAAATGTCTTGCATCTCAGTTGCTTTTGAGCCCAAAGCATGACAAATGCTAAGGATGTATGTTGTATTTCTACCTCTTATTCTTCAGGAGGGAGAGGGGGTAGACATAGGGGATATAGAAAACAATGAGGATCATCTCTCCTGCAATAAAAAGATTTTGTCCTTAACTGAAAAACATTGTTACTCTTCTATTAGATTCTCCTTTTCTAATCTGTGGTGCCTCTGCATACAGCTTGCAGCATTCTGGGTTTTTTAATATTTTAATTTCTTTAAAATATTAACTAATTTTAAATACACTTCTATTTCATCCTTAGCTGAACACTTGCTCTTGTTACATTAGGGCTGGAAGAGCCAGTTAAAGAAACCACTAAAATGAGTCTCTGTTGAAGTCAGATAATTACATCAACTTACGTAAAATTCAGCTTGCATTTCTCGATTAAAGGATAAATCAAATAATTTGTAATTGGGACCATTGTAACAATCAGGATTGCATTCACAGTCTAGGGAAGATAAACATGAGAAAAAATTAAGTATTTTTCAAAGTGCTTTTTTTAAAGTAAGAGCAATATGTATATAGTCTTTCAGAAGTACTTGAAATTGGCAGATAGAAAACTAATGTACCTGCATTTGGTCTGGTTGGACTTGAAAACCCTGGTGAAGAAAAAAAAAAGTTTTTAATATTATGACAACAAACAAAACTGATCTAAAAAGTGTTAATTAAAGAAAAAATGAATAAAAAGTAACCTACAAAATCCCCATCCATTACTGTGGCTTGCAGTGTCCATCTTGACCCCTTAATAAGAGAAGAAATAATTAGATGTCACATTAAAACAAAGTTCTGAAGTTCCTTTTGAATCGGTTTCATAACTGAAGTGTTGGAAAAGACATGCAATACAACAAAAAGTAAAACTAGCTTGCTATGGGAGTATTCTTACCCTGCAGTGTAAACATTTGAACAAAGTGAGCCTCATGGCCCATTCCACTCCATTTACTTGCTTTGTGAAATACAGCAGAAGATAGGCTAGATGCAGAAATCAGCTGGAGAGAGGGCAGGGCCATCCTGTGCTGGCCACTGCCGTGTGCTGTGCACAGAAGCCACCCTGGGGCCCGTGTGCCGCCGGCCTGAGCCCGAGCAGCCCACACATCCCACGCATCCATCCTTCCTTCACACAGCCCAGAGCCAGCGCACAAGCCAGGGCTTGACCTGCCTGGAGCCCTCTGCCCCAAAAACCTGCCTGGAGCTGGGACAAGTGGGGCTGGCTTTAGGCCTGAGCCCAGGATGAGACAAGAACGCTTCCACTGCATCTGTGGCAAGAGCCTTCAGCCACCCATGACAAAGCACTGTCCAAGATGTGAGTTATTACCCATGGAATGAGTACTGAGCTTTAAATTTCATAGCAGAGCTGCCTAATTGTAACAGGTCACACTGACAGCTGCAGCTCACAGGCACTGGACTGCAGCAGTGGGATATACGGAGTCTGGACCAAACTTCCTACCATCTGACTTGGATAAGGCTTTCAAGCCCTGGCTCTCTCAAGCATCTTCCTAAATTCATACCTCAGTGTTTAACTATAAATGCTGCTTTTGTGAGTCTTGAGCACCCAGTCCACCAAGTGAATGGGAATTATAGGCTTATACTTGGGCTTGAAGGTGTAAGGTATTTATAACAAGGTGTGAGTGATGAAGCAAACTGGCATCCAGATCATTCGAACCCTGCTTCTCCACGTCATTTACACTAGGACTCTAAATTTCATCTGACAACTGAAGAAACATTAGCACTAAGAAAGCTTTAAATTACTATTTCATCCCCTGAGTCCCAGGCTGATAAAAGATTTGGAGAGGCCTCAGTCGCTGAATTTGTCCTGGGTGTGCTCAGATAAACTGAGATTGCCCCTGGCTGCAGATTATCCTGTTCTGACATGACTCAGTAACTCCCCTTTTGCAATAAAACCAGGATAAAGAGTTTGTTTTTCCACACTCCCATAGGTACCTTTTATGTCTGGTGACCTCAGAGTATGTAGACTGACATGGTACATTACCAAGCCAAACAATTTCTACTTACCTGCTGGTCAAAAAGTGCCCAGAACATGGGGAGAGGGATGTAAAGGAAAAGCACCTTCAACGCCATCTTCGTCTGAGCAATCAGTCGTTTCTGCAGAAAATAAAAATTACACAAGAGGAATTGGCTTTAAAAAGGAAGGGGAAAAAAATAAGAAGCACTTTCAGACTGCTACTCACATCACAGCAACAGGTAAAGACCCATCATGTAATGTATACTCACACATTAAATTTTGCATGTTGTGGGTACATCATGATGATGATACATGGGATGTTTTCTGTTAAAATAGCACAAAGTCTGCTTGTGTGTGTGGGAAGGGCTGCTGGTTAAAGGTGACTGATATCAGAGAGACCTGGGCCTCTTTGCATGTACACTGATGGCAGCATGAGATTCAGCACTTAGTGCCACGTTATTTTTCTAGGAAGGAGGTATTTGAACAATAGGCAACTAAGGAATTTCACATATGAACAAAGCATACAGACAAAAGGAAAATAAAGGTGACAGGCTAAGGTTTGTGCTGCCGTTGACAACAGGGCAGAGTGGATAGTAGGCAAGGCACAAGTTGGGAACTATGGGATGCAAGGCTTTGAGAGTCATGATAAGAAATTGTCCTGAGGCTGGAGGTGATGCAGTGTTTGCCCACTTAAACTGAAATTCCAAAGCATAATTCTGATGTTTCATACCAAGACAAGTACTATGGCCCTGTATATTAACCATGACAGAGAGCACCACTTCCCTTTTGCCCTCTGCAGTCCTTACACCAGCATATTTTGTTTGAGGCCAGTTTATCATGAGATACAGGAAGTGGAGAAGGAAAGATAATGCTTGCTGTCTTCCTAACCAAAAAACTTAAATGTTTGTATTTGTTTGGCAAGGGAAAGTCTTTTTTTCATCTCCCTTGAATTTCCCTGGACAGCCTATGATTACATAGAGCGTCGAGTCACACAGCTCTGCTTTCTCCCACAGGAGATGAGGTGATAACCTGCAATGTCAGGAGAGCACTGAGGTTTGGCCAGATCAGCTACTGAATGATGGAGAGGCCCAAAACTATTTGCCCAGTGCACGAGGCGATGGATCAGAGCAGACAGAGAGAAGCTGAGGGTCAGGGGACACCACAGCATGGGAGGCTCCCACAGTACTTACATCATACTTCTCACTTGCCCAGTCCAGCCAGTGCTCTCTCTTGGGGAACTCCTTGCTGCGATGCTGAAACCTGTTTTTGATGGCAAACTGAGGAGAGATAGAATTATGTTTAATGGCGCTACAAATATTTAAAACACAATAAACTGTTTGGTCCTTAGAGATGATGCTCTGGGCTTCTTGTGTTTAGAGGGTGCTAAAGGTGGCTTGACTTCTGTTAACCACTCCAATCATCTACGGGAATATTGTTTCTAAGGCCTCACACTGCACATGCAGCAGAGCGTGCATTTGGGGTTAAGGTGGACCAAACATCTCAGAGCAGTCTCTCTCAACGTGGGCTGCTGTTAGGAGCTGGAAGACCTGCCTTCTTCAGACTTACTTATGTACAACACTAGATTGAGTAGTGTCATATGCACAGGTTTTCAGAGCTGAATGGCTGTAGGAGTACATTTTACTAGGAGAAGCCGCATCTTGTAGGTATGTCTCACACCTTGACATTAAATATACACAAATATGGTCCCAAAGAACTCCCAAGATTTTCTGCATGGAATAACATGCAAGGCTGAGCTGGACCTTAGGAGCATGAGTCTAAGCAGCGGCCAAAGCCACCTACAGAAATTTGGTTTTGACAGTGCTTACAAGATAGGCAACAGGCTGGGCTGTATAAAGCTGGCAGATCTTTAGGGATGTGTTGATTTGGCATGGCCTGATTTTTTGGTAGCGGCTGAGGGCCACAGGGGTAGCTTCTGTGAGAAGCTGCTAGAAGCTTCCACCATGTCTGACAGAGCCAATCTCTGATGGCTCTGAAGATGGACATGCTGCTGGCCCAATGAGAGAGGTTGGTAAGGCCTGTGTGATGACATATTTAAGAAGAAAATCAAAACAGCACACACAGTTTTTTCCCCAGGGGTGGGGAGGCGCTGCGGCTGCTGCCATGTTGGCGCTGCCCACGGTGAGCCTTGCCTGCCCAACCTCCCCTAACTAACTGCGCTGCGAGCGAAAAGGGTAGGGGTGGCAGCAGCAGCAGCTTCTCCTTTCCAGCGCCCCACATGAAGAGAGGTGTTAAATAGCACCAGTGCCGCGGCAGCTGCCACTACCCACGCAATGGCGGCGGTGCCGCCTGGCCGACAGTGGAAGCATGATGGGCAATTCTCCAACGCGGAACCTAGATGAGATCAACTTCCCTGTGCTGCAGGATCCTGCAAGAATCTTCGAATTAGTGGAACTTGTTGAAAATGGTACCTATAAGCAACAGTTTTTCTTCTAGTCAGAGAACAGAAGAAAGTGAGGACATGTGAGGGAGAACAACATGGCGGCACCAAGGTCAGTGGAAAAGAAAGACGGGGAGGAAGTGCTCCAAGTGTTGGAGCCGAGATTCCTTTGCAAGCCATGGTGAGGACTGTGATAAAACAAACTGCCCCCTTGTAAAGCATGAAGTCCACGGGGGATGTAGAGATCCACTCGCAGCCCGTGGGGAAAGTGCTCACGCCGGAGCGGGTGGATGTTAGAGAAAGCTCTGGTCTAGTGGGAGATCTGAAAAGAGAGAGAGAGCCCCTGCTTTCAGAGATAGAAAGAGAGAGCCCTTGCTTCCAAACTAGAGCAGCCTAGCCTTAAAAGACTGCATCCCATGGACAAGTGACCCATGCCACAACAATTTTGGGATGACTGTTTGCCCGTGGGAGGGACCTCACAGCATAGCAGAAAAAAGACTCCTCTCCCCTAGCGAACGGAAAAAGATCTCAAATGATGAACTGACCAAGATCCCCACACCCTGTCTTCCTGCGCTGTCGGTGAGAAGAGGGGAGGGGCTGAGGGGGAAAAAACGTGTTTTAAAAGCTTATTTTTGCTTCTTGTTGTCCACCTGTGATTCTGTTGATAATAAATTTACTGTACACCTTTAGACTTAAACCTGTTTTGCCCTTGGAGTGGTTTTTTTTCCCAGTCCTTGTCTCAGCTTTCTTTGTTGATTTTTTTCTTTCCTCTGCCCAGCTCTAGCAAGAAAAGGTAAGCAAACGACTCTCGTGGGTGCCTGGCGTTTGGCCAACGTCAAGCCACAACAATGGAGAATGAAGAAGCTTGTACGTGAATAAATATGATCTCGAAGTTGAGGCACTGCAAAGTTGGGACATGCTGTGCTATTCATGTAGATTCCACTCCTTTCCTTGCAGGATAACACTGATGTGCACCCCCCCAAACTTCCTTAATACAGTGGAGACCAATAAGCCTCTGCATTGTAAATAATATTCTTTTAATAATTTATAAGTTTTTGCTGATAAGATGTACTGGTAGCTCTGCTCTTGACTCAGCTCAAGGCATGTTTGTCTCTTTCTACATAAAGGTGTACAAATGAGGAAAGAATGATTCCCAAAAGTTGGGATAAGCTTCTACATAACACTGACACCTTATTTTGTTTCCTATATGTATAAATTCACATATAAATCAAGATATGCATAAAAAGAGTCTAAATCTGGAGGTGTTATTAAGAAGCCTTCTGTAATAAAGTAAAAAACATCAGAAGCTTTCCTCATATTAAGACAGATTTCTGATTTAGGCACTTTTACAGAACAGTTTTAGGAATTGCTGACAGGGATTTGAGGAATGTAAGCAGTACTTACTCCAACACATTTGGAAACTTCAAGTATTACATTTCCTTGCGGTTTAACTTTCTTGTACATTTTGCTTCCAATTAGGAACACAACTACAATATGCAAACAGAAACCAAAAGCAATTCAGGATTAAATTAAAATAGTGGCAAATAATTTGGTATGGAAACTGTAAGTCAAGGAGTTAATCAGGGAATAAGCCTCGCAAAAAGAAATGTAATTGCTTATTCACATGCTATCATACAGTAAGACCAATCAAATGAATACAAGCAGATTGCTTCTATTCAAGACAAAAAACTAAATCTGAAAACTCTTACGGTAAGTGCTCAGTGGGAGGTTAGATCAATGGAGGGATGGTCAAAACAAGGGCCATTTAGGACCTTGACTCTGGCCTTGCTGTAGGGGCTCCTTTTCAGGAGCTCAGGATGCTGCAGCTCCCATCACGCAGGGACACGCGAGGCTCTGCCTGAGCTGCAGGACTTGCCAAGGTGTCCTCTGCTCCCAGGCCCAGGCACGTTGCTCAGCCTCGTCGTCCCACGTGCAGGGCAGGACACAGGCAAACCCCCACGGCCGCCGTCCAACCTGGGCTGGGCTCACGGGCAAGGGGAGGTCACTGGTAGGCTGGTGGGCTCCCAGTCAGGACCATGAAGGACAAGGACCATGAGGGATACTGCAGTACATAATGGCAACCCCAGTTTCTTGGTCAACAGTAAGGCTCAGGGAGTGACCTGCAGCACAGTTGGTAAAAATGCAGGTGTTTGAGAAGTATTGACATATCAAGTATGGGATTTCTCCAGTGCAGGGACAATTACATCACACAGTTTACCATCCTGGACTAGAGATAATGTCCAAAACACACATTTTCTGAGAGTTCTCACCCTACATTCAAAAGATCTATTCATACACACCAGTAATCCAAGAAACATAGGCAGTAATTTACAGAATGTATACAATTCAAAGATATATTCAGGTCTCACCCCAGCTCCATCTCACTCTCCTGGTAAATCAGTCACTTCTATAAAAGTGAATGCTTCAGATTAATCCCACCCACCTTCCCAGCCAAGAAAAAAATTTAAGTCAAAAATTGCAGAAATGAGCAGGTACTGGTAGAGGTCAATACCAGGGGATTTCTATCACATTTTCATTATTCTGAGATTGTTATCATCTAATTTCCAAGGCAACAGGATGGCAAGAGATTCACCTACCCAAGGCAACAGCCATGAGGATAGCAGGAACTCCAAAAGCCAGCGGGAAACATTCGTTTTTGGTATGAATGCCACACTCTGTAGCTGAAGTAAAAAGCAACATCAAATAAAAGTCCCAGTCAGCACTGCTGATGTTTTCCGTATGGTTTCTGTTCTTTGCATTCACTGTTAACTCATGGGGGAACAACAAACCTGCCTGCTGACATCCTCAGAGTGGAGGATCAGTATCCAACTTATCTGCCATTATTGGAAAGGGGAATTATGTATCACAGAATGGTTGAGCTTGGAAGGGACCTCTGGGCATCATCCGGGCCGAGTGCCCTGCTCAACTAAGGCTGTCTGGAAGCAGTTGTCCAGGACTGTGCCCAGATGGCTTTTGAGTGTCTCCACGGATGGAGACCCCACAACCTTTCTGGGCAGCCTGTGCCAGTTCTTGGTCACCCTCAGAGTGAAAAAGTGTTTGCTGATGTTCAGAGGGAACCTCCTGTGTTTCAGTTTGTGCCCCTTGCCTCTTGACCTGACACTGGGTACCACTGAGGAAAGCCTGGCTCCGTCCTCTTCATTCTTTCCCATCAGGTATTTTTATACTTTGAAAAAATGCCCCTTCGCCTTCCTTTCTCCAGGCCAAACAGTCTAATGCCTCTCAGGATCTCCTCACAGGAAATTTACATCTAGTTTTACACTGAGACATGAAGAATTACACTAGAAGGGTCAAAAGCATGTCCTTAGTGAGAAAGGAACTAGATTACAAAAGTTTTGGGCTAAGCTCATAAACAAAGATTCTAGTAATGTAAGTGTAGCTTGTTAAAAAAAAATCCCAGTCACCAGCCTCCTCCCCTCCTTGGCATTAGTCACAGATTTGACTCTATAGACTTCAAGTACACATCCTAAAGTGATGCTCTGAGTACAAACGTAGCTACTAGCAGTATAAAATAAAATGCTAAACAAAATAATTACATTCTTCACCATACTTTTTCTAAGAGGAGAATTAGAGAGTATGGTTTGGAAAAAAATGTTAGCTTGCAGATAATTAATGTCTTGATTTAGTTCTATTAGTCTTCTAGTTAAACCTTTGCAGGACATAACAGTTCATCACTTCCCTCAGCTCAATTTGTCATTGTTTTCCAAGGTATTTTTCACCCTGTATCAGCAAGGAAGTAAACTACATGCTGTGCCTTATGCAGCTCTACTTCCTTTTTTGGGAAAGGATAGAATCTGCATTAAGCAAACATCTAAAACTCTTCTACAGAGTTTTTTCCAGTCAAGAAATCCAAAGGCCAGAAGTTCAGCCCAGTGCTTTTTGGTTATTACAGAATTCACATGGTGTTTCCTTGCTTTTGAGAAAAGCAGCCTTTTGAAACTGCTGGCAAGTGCAACCATACAGCACCATCTGTGCATGCTTGCCACAGAAATCCACAGGCATACAGGTTAGCAAATTGCTGGGTTTTGTTTAGGGTCATGCTATTCTTTACAAGCAAAAGAGAACATAACTTTCATATTTAACAATATGAAAAATTATTTACTTTGTCACATGGATAAATGTATTCCTACATGCATAGGTGCTTCTGTACTTAGCATGGGCACGCTTCCAGAGGAAAAGGCTTTCTCTCCCCTTCCTTTCTCAGGAAGCAGTACAACTCTTTCTAGTGCGATAGTTTTAAAGGTATTGGAAGAAGTGACATTTGTACCTTCGTGGAATTAAAACGTGCATTGGGCATACAAGCTGTTATAGCTCCAGCTGTCTCTTCAGATCTAGTACTTCTGATCCTAAAGGCAATTCAGTTTTTAACTGGCTTGTTTTTGAGAGTACCTCATCTCTGAGAAGCTGGATGACACACTGAAGACTATTTGCTAGATTACTCCAGTGTGTCAGAGAACAGAACTTTAATTTAAACCTAACTGGACTGCAATCTAACACTCCTTTTGTGGTGTTTAACAATTGTCAACAAGCATGTGACCTTACCTCTGAGACTTGGGGTGACTATAGTAGATATGAGACTTCCAGCATTAATGGCCAAATAAAAGAGAGAGAAGAAGGTACTTCTTTGCTTTTCCTACAGTAAAAACAGAAAGATGTTTAGAAAGGCTTAGCCACAACCACATGGATGAGCCTAGATCAAAAAATCAGCACCTCTGGTTTCAAAGTTCAAGACGAATAATTAACTAGCTCCTTCTTTAGCTCCTCAGGAAAACCCTGCAGTAATGCACCTGTCTAAATATGCATATTGTTAGAGTACTATAGTAGTCAAACATTAGTTAGAGTATATATATAACTGATAATCTGAAAGACATTGTTACCTGATCATCCTCAAACTGATCTCCACCAAATGCTGACACGCAAGGTTTGATCCCACCAGTACCGAGGGCAATAAGGATCAAGCCAATCATGGACAGAGCACTGGAACAAAGGAGAAAAGAAAAAAAATATAGCTTTGCGTTAGTTCTTAAAGCATACATAATAATAGACTGGTTGAAAGACAGTTGAAATTCAAGTAACATACATCTAAGTTGTCCTATCCTTGACCAGCCTGGGAAGAAAAAAATGTGTACAAGACAACTCACATGTTCACTGCCACATTATCGGGAAAGCCATCCTGGTTGCGATCCGTCAGGTCATTTATGGAGCCCACAGACAGGACTGCCTGCCCAATCGTATAGACAATGGACAGGTAGAAAATGGTCCTGTCATCAAGAGAGGAGATACATTTTCTTAGATATGTTAACACAATTAGACACACATAATGTGCACAGATAATTACACAGCTAATGCAGACTTTTGCTTATTTTAAAGATTCATGGTACTGAAAACAACTAACAGATACAGTAAGTTATGGACTGACCTTGTCAGAAGCTACTATAAAAATCTGGCCACACGCCACTGCCACAGTATTTCTATTCTCTTTATTATTATTATTTCAGGTAGCCTTATTTAATTAAACAAGGCAAGATAACAAATGGATTCTATAGGTATCACTAGGTCACAGGAAATACTTAAATATCTTCAGTGGTTGCCTTTTTAATAACCAACTCAAGAATGCCGTTTTCATATTTTTTATATGCTGAAGATCACATGGACTACTCTGTAACACTGAAATATGCAATTTACACTGATTTAAGTATCATTAAACACTTACTATGTTATTTTATATTTTAGTTGCAGGAGTAAAGAAAAAAGAAAAATCAAAAATCTGCTTCAAACACGGAAATTCCCCTGAAATACTGTTGTGAACAACAACTCTATACCCCCATTCTCCCGGCTGTAAGTGTACTAACATTTTCACACTCAGATGCGAGTGAGAGCAGCACTGAAGAGTGCAGGCTGCAGGCTTTCAGCTTGACTTCCTCTGCCAGGAGGTGATTAGGACAGTGGTACTGCATAATCACCATCCCCCCTACCCTGGCTTTAGGGTCCAATCCTCTTTTCTGTGTGTGAAAACATATTCCATCTTAACTTTGTTGGACTTTAAGTACGTGGCTGTAGTTTAACCCATGTTCAGTTGTGTCCTTGGCTGGGCCTGCATTCAATAGGCAAAGACACAGGTCTCCAGTTTGGAGGAAAAGCAGGAGAAACACAATGCAATGATGTGAAACTATTTTAAAAAACAATTTTCACGAGTAGTCCCAAACCCAGCGCTAGGCATGACAATGAAGGACAATGCTCAAAGACCTAGAACAATCCAGCTGTACTACATAGGCAGGAGATCCTCACTGCAAGCTTGAAGCAGCACCCTGACACAAGAGGGACATTGACCAAGTTCCCCTCACTTTAAAGCAAGGGTGCTCTGACTTAAAATTGCCCTCACCTGTAGCAGAATGAAACAATCTATAAAGTCAGGCAACGAGGAGTCTGCTGTTTAATGGTATTTAATAGATACAGTTGAATGGGGTGCTTTTCTAATAGCACTTCGACAGGGTTACTTTAATTAGCTGACAACCTGGGAAAAAGATTCCAGTTTAAGTTGAACCTGAGCTGGTCAGGAGGGAAACTTCTGGGTTTTATTTGTGAGGTTTGTAAGCCCACTGCAAAGACTTACATAATTGGCACTGCATTGATGACACACAATTTAAAAAATAACTGTGATTTCTGTACTATTTTCCCCAAGACATTCACATCCAACAATATTTGAGCAGGTCCCAGCATGCCTCCTGTGTTTTAAGCCATCCTAACAAGCTCCTGTTAAAGCTCTGGGTCTTGCAGTTGCGGCACTGGCATATCCAAGTACCAAAGGGCAAGAGATGCAAGATCTGCAAAGTTTCAGCTTGATAAAACAAGTAAAAGCCAAACTAAATTTAAAAAATAAACCACAGCATCTAAACAAGCGAGTGCACAATATATTCAGGCTTCAATCTGTAAGACATCCAGCTAGTTGCAGTGAGTTTGCACTGCCCAGAGCAGCTGCACAGAGCACACAGGGCCGTGGTCACAGCCCTGGGCTCCCAGGGGCTGTCACTACAGCGGAAGAAGACAGCACAGCTGACTGCACAGCACATCTCTAATCTCTGGGAGACCTTTGGCAAGTCTGCTTACATTAATGGATCATAACCCTCCATAAAATCTTTATTGTGCTTTTTTCAGGCAAAGTAAACACTTTTAGGATCAAAACATTGGGAGAGGGAGATAAAGCTGTTGGAAATAATCTGGTTACACTTCAAAGCACTTCAGTGGTACTACCCTGACCAACCAGCCTGCAGCTAAAAACACAGAAGACATTATTTTGAGAAAGAATTGCTACTCAGTAAGACCTCTCACTGATCTGTCAATTCTGAAATCACGCAAGAATAAGTCATAAGACTTATTCTAAGGCCCAGTTAACACCAGATAACACAGTAATTCACAATTTCATTGGCCACTTGCAACAGGTAAAGAGACTGTCCTATGTAATTACAGCCTCTGGTACCTATTTTCACAGCTTGGTGAATACTCTCCTTAGTTTCACTTACATTTTGTCCAGGTGAGAGGAAAAACATGCAGCATGCTGGGAAAGCATGCTACTACCCTTAACCAACTAGCAGAATTGGAACATTTGTTAATTCGCAGTGCGGTTTCAAGTCTGAGCTGAATCAATTAAAACCTCAGCTTTGGTGGAATAAAACAAACTATCCTGGAGTAGTCAGCACCAGTTCTTGAGCTGTTGTTCACAGCTGCTGTTTTAGGGGATGGTTTAAGTAACACTGGTTTCAGGTGAGCTTTCAAGATCTTTGTTTGCTTTCTGAGGAAGCACTCACTTAAACTTTCCCAGCCAAGAGTCCGCAATGATTGCTCCAAGGATCGGCGTCAAGTAACACAGAGCAACAAACGTGTGGTAGATGACAGTGGCAAAGTCTTTTTCCCAGTGCAGGGAATGTGTGAAATACAAAGTGAGCACAGCTGTAGGAAGAACAAGAAAACAGCAGGTTACAAACCCAAGTCAGGCCTGGGTAATGCTCAGCACAAGGAGACAAGGGACATACCTTTCATGCCATAGTAGGAGAACCGCTCACAGAACTCATTGATGACGATGAAGAAAATGCTCAAAGGGAAGCCAAAGCAGAGCACCTGGAGGCAAGAAACAATGTGAGCTCAGAGCTACCAGTGTGCAACCTAGACTAACACTCTTCACTGCAACCCACAGCTTAAGCAAGCTCAACATGGACTTGGTGGGAGTGGGCAGGTACTCAGGGTCTGGAGGCTGCCCAGGCTTCCGTGGGATGACAGCAGTTTACCTGAAGCAGGAGTCAGTTCTCACTTTCCCCTTTTGGTCCCCAGAGGTCTGCACAATTCTCATCTGCCCTTTGCAAGAGACCTTAAGCAATGCTGGAAATGACCTTCAAGTGTTGCACTACGCCCAGTTGAGGCCCCCAGCACCTAACTCTTACAGCAATCTTGATTGGTATCTAAAAATATGCAAAATGCCAATGTTTTTTGAAAAATAAAAAATCAAAACCCAAAGCCAACCAAAAATGCACAACGCTAAACCCCTGCAGTTAGAAACTCAGGGCTATTATTAAGTAGTTGAAACAAATAAACGTTTAAACTTTTCATCCAAACAAATCTCTCAGGAAAGCTCCTTATCCTTAAAAATACTCTGCTTGATGAAGAATCCTTCATTTCTTCAGACCTGATGGTAGAACGGACTTTATTCCTAACCTAAAATGGCATGGCATTGGCTGCCAGATTCGCTGAGCCTTCACCTGCTGCAACAGGCATGTCCATGGTCATCGTCATGTAGTTCTTGCCATTGAGACAATGGCGAAAAAGGATACATCAGATACAAATCTGATATGGGCACTAGTATGGAAGTTTAACTTCTGATCACCTACCTGTCTTAGTGGATGAATACATGATACAATTTCTATTAAAATTAATGGGGATGCAATTTAAACGTAATTCTCCCTTTTAATCTTTTTTTATGGGTTTCATCCTGCAAGTAGCAAAGAATCAGATTTTAAAGGTGTTTCAGAACATCCTAGAGGGTGAACAGTTCTTCTCCATGCTCAAGTTTAATTAAAAAATGGCATTGTTTGGATTGCAAAGGTTTAGGAATTAAACTAATCTATATTTCTCATGAAACAGGAAGAAGTTAACTTTGCAGATCAAAAGGAAAAAAACCTTAGACTGGAAAATCATGCCTAACACAAGTAAATTGGAGAGCTAGTGTCTCCAGCAAAGCCTCAGCAAAAAACACAACACTTGGAGACTTGGGTGCTACAAGAGGCTTTTTTTGGGAATACTGCAAAAGAAATGAAAATAAGAGTGGCAAGAGCATTGTTTACTGATCTCACTCAGTTGTGAGAATGCCTGAGCAGCCTGAACAGCGTTGACCCTTGTTGTTTGCAGAACCAAGTACATACTGCACAGCCTACCCATGCTTTGATAAGCAGGCTTCACAGGAAGAACCCAGTCTCAGCTGAGGCAAGTGCCAGGTGGGACTCCTCTAGCTTTAGAGCACACAAAATTTGACTCCTAAATATAAACTTGTCACTCTTGATTTATCACATCCTCCATGGGCAGAAAGAGGTGTCTCCAAAGGAAGGCCATTCACACGTATCCCAAAATTAGATAAAATTCACTAGAAGTTGCCCATTTCCTTCAGCTGAAGGCAGCAGGAGGTTTGGACAACTACTCCCAACTTGGACACAGGCGTTGGCGGGCTGGAGTTCGCACAGAAGAATGCTCTGTGCCCTGTCCACACAGCACTCCCCTAAGCCATGCAAATGGTCATGAGATGGAGAGCCACACACTGAAGTTCTTGTTCAGCACATGTTAAGTTAGTTACTGAAACAGTAACCCAGGCTGCGTGACTTGTAATTGGGAATGGCCCAGATGGAGAGGAGAGAATATCTGTTCCTGAAGCAGAACAAAGACCTCCCCATGCCAGTCCTGCCTACAGAGAAAAAAAAAAAAAAAGAGAGAGAGCAGTCCTGGCCCAGGAGCTGATGGGGCCCATCTCCACCTGAATGTCACAAAACCTCACTAAAATCCGTTGACCACTTGGGGTTCTCACAAACCCTCCCAATGTCTTGCCATCACCTTACCCAGGACCTTATTCTTTAGGAGGGTGTTGAATGCTGGTCTGGGGAGGTCACAATCCAGCAAGGCTAGATTTTTATTTCAAGCCACTAGTGCTTCTGTGCCTGGTGGAGCTGTCCCACATTCCCATGCTGGCACAGCAGCCACTGGTGGGTTTTTACTGGCTGCCCCTGAACTGGAGGGGGCCTGCATGTCACAGCTGGAGCTGAGCATGGACAGGGGCATGCAGGAGAAAGCTGCTGGGTCTTTCCCAGGTGGCAGGCCTTCTGTTTTTCCAAGATACCACGAGCAAGAGGAGACTATGCAATTAATCCTTGCTAATATATGATGTGTACTTGTCCTTGTTTTGCACTGTACTGTCCTGTTACAGTATTCATGTGCCCATACACACACCTACCAATACCTTTTCTGTTGTTACCCTCATTGGTCAGGAAGCACAGGATCCATCACCAAAAAGATAACCTGAAGATTGTGTTTTATAATGCCCTCCGTAACCTCGCCCTGCCCTGGGGATGCCACCACCCTGCTGAACAGCTTTGACTTTGGCTGCTGAGGAAGCCACTAAGCTGAGGGAAAGTCTGTGGAGCAAAACCTTGCAAGATAAGAAATGCAAAGACAGAGTTAGGGTCGCTGAGGCACACGTCATTAACAGTTCAAAGATTCAAGAGCAGTGGATGATAACTCAGCCACGAGAAGGAGGGGCTCCAGGGACCAATCTCCTCTCTACCGACATCTGCTCAGTCAGCAAAGGCTCTTCAGATATTTTATCGGGGTGGTGAGCAAACTAATGGTTAGCTAGAATTTAATAAGTTACTAGGCTGTTTTTGCACATGTTGGCCAGTAAGTCATTATTGTATGCATTTAATGTATGTTATAGGGTGATTTTTATTTTGAGCACTAACATTACAAAAACAAGGTAACCCAAAGAAAGTCAGTAGAGCAACCTTTTATTAGGGAAAACAATACTTACCGACTTGCCGATAGATTTTCCACCTGTGGAGGGAAGAAACCAAAATACAAGTTAGTGGCAGCTAATAAGTAATACTCTCTTAAAACCAATGGAAGATTCAAAAAAGGTTCAACTCTAAATACATAATGAAATTATGTAAACACAGTACTGGTCAGGGTGAGTAAATTTTCAGTTTATTAAAGGGAGACTTTTCATAGTTATTAGGCAAAACTTCTCTCAATAGCCTTTGGTTTTCCAGGGTGCGCATAAACTCGTACACTCCCAGGAGAAGCTCAAAAGGGCTGATGAGTCAAAGTATCCCATGGCTGCTCACCACACGTCATTCAAGGTGGTGGTAAACCAGCCACCCACAGATGATGAGTCCTGTTACAACTCACTCCAGGGGATGTTACCTTAAAGGCAAGTCAAGATTAAAGAATAGACTCAAGATGCTCTGCCAGGGATGGAGGTCAAGTCCTGAAAACAGACTTCTAGGGGACTAAATATGCAGCCCCAACTGAGCGATCCACTTTAGCAGGCATTGCCATAACCTGAATATTAACCTGGGAAGACCTGGAAGCACAGCAGGGTCCCACCGAGGGCCGCAAGAGCAGACAGCTACTTGCACCCCTGAAGTCACTTCCAGATGCTCTTGGCAGGCCTTCTACCCCTGGCAGCACTCCAAGTAGAGTCCTGCAGGGCTTCCTCAGCTCAGGAGACAGGCTCGAAGGCTGAGCTTCCACTGCGTCAGATAAAGGCCCCGTGCCCACGCAGTGAATGTCAATGTTTTCCATAAAATCACATGAGCAAGCTCATTATCATTAAGATAAGACAAAGTATAAAATGTGAACTTTGAAATCCATGCTGGTAAATCAAGTCTGCCCATAATACATCTCTATAAGGAAAGTATGTCGGCCAAAATCATTATTTAGTCCATAGTTCATAACAGATGAAAACAGCTGACAGCAACACTATAGTGTTTGACACAATACTAAATCAAGTAATTTTCAGAAATCACTAAAACAGATTATTCCAATTCTTTCCTTCACTGCTGTGGGCAAGTACCTTCACAACAGAGACAGCAGTATTATGCAGGTGATTAAAAAATATGTTTTCTTAGAGAGCAAGCAACATTCTGAAAGTGCTAACACACTCAGTTCAGGGTACATGCAGGTACATGAGTTATTAAAGTTATTGGCAATGTCCCTTCCACAACCCACATGAGCAGATACACTGAAGGATACCAAGCTGTGAGCAATAGCCTATCTTC
Organism: Melanocharis versteri; assembly: GCA_013397845.1. Classification (NCBI taxonomy): domain Eukaryota; kingdom Metazoa; phylum Chordata; class Aves; order Passeriformes; family Melanocharitidae; genus Melanocharis; species Melanocharis versteri. The sequence continues at coordinate 276,174 of VZTG01009981.1, read as the reverse complement.
ATATCAGCTCCTTGCTTATTTCCACTTGCTGGCCTTTCCGGCATATGTGCATCACACTGCTAGATTTTTATAACATCTACAGAGAAGAACGGGTTGGGCAGCTCACTCCTGTCTGTCAGCTAAGCCTTGGGTAAAAAAATCTAGGATCTGGTCACTGGATGGGTTTGGAGCTTTTTCTGCTTTCCTGATGGCAAAAGTATCACCTCTGCAAGAAACCGTACACAGAGGACATCACAGAAGCAATTTTTTTCAGACAACATCACCTGACTTCAATGTTTAAGAGACACAATTATTTCTAAACATTTGTACTTTACCCCTCTATTCTCATTTTACAGAGAGGGTTGGACAAACTCCAGATAGCATTAAAGCCAACCTTTCAACACAGGCACCTAAACTGAGGACTCCGCTGTCAGGCAGCTTCACGGTTTGACCTACAAAGCACAGAGCACCCACCATTTTGCATCATTTTCAGTGATAAATCTGAAGATTGCTGGTGGCATGTTGGAGCAGTCCCTCTTTGGAGCAACCTTCAGCCCCTCCTACTCTTTCCCCACAAAGAATGACCTGCAGAACTGCTCATTTTCGCCACAAAATACCAAAGAGCTCCACATTTTTCAATATAAAGCTCTAAAGAGTTGTACACTTTGTATCCCCTTAAGATATTCAATATTTTTTAAGAAATGTAAAGTCAACAGCCACTCAGTTCTTGGCTTCAGCACCACATCTAAATAATTATCAGTGGGCCATTCTCTCCTTCCCAACCTTGCAGGCCAGCTGGGGCAGGCCTACAGCTCCAACCCCTTCCCACCAGTGTGGTTCCTTCCCTGCAGTCACAGAGATGTAGTGGATGCTGCAGCTCTTGGGATGGGGGTACATTGCCTTGCTCCATGCAGCCATCATAGCAATTCTGCCTGGAGGAAATGCTTTCTGTCCGTGGCCACAAGAAATCTGTACACACCCATACCATCACCTAGGATGTTTCTGGCTCCAGAGCAAGCCTACAGTCCTGACACCTGACTCGGGGCACAGATAAGCCTCTTGCCTCTGCTCCCTGGAGCAGCCCTACAGCACCTTCACAAGGATGCTGCTACTGTCAGGACATCCCCCTCCAGGAATCCCTGCTTCACACCTTGCTATTCCAGAAAAACACCAACACAGAAACTATCCAAGCAAACCTATAATGCAGCAAGCCTGATATTAAATGAGCAGACACAGCTGCATCCCATTTCTTTCTCTTCACAGAGCTATCACCATTTTCCTGGTTGTCTGCCCAAGCCAGCAAGACCCCAGTTCATCCCTGGCAACACCATTGACATGTCCTTCCTGCTCATTACTACGGTTCCTTGCCCCCAGAACACAGATTGCTGAAGAGGCAATGGCACTTTCCTAGGTTGGTTTTTATTTGGGGTGAAGGGTGGGAATTTCAGGTTCCTTCCCTGTATGAGACAAGGTTTCTCCAGCCCAGGAGCTGCTTGCTATGAGAGACACCATTATACTCAGACACTGCAGGACCAAAGGTCCAACAAAGGGCAATGGAGAGATACATCACAAAAAAGTAATTTCTGTACCTCTTCTACTTGGTGTTCCAGTTTAGAAAGGAAAAAATCTTCAGGACTAATTAGATAAATGGGTTCTGCCCTTATCTGAATCTTCCAGCTATGTATCTACAGATTTAAAAAACACTAGGTCAACCCTAGGCAAATACTCTGGATGAAAAAGCATTATTTAACATCTGCAAGAAACACCACATTAAACTTGTGCTCACATCTCAAGGTCCACATGCCTTAAAAGGGTAGTGTAGGATAAACCTTACCGGCCAGGGGCTCAGCTCACAGAGCTTACAGAGACCGAGGCACCATCGCTCGGCTCTCGCTCGGGTTTCAAGGAAGGGTCCCATAAACCAGGATACAGCCTTGCCAGAGCGAGAGCTGCCCCGGAGGAAGAGAGAGCAGAGACCCAAAGTAGCCGGGGACTTCCTCAGACCGACACCGAGCAGCAGAGCCAGCCCTGGGCGGCCAGGACCCTCGGTCAGCTCCCGGCCCGGCCCGACCACCCGGCTCGGAGGGAAGCGGCTTGAGGGATGCTCATCCCGGGGCGGCATCCCTCCCTCGGGCCGGGGACCGCCACCCACTCCAGGCTGCCCCATCCCACAGCGCCACACCTACCCATGTCGCCGGCGCGGTCCCGCCGGAGCGCTGGGGGCCGAAAGGCAGGAGGAAGGTAGGGAAAGAGGTAAGGAAGCTGCTGGGGGCGGCCGGGCTTTAAGGGCGGCGGCGGGGCCCCGCCTGGCCCGGCTGGCGCGGGGCGGCGCCGCCAGGTGTCGGGGCGGGGAGCGGGTCGCGGGTCGCTGTCGCCGGGCAGCCGTGCCGGGGCTCACCTGGCCTTGACTCTCGGCCATCGGCCCGGGCCGCCCGAGCTCAGCGCCCCGGGGAGCCCCCCGCCCCTCCCTGCGCCCGCTCCCCTTACGGCTGCCGAGCGAGGGCTGTCACCTGCTGCTCGGGGCTTGCTTCGTCCTCCGGCCCTCAGGAAGCACCGAGACAGTGCCATCAGCTGAAGCGAGCGCTGTGCACTGCTGGCAGCTGCACGTTGTCCCTGTGATGGCAACGGCGTGATGGAAAACTTAGTAAGCAACTGAGTGGAATACACGCTGTGTGGAGGGCAGCTTTCTGCCTCGTTCTCTCCTCTCAAGCCAAGGAAACAAATATCCTCGACTGCTGCCGCCACCGGTTTCTACTGATCTCTGAGCTGTGGCTCCCACGAACTGATGCTTATGAGAAGTTGTCCAGAGAAGATGTGGATGCATCCCTGGAAGTGTTCAAGGCCAGGGTGGACGGGGCTTCGAGCAATCTGGTCTAGTGGAAGGTGTCCCTGCCCATTGCAGGGGGTTGGAACTAGAAGAACTTTAAGGTCCCTTCCAACCCAAAGCGTTCTGTAAGTCTATGTTTCTATGACCCATTTTGCTCATCACTTGGTCAGTCCGCAGCAGTTGTCTGTCCCATGTGCTATTTGTGCCACCAAGCCACAGGGAGAGCCGGGAGAATGCACATCAATACAACATGACGTACATTTCGTGCAAGCACCTTACTGAGCCATGTACGTGAAATAAATGGATGAGAAGTTTAGCGTGAGAAGAAGAGCCAGAGTGCAAGGCTGACAAGAAGAGCAGGTAAGGGAAGCTACGTGTTACTAAGACTTGAATGAACTCAGAACGCAGAAACAGTAAAATATTAGCAGACATTGCCAAAAAAGAATTTTCTGAAAGAAGAATAAACTCCTTCTTTGAGGCTTGAAGATACAGTTTTACACCCTAGTTTACGCAACCAATCCAATAGCATTTTCTACAGCATGCACTTAATAATTACCTGGCTGCTGAACAGGTTCATTTTGTCTTGGGTACAAATCAAACAAGCATTGCAATGCATTGCAATTTGGAATATCTACAGTCAGCACTTCAGCTGCTAAAGAAGGCTGCTCTGATTTGTGATATAAAGCTACAGTTGAACCTGGATTCCTTAAATTGTGTCTATATGGGGGTAAGCTACTCAAAGGAGCTCTAACTTCTTAGCAGTTACCTGTACCCTTGACTGTTAAAATTTATGAATAAATTCTTAAGATAAAATGTGAGTAGGTGGTTATAGCTATATTTATAGCAAGTTCTCCCATAAGAAACATAAATCTTGCTGTATAAGCTTCACTGACACTGCTGATGCTAGTCATGTATCACTTCTCAGTGGGATATATATATATATGGCCACACAGCACGGGCAGTGTTGTGTTTCTCTATTATGGTTACTCCAGCAAAACAAGCAATCTGTAATGCAGCAAAGAATGCTGAAACCTCCAATGGCTCATTCATCTACAGAAATAATTGAGATATTACCACCATTTTCTGTTAAAGTATGAAATTAAAGATATAATTTCTTTCCTGAATGATGAGAAACTTGCCATTGCATGAACAGTGGTGGTAAAAGGTTAGTTCCCAGGCACATCTTATATAGACCCATGCATTTAGTGAAAACAAAGAGTAGGCATTTGATGTTTCTTCCTAGAAAGCAACATACAAGTAGGATGCAGAAATTAGGAGAAAACACCTGTGTTCTCAAAAATTTGGGATAAATGAGCTAGTTGGATCACCCTGGCTTTCACTCAGGTTATCTTTCAATTTTTAAGGTCTCTATTAGTCCACAAAGAAGTCAGCCTGACGAGTACACATTTTAATTTGTGAGAATTCGTGAGAGAGAGAGATAAAAGTACACACAATTGCTTCACAGCTGTTTCTGAGATTGTTTGGTTTCTGCTTTCCTTTAGAAAGCTGATGCCACAGGGTTGTTCTCTGTGGGGCTATTTTATGGTTGTACTTGTTGGAGGGACAGAATTTGTTCTCAGAGGATTTAAGTTTCCCAGTGAGGCTCCCTTTCTAGGAGAACTCAGAGCACAGCAGGGCTGTTAAATACTCAGCAAAAAAAAATGCAATTCTGCTGTCTTCTACAAAACTCTGGACTCACAGAAGCATATTTTCAAGGTGTAATAGAAAAGTCAGGCAACAAAACTTTGAGTAATTAAGCATGTTTACCTATGAGGGAAACTGTCAGAAGCCTTGCTGAAGTCAAGGTAGAAACCATCCACTGCTGTCACCTCATACACCCAGGCAGTCATGCCATCCAAGGCAATCAGGTCGATCAAGCAAAATTTCCCCTCGGTGAATCCATGTTCACTATTCCTGATAAGCTTCTTTCCCTTCACATACTCAGAGATGACAACCAGGATGAGCCATTCCATCACCTTTTTGGTGACTGAGGTGAAGCTGTGACTGCCTTGGAGTTTTCTGGGCCCTCCTTCTTGCCCATTGCCAAGACTGAAGTGACATTGACCTTCCTCTCCTGCTCTCCTGCTCTCCATGACCTTTCAAAGGTGAAGAAGAGTGGCTTAGCAGTAACATCTGCCAGCTCCCCCAGCACTTGTGGGTGCATCCCATTGAGACTCATGGACTTGTGAGTGTCTAGTTTGCCTACTTGATCTCTAACCCAGCTCTCTGTGACCAAGAGAAACTCTTCCTGTCTCCAGATTTTCTTTCTTGGCTTCAGGGGCTGGGATTCCTGAGGGCTGGCTTTAGCGGTAGAACTGCAGTAACTGCACCTTCTCTGTGTCCTTTGTCACCAGGGCACCCACCTAACTCAGCAGAGGCCCATGTTTTCCCTAGTGTTCCTTTTCCTACTGATGTACCTGAAGAAGCCCTTCTTCTTGTCCTTGATTACAAAGGGGCTTGGCCCTTCTCATCTCATCCCTTCATACTCTGACAACATTCCCATATTCCTCCCAAGGGGCCTGTGCCTTTTTCCACATTCCATAAACTTCCTTTTTGTTTGAATTTTGCAGTAAGCTCCTTGCTCATCCACGCATTTCTCTTCCTCCCTTTCCTTGATTTCTTAGTCAAAGAGATGCACCTGTCTTGAGATTGGAGGAAGTGACGCTTGAACTCTTGGACCCTCCTACCTTCGAGGCCCTTAGGCCATGGGATTCCTCCAAGCAGGTCTTTGAAAAGGCCAAGCTCTCTTGAAGTCCAGGGCTCTAATCCTACATACTGTCCTGCTTCTTCCACACAGGACCCTGAACTCCACCCTCTCATGGTCACCACAACCAAGGCTTCTCCCAGCCCTCAAATCCCCAACCAGTCCTTCTTTCTTAGTTAGTTCGAAGTCCAGCAGCACAGGTCTCCTTGATGGCTCTTCCACCATCTGTGTCAAAAAGTTACCGTCAGTGCTCTGCAGGAACCTCCCAGGCTGTGTATTCCTGGCTGTAATGATCCTTCCACGTATCACTCGGTTAAAGGTTGTAGTTTAGTCAGTAAGATTGTTTCCTTGCATCTCACAGGTAGGAAGAACGCGATCATTTCAGAGGAGCTGGTGCGGTGAGTCCATAACAGGGAATAGTTGATAACAGCTCTTCATTATTTAAGGGCTAACAACCTGAATTAAGATTGAAGTATTTTAAAGACAATTAGGGCAAATTACGATCTGTTCAGATTATGTGTGATTTATAAATATTAATAGATGTTTTTGACTTTTTTTTTAGATTGGAAGAATTGTAATAAAGATAAAGGATTTGCAGGGGTGTGCAGCTCGTCATGGGATAGCCAGTAGTGCATCGGATGGTGCAAACTGGGTGAGGTTGTACATGAATTCATTCTAAACAAAGGCTAATGGATCTTGCTCTACAACCACAATCCGTTGGGCTTTCACGATGGTAGTAGCCAAACAGTAACACTTGTCACTTCCCAGTAACTACGCCTCCCAGGATCATGCATCCTTTCAAGAAAAGTTTATTCCTGCTTTCCAGAAAGGAAATCTCAGGGGAAAAATGTGTTTTGTTTGCTCTGACTTTTCCCATGCACTGTGTCATGTTTTGCTAGCAGAGCAAATAATAGGTGGGATGGTCTGGAGGAGATGGGGACTGCTGGGAAGGAGGGCACCAGGGGTCTCTGAGAGGGGGGCTGCAGCAGTTCATCTGCTTTCAAGCAGCAGCAGTCCAGCTACTGGGTGCTGTGCACACATAGGGACATAGGTTGGTATTTGAGATGTTCACTCAACTTGCGTGCAAGGACCGACTCTGGCCCCAAAATATATGGACTTGCTTCTTCAGGAGTTTGCTAAACCAGACCAGGGACATGCAGAGAAAGAGGTTTCTACCAACCCAGCCTGCCAGCCCAGCTCAGCAGCATTTCACAAGTAATCGTCTCCAGAAAAAGGAAAAGAGTTCGTGTGCTACGGCCCGGAAGGGACTTGGTTTCTCTGGCACGTCTTTATGTACACACTGAACACGTGGGTGGAGGGTAAAGCAGGGCAGCGGGAACTAGAGCAGAGACTTGTACCTAAATAAAGTAAATAAGTGAACTCTGTTTACCTGGAGCTGCCCCACACTGATGGCAAAATTCTTTGGCTCATTACCAGTGCCTGTGACAACATGCAAAGTTAACTAATATGGCAGATGTGGACCTAATGACTTAATGGTAAACAATACATTGTGAAGTCACTCCTGCCAAGATGTGGGTTTGGTCCTTTTTTTTTTGCCAAAAACATAACTTGATAACTCTGATTATTTTTGTTTCCCCTTCATTTACTCTGATAACATTGTTTCCTTGGTAGAGCCAGATTTACCCCTTGTCCACTTCCTCTTTATATCCATCTCCATCCTGACAACACTTTTGTGGCTGTTTCCTTCTACGGGTTTTCCCCTTGGGGAATCTGAAGGGGATCTTTTGTGCAAAGCCTGGATTTAATAGGGAACCTGGTTCTGGAAATGCAGGTCTGTTTGGAAACCAGCCTTAGCTGACAGTTGCAAGGAGGAGTTCAAAATGTTCACTTTGGACTTAGAGATGTGACCATCCCTTCCAGCCCTGAAAGGCCTTTGTGGATCCAGCCTTCAGCCTGAGTCTTCATACCACAGGCACAGCCAAATGCAGAGCACACATCGTTTTGTGCCTTTGCGATGCATCAGGCATGAGACGAGGAGAACAGAAACGCAGTAATCCCAGATTTGATGCTGATTTACGGTCAGACATTGTGCAACCCATCTCTGAGCCTGGGAGATTCTCCCTGCCAAGGGAGGGCACTCCCAGCAGGTATGTGGGGTAGACAAATAGGAGTGTTAGCATAAATATTAAGGGCAGCTGGCAAGGGAAGTAGGGCAGAACAAAAGAGCTTCTGATTCAAAGCCTTTACATATTCCTTTCTACTACAGATAAACAGCACTTTGTACCCTTGAAGTATGTGACCGTATCCAAGGGAAAAAAATAACAATAAGCATAGGAGTATCCTTCACCCAAGCCAGGATTCAAGCCTTTCACTGGGTGGTGAAAGCTTTTTTTTATTCTGAATTATGTACCTCTGCTTTTCTTCATGTTAAATTTGAATTTGCCTGACACACAGCGTCATCCTCTCTCACCTAAGGCAGCGCAAGGATGCTGAATGTTGTTCAAAGCATCTTGAAACCATCCAAACCTCTCTTCAATTTCTTTGTACTGCCACATTGCTATTCTTCTGAAACTTCAGATCTGTGTTGTGAGAGCTGACATTTTCGAGTGACCTTTTTATCTTCTCGTAGCATTGTGTCTGCTGAAGTTTCAGTTCTAGCATGTTTTCAGCCAAGTTGTGCTCAGCTTTTTTTCTTAAGGCCAGCACATGAGAGTGTCAGCAGCACAGCAGCTGCTAGGTAGGGCTGGCTGGATTATCTTGTCAACTTATGCAACCAGCCCTACAACATGAATCATGTTGTTGACTGGACCAAGCAAGTACAAATGTCATTTCTTGACCAACCTGTGTTTTGACTCAAGCAGATGTTAAAAGACTGGAGTTAAACTGGCACAATATCCAGGAACTGACATGAGATTTGTATTTAACTTGTGAAGATACTGAAAGGATTTTTTCTAAAGTGATGCACCCAACACACACGCCCCCACCCCC